>VZRH01007276.1:213425-223944 GCA_013397555.1 Urocynchramus pylzowi | reverse complement strand
GCCTGTCTTTCAGAGACAGGGACTTACGTGAGTCATTTCCTGAAAGGAAGAAACCCGAGGGACAGAAAGCACCATTTCTAGAGCACTGGCAGGGCAAAAATCCCAGCAAGATGAAGACATCCCAAGAAAGAGATGAATGGGATTCTGGGCCAGGTTTACCTGTGATGGCAAGGTTCTGCACATGATGACTGAGGTGCACATGGTCCCATTGTTCTACTTTCTGGGTATTCCTAGGAACTAGAGGAATCCTGATTGAGCCTGTGAAGCACTGAGCTTGGAAAGTCATGGTTCACCGCTCTTTGTTGTCTTTTTTTTCTGTCGACAGCATCCATTTGTAACGTCAGCCCTGCCAGCGTTCACTCTGGCACCACTCATCATGTGGGTGAAGGAGGAGGAAAGAAGAATGTAACCATCATGTCAAGATGTTATGTTTATAACCAATTTAGAGTAGGATTGTAGAGAAGGACTGATGAAGAGTTTTGTAGAATAGGATTATAGATTAGGACTGGAATTAAATAAAGTTTCTGAAACACCAACTCATTTGGAAAATTCCCCTCCTTCTGACCCTTTCAGAAAACTCAACATTTCCTTCTGAATTACCAGTTGTTTTTTATTGGTGCCAAGTCACACCTGGTCAACTATTTCTCTGCCGTCTGTTGGTGGAGATTACTTTCTTACATCCTGATTGGAGGTTGGGTGTTGCTACGCCGCACCTCCTGGTCACAAGCCGGCCCTCCCCAAATGCCCAGACTACCAAGGCTATTACAAGGGGGGAGGGGAAAGAGGACTGTGGGAGGATATATTACAATAACATCACTTTACATTTTAACATCCACATAGTATATACCTCTTAATTGTGAGAGCCAACTATTACATTACTCATCTATAACACACAGGAGAGAAGGCATTGTTGGCATAACAGCTGAAATAATTCCTAACAGATCTCCCCACATATTTGCACATTTATTGGACATGCCCAGGGCTCCTGTGTATGTACATCTCTGCCTTTATTGCCCTTTGGAAGCAGTCAAACTGGCAGCATCTGCCTGCCAGCAGCAGCTGCTCCAAGCTGGGAACGCGACTGGCAGTGCTGATTTCCAGAGGCTTCTGTGCCCCAGGTGAAGCCAAGGCAGGAGCGGGTTGAAAAGTTCTGGCGCTGCTGCTGCTCTGTGCCAGAGAGCCCCGGCTGGGCAGGGCACGGTGCCCTCTGCGCTGCGGGCTCTTTCTCCTGCCAGAGCTGGGCACACCTGGGAACAAGGCATGACAACTTGTGGGGACACCAAGGGCTTGGTGGGGGCTGCATCGCTCTGCGCACACCCAGGACCACCCACAGCACAGAGCTTTTGCGCCTGAAAAGATAGAGCAGAGGGAAACAGCTGGAAAAGGTTTCATTTTGACCTTTCTTTCCTGCCCAACAGAAATTGCCAAAATGAAAGTTACCAAGCAGGGCCTGATCCCTGCTGCCAGCTCAGGGTTAGAAAAGAGGCATTACTTTATTTCAGTGCTGGGTGTATAGGGAATCACTTCCCTTAACGTGCACACCCAGCAAGCTCACCTACTAGTTTTTATCCATGGAACTAACACATATTCAAGACTGCAGAAACTCACAGGCTAAACATTACCCCAAATTATTACCCCAGCTGACAGGCAAGCCTCAGAGCTGCGGCAAAAACCCCAGGGTGGGGGCGGATATATTGTATATAAACTGGGGAAGGGTAGGAGGGGTAAGGGTACAATTCAGCCAATGGAAAGGTGAGACAGGGGAAGAGTTGGGGTGATGTGATGTACAACAGACCAATGAAAGGCAAGAGGGGAGTGACAAGAGCTGGGAAAGCCAATAGTAAAACTGGAGGTGCAGAACTTTCTGGAAAGTGTAGGTGACTGATACATTCTCATTTGTTTGTGGGAATGAGGGATCATGGGAAAGTGAACCACTCACCCTAAATTATACATAGGAATCTTCCCATGGCATCCCAAGAGTGCTGTGCCCAGCACCAACTCCCACACTCTAGCAAGGCCTTTGACACTTTCTCTCACAGCACACTTCTGGAAAAGCTGCAGCCCACGGCTGGGACAGGAGTACTCTGTGCTGGGCTCAGAACTGGCTGGAGGGCTGGCCCAGAGAGTGGTGGTGATGGTGCTGCATCCAGCTGGGGCCAGGCACCAGTGGTGTCCCTCAGGGCTCTGTGCTGGGGCCAGCTCTGTTCAATAGCTTTATTGACTGCATGGATGAGGGGATTGAGGCTTTCATTAGTAAATCTGCAGATGACACCAAGCTGGGAGCATGTGTCCATTTGTTGGAAGACAGGAGGGCTCTGCAAGGAGACCTGGAAGGGTTGGATGGATGGGCAGAATCCATCTGATTAATTATTAAGCTTCATTATTAAGATGAAGTTTAATAAATCCAAGTGCCAGGTCCTGCATTTTGGCCACAATAACCCCTGCAACGTTACAGCCTGGGGACAGTGCCCAGAAAGGGACCTGGGGGTACTGATGGACAGCAGGCTGGACATGAGCCAGCAGTGTGCCCTGGTGGCCAAGAAGGCCAATGGCTCCTGGCCAGTATCGGGAGTAGTGTGGCCAGCAGGAGCTAGGCAGGAATTCTTTTCCTGTAATCAGCACTGGTGAGGCCACACCTTAAGTGCTGCGTCCAGTTCTGGCCCCTCAATTTAGGATAAGGATTATTTAGTTTATAAGGTGGTGTTAGGTCACAGCTTGGGACTTGATGATCTCCAAGGTCCTTCCCAACCAGATTGATTCTGTGATTCTGTGAAATGTCCAGGCCCTTTTTTTCCTTACAAGGAATCACGACTCTTTATGGAGAATACTAACTTATAACCAATGATCATTTACCCTATGTAGTTAATCAGGATCACTCTTTGTTACTTTTTTATTAGTAAGATGGCCATTTGAATGTAAAACAAATCAATTAGTTAGGAATAAGCCCCCTGTTTCAACAGCATTGAAGGAATGCTGAGTTTCTCAGATTTGCACAGAAAAGCCTGGAAAGTAGAACTATACTTTTACAATACTGGATTGTAGCTTTTAAAATCTGAAACATTAGACCTTTATGAAGGATTTTTCTGTTTTAGTATTACAATCAGTACTAGTAATTTACTTTATTTTCTTCCAATTATTAAACTGTTATTATTTCAACCCACAGAGTTTCCTTTCCTCTACTCCTCCCTGGAGGATTGAGTAACTACCTACATGATACTCAGTTGCCAGCTGGGATTAAACCATGAGAGCAAAAATGACATTTCATACATTTCCTGTGCTATTTCAAGATCTCCTGTAGGCAAATGAAAAACAAAGTAAAAAAAATCAAAGCACATCTCATCTTTCATTAGAAACTTTATTGTATTAACCTACAGGGATGTGAAGTGAAGTGAAATATATGGTAGTGAAAGGGAGAATGATGAACATCAGTCATCTTTGGAAAATATATATGTTTTCACAACAAAACACTTTTTTTTGTTACAACTAAGAAAAAAAAACAGGCATACTTGATAGCTTTTATTTTAAAAATAGAATACAGTTCAATCATATCAAAGTGAAGTCTTGTGGGCTAAAAACCTGAAAAATTATATTCAGTGCTCTAGCACTAGGATGAGTGCATCAAATGACAAGGTTTTCTCTACAGTAATTGATAAACGTACACTCATTTGTTTTCATTAATTTCAGATACTGTATATACAATCTTTAATATAAAGCATTTTTTGTCAAAACTAGCTCTGTGATCTTCGGTCTGGACTTTAGAGCTTCGGTGTAAGAATTACTATTTGGACAGGGATAAAAAATTGTTGTTAGTGTACTTGAAAATCCAATATATTTAGAGCAACACATTCCTTGCTTTTGATTTTATCCTAACTTCACTTCAGTATGACCTTGCAGATTGTCTCAGCAGAAAGTGTGAGCACAACAAAATCTTCCTTCCTGTAGTCTGCATGTGCATTTCCAGTTAAAGTTAATTGAAGTTCTCTGGGTAGATCAAGATAAGGACAGATTTTATGTGTAACAGTGTGTTGTGATTAAAATCTTGGGTGTAACAGAAAGCCGTGGGATTCGTTATGCTTCTAAGTGGCCTGAATTAATAATGCCCACAGTATTTAAAGCCTAAATTTATACTCACTACTTTTAAGTCAGCTGTTAACTCAGTGCAGCCTTTTATTAAAATGGTGACATGTTGCTAGGGGAGAGCTTCCTCCATTTTCGATACTGTATTTTGTCACTTTTGAAATTTGAATATATAGAGGCAAGGCATCCCTTCCCATTCCTGTCTGTGGTGAAGTCAGTTCTCTGAGTGTTTGCTAAAATTGCTCCATCACCTGACCCATTCAGTCTCTTCCACCCTACAGAATGCACCTTTTAGAAGCATTTGAACTGTGTGAAGACCACAGTGGGATCTATAAGCAGAGCTGTCTGGCAGTCACCAGGATTGAGCTGGTGATCTATGAAGCTGAGAGCAGAGTACACTCCAGGAAATCAGTGTTCTGAGCACCTCACTAGGAATCATTCTCTGAAGTAAATTCACAAGGCATTTGCTTGCCCTGCATATACTGCAGATCCAGCTCAGATCTATGCAGACATTGCTGCTGCTGAATACAGAGCAGGAGTTTTACCCACATGAAGGCAGACCTCAGTCATGTGTACATTTAGAACACACACAATAAGCAAAATGACAGTAAACTCATCTATTTTCATGAATATTTGCCTGAATATTTCACTTGGAGATATGTGACATACTGGGAATTTAAAAAAAAAATCACAACCTTTATTCAGCTCTTCACTTTTCCTTGTTAAAAGAATTGTTTATATGATGAAGTTAATTTACCAAGTGGTCTTCAAAAAGAGCAAGAAGTTTTAGTGAGCTCCCAGTTGTTAAATGCAGCATTTTCTATTCACGACTTTAGAGAAGAAAGGTTTTATTTTAAAGTCTGTTTCACACAATACAAAAAAAATGTATATACCAGTAGCTCTACATTTTATCTAGATGCATACAAACCCAATCAATACTTCATCTTAGACAGGGATTAAATGGCAAGCAGCCTTAGAAATCGCCTAGCTAATATCTGTACTTTCCAAATCCAAAGGTAATGGAATTCTTTATTCCAAGGATGTAACAGAAATGCCCAGAGAACTGCAAAACAGCAAGGATCCTCTTCCCCATCCATTAGTGACACACCAGCCCTCGGGACAAGCTGCTACAGAGGCACTGCTAGGTCACATCAAGTGCTGGCACCTCACTCTTAGCTTTCTAAAACTATCTTTTCACTGAAAGAGGATGTCTACTCTACAAAAGCCATGTTATCTTTAGGTTGATGTGTTTGGGGGAAATTCTGTCCAATGGATGGATCCCTTGGTGAATTTAATTTCCACCGAACCGTACAGCTCGTAATAGACTTTTTTTTTTAATAGACTTAATAGTATTTTGGAAGGACTGGAAGCCTCTTTTGGGAAAAAGGGGCTGTTTTGGGAAGATGGTCTCCATCCACATGATCAACAGAACAAGCTAAACTTCAAGGAGGAACTGTTTTTTACTGTTCTTCTGCATTCTTGTTGTCATTTTCAACAAAAAACACCTTGATTTTCTTCCCCTGAATTAATGAATCAATCTGAACTGTTAGGTATTTTTTAATCACCCCGATAGACATCACTGTGAATTCTTACTTAGATCGTCCTGCTCTGCCCAGAGGTCCCTTGAACCGGACAAACAAAAGGCCAGTTGGCAAAAATGCAAAAGAAATGGACACGCACACTAGAATATTTTTTTCAGTTACAAACTAGTTCACTAAAAACACAGACACACAGCATAAAAATGGAGAGAGAAGTTAATGAAGGTGAGGGGGGGGGGTACATGTGTCACATTATTAGCAATGCAAAAGACCAGCTTAAGCATGTGTTTCCCTACATCAACTATAAAAAAAGAAAAGGTGCCTTTTTAGCAAGTACGCACAGAGTTTGCTTAGTTATTTCGAAGAAAAAAAAGTCAGAATACTTGACTATCTTTATCCTATATTACAGTCATTATTACTACGTTTTTATAAAATGTAAACCCTTCCTTGCAGTTAAGATTTACAGAAGTCATCACCTTTGTCCACTCCTTACATAATCAGTCCGTGGTGACAAAAATAAACTGATTCCATTTACATATTTTCTGAAGTAATAACTGATATGTTGTGGATTATTAGTTTGTGTGTGGCAGAAATAGTGGTCAGAACTGCAACATTTGAAGCTGAACTGTAGCAAAATACTTGTTGAAGACTGGTGCTGGGTCTACAGTACTAAGAGATCTTGAAGCATCATGTAATATTGATGTATGCAACTATTTCATCTCCAGAACTATTCAAGCCAAGTACATCCACCACCTGCAATGGACAGCAAAGCCTGATGGTGGATTTCCCAAACAACACCAACATTGTGCTTCCTTATCCCCATCAGATCTTGTTTCTTGTAATGTGTCTTGACTAAAGATAAGAATGGAAGGTAAGATTTGGCAAGGCAGTTTTCCTTCTACTAGTGAATAACTGGTGAATCAGATCACCTGTACAAAGTGGTATTTGGTAAATTGCACTGTCCTGGGAGTATTGCTACTCTGGAACATGACAGACATGAAGCCTATATTTGAAGTCGCGAAAATGTGATGTTATCAAGACTAATCTGCAAACTACTATTTTTTAAGCCAGTATATTACAGTATAAATGTGTTGCATACCTGTTTCTATAAAATTTAGCGCCATGGAAAAAAAAAAAAAAAAGAAAAAAAGAATAATAATCAGGATCCCCAGAGTGTGGCATTTGTCCATCTGTCACTTGTATAATGCAATACAGACCTTGTGCTGAGATTCTGCTCAAGGTACAGCAATTATCTGCAGGACAGATCAGGAGCCGAGAGAGATGGTAAACGAGAGAGGAAGGAGCACGACTGTGCCACTCTGCCCCTTGAGAGTCCCAGGGTTGTAGGCATCAGCTCCTTGCGGGGTCATTTGTTGCTGACCCCCTCTGTGGAGGGCGTGGGGCTCTCTCTGACGGGAAGCAGGTCGTAGTGGCACGGAATGTGGCTGTTTTTTGGGAGGTCATAGGGATCCTGGCCAAGGCGCCCGCCGCCGCTGCCGAATGCGCCCTGGACAACGCTCACCGTGGGCTCTGTGAGGAGAGAGAGCATTCATTCAACTCCAGGGAAAACATTGATAATTCATTTCAGTTTCTGCTTCAGTAGGAAGATCGCTCATCATGCTGAGTCCTGAAATGTAGCTGTAGAAACACAGGTTGGTGTTTTTGCTTCAGACTTGCAGCAGGGCCCTGCCATGAGTGCCTTTACTGACAGAAACAAGACATCTCTTCTTTATGTAACTTCAGTTTCAGGAAATTAAAAAACCCAAACAAAACAACAAGCTAAATTTGAGGGTTTTAATCAAGACTTTGTAACAGTCCTAAAAAGCAGAATGGGTACGTTGATGGATTTGAGTGATGTCTTATTGCATGCAGAAAAGGAAAATATATCCTGTGACACTGGACACAATTTATTACAGCCCAGGGATAATCAGGATAGCTACACTCCACAGGACTCCAAAGTTTTCTGTAATTAAAAAAATACGGTAACTAGGTAGGGCCCACATTAGTGGAATACTATGTCTGTGGCTGAAGATGCCATTTTATTCTGATCAAGAGAAGGAAACAGAACTTCAGCCCTTCCATGGATAACTCCAGCTGCATTCAGTCTAACCTAGAGCTGAACTACATTGCAATCAAATGCTAACTTATCTTATGCTTAATGCATAAGATAATGCTAAACCAACTTATGCTGTTGGTTAAAGGAAAGCTTTCACACCAGGGCAGTTCAGAGGTACCTGTGGGTGACAGAAGAGAGCTGAAGGTACTTCAAACCCTGTTTGTGTGAATTACACCAGAAGAGTAAAAACGCTGTTGTTGCAGCTTTTGAGCAGAACACAGAATCTGAACCGCAATTTTGTTTTCCAGTGGTTTTCACGTGTTTTGATGAAATTGAGTCAAAGAATGAAAAGCTCTCTGCTCTTTGTTCCTAAGCCCCAGCATCCAGAGGTGGATTTTGTACCTACCAACTTCATACACATTCTTGCTGGCTGTGGCAGAGCTGGCGATCTCGGCGTAGGGGGAGTCGCGACGTGCCGGGGACTTCATTTCCACGTAGCCACATTCTGAACTCTTTGGCACCAGAGCTGGTGGGTCTTTGATAGTAGCATAGGGGTTCTCAGAGCTGCTCAGTGAGCAATTACTTAAATTGTACTCCGAGTTCTTCACCAGATCTACAAAAAGAAAAACGTGTTGCTGTCTTGAGCATGCTGCATGCTATGGACATGGCTACCAAAAAAAAAAAGGATTTTGTTTCATGATGAGTTCTAAAAAGTCACTCAGAAGTGAATATTTAAATGGAAACCAGTTATAACACTTCAAAATTATTTACAACAATCAATGAAAGCATCTCCGCTGCTATGCTCTTTAATGGACTTGATCTTGCCACCAGCAAATTACTGTTGCAAAATCTGAGCATCTTCAATTCTGGTTAAAATCGTGCCTAGCATTATATAGAGATAAGCTGAAGAATCAGTTCTTGACAAGCACTTCAGAACACTTTCTGCCCCTCCAGGTGTTGAACTCAGGACACTTAAAAGAACTGATCTGAGACTGTTCCCTAGAGCAATGTCTGGGCAAATGGCATGATTTATTTATAGGGATGGCTGAGGTGGTGCAAAGTTTGAGTATCTGAGTACACAAAAAGAATAACCAGCTTCTTCTAAGTTTCTGTAAGGCACATGCAGGAGAGCTGGCAAGGAAACATCAGGTGGCTTGTGATGTCAGGATTTAACTGAAGGATGAATAACTGGTTTCAGAGATGTATTTGCTTGTGCTGGGAAGTGATTTTGTGGTGTTTGTGTTATTTTGTTCTCTGTGTTGCTTTGTGATATATTCTGTTATTTAACATGAGACTTGCTCAGCTCATTCCTGACTCCATATCCAGCATGAGACTGACCTTGGTGGACCTGTCAGTGGAGGGGTGCTCGTGATTTTGTGACTCATTTGAACTGGGCTTTTTGTAATCACAGAATTGTAGAATTGTTTAGGTTATAAAAGGCCTTTCAGATCATCGAGTCCAACCATTTATGTAACACTGCCAAATCCATCACTTAACCACGTTCCTAAGTGCCAAATCTTCACATCTTTTCAATCCCCCTGAGGATGGTGACTCCACCACTCCACTCCTGGCTGGCACAGCCCAGAGGCCATCGGCCTCTTGGCCACCTGGGCACCCCTGGGCTCGTGTCCAGCTGCTGTCACAGCACCCCCAGGGCCTGTCCCAGCTTTCTAGCCCCTCTGCCCCAGCCTGGAGGTGCAGGGGGTTGTTGTGACCCAAGGGCAGGAAAAACCAGGAGTAATAAATCACTGTGTCAGTTGAATTGTGCCCTGTTGTACACAAGGGGACAAACCAGCTGCTTTCTGTCAATGTGTTTAACTCATCATTCATATGGACTTTGCTACACCTTTTCCATTGCTTGGATATCCAGGCACCCTTGGCATGCCCTGATCAGGTACCACAAACACTGACACACAGCAGGGTGGTACAGTGTAAAGTCTTGGGAGAAAACTGGATAATTCAGAAGATCAAATTACTCCATGATCACTACCCTGAATTTTGGAAGCTTTTCATTCCTGTTTGTGTCTCTGTATTATGTATCCTTTCCAAGGGCCTGCAGTGGATGTGGTGAAGGTTTGTGGTCATGCAGACCATGCCAGCTGCAGTTGGAACTGCCTTTTAAAGCCTTTCAGCAGAGGCAGCATGTGTTTTGCAGTCTAGAATTGAGCTGTGTTGTGACTCAAGAATGACAAAAAACATTTGATCTATGTGACACACAGGGGACTTAAAATGGCTTGGTTTGTGGTTTTGTGGGTTTCCAAAAAAAAAAAAATCCAACAACCTCCCTTCAAAAAAGATAAAAAACCCACACCAGCAAACAAACCAATCATGCATTGATTTAATGTCTAGGAAAAATTTAGTTCTGGAATGATTTTTTATATTCTCTTCACCTAGAAACCAAAGGTAATTTAGACAAATAAAAGGCATGTCTATGTAGTTTCATCTAAATACATCAGAAAAAAATCCTCACCTTTCAGGGACTTCCCCACATATCCCCTATCAAGTCCAAAAGCACCTGAGGAGAAAATGATACAAAAATATAGAGTAGTTTTAAAATCAAAGAAAACAAAAGTGATTAGACAACAGCTTCTAAATGTTTAAGAATTGCCTTGGGTCTCATTTCTGCCCTAGCTGAATAATTCTCTCATAAGGACTGTGGAACTGCCCAGGATGGGGGAACAGAAGCACTTGTACTATTTGCTTGCACATTTTCCAACAGGAACAGGGAAGGTGGGCCATAAGGTACCATTAAATTATCAAGTTTGACCTCACATAATGCCAGTTACTCACTCTTGAATAATCCTAGTAAGTGCTGTTGGATTAAAGCTTTGTTTTTTGCTTTTTTTTT
>VZRH01007276.1:169858-213314 GCA_013397555.1 Urocynchramus pylzowi | reverse complement strand
TTTTTTTTTTTTTTTTTTTTTTTTTTTTTTTTTTTTTTTTTTTGTCTGGATAAACCCTACCTACCAGAAAAGCATCTCACCTTGATCTGAAAATCTCAGTGTGCAGAGCTTGTTCCAATTCTCATTGCTCTGCTTCGAAATTTAATCAGTCCCAAATCAGGGTCACCCTGTTCCAGCCCCCAGTGGCCTGAACACCTTGCACCTGAATCTACAACTCTGCAATTACCTGTTAATTGCAGGTTGTTATAAGGTTATAAAACCTTATAAACCTCACAGATTTCTCTCAATAAAAGTAAACAGCAGAGCACAACAGCTGTCTTCAGAGACCTGGCACTTTCCTGGTCACTGATCTATTCAAATAGCTTTCATTGGTATTGTGGAGAGGTGCTTTTTTAATTAGGCTGTATTGTGGTACTATGCTAGAAGTATTATAAAAGCCTAAAATGATTTTATCTATCTAAACAAAATGAGTAGTTTTCAATAGGAAAATGATATTATTTTAAGGAGACCTAAACATAATTAATTTTATTCCTAATCCATCTTTATTTATTAGATCTTATGTCACCTGTGCTGTTGTTTTCACAAGTTTAATGCTCGGGTCACAAGCCTTGAGTCACCCAAGTAATCCTATTTTATTTTCTAGCAAACAGACACAGTATCAGCATTCATCTAGTCGTCTGGAACCTCCCTCTTGCTCAAGATCTCCTGCCTTGGGTTAACCACAGCAAGTGTCTCTCAGGAGCATTTAGTGCAATTTCAAATGCTCTAAGAAAACAGAAAGCTGAATATTGAGCATTATGACTGAAATCCTTTCCTGAAAAAAAAACCAAAAAAACAACCCCACCAAAAAACAAGTCCCAAAACAAACACAACAGATCTGAGCCTGAATTGTGAATTGACCAAGGCTGGGGAAGAGCAGGGAAAAAAACCCAGTGCTACATACTGTTGTGCTGAATCCCAGGGTCTGATATATATAAGTATCAGAAATGAAGGTAATTAAATTTTCTGGATTATACTGCCTCTGAAAGTCCTTTTTAAGGCTTTCACTGGTCAGTGCAGTCCAACCTTCTTGGAGTGCATGAGAGTGGAAAAGGGTGAAAAGACAGCATAAAGCATTCCATTTATTGGGAATTTATTTCCCCATTTATTGGGGATTTCTCTTCTTAAAGACAATGCTCTTTTAGCAAACAGGAGGCTTAGCCGGGAAGATCTGCTATTTACACCTGAAGTGGCTCAGGTAATGAAAAAAATACTTTTAAACCACTGATTGCATTTTGTGGTTATTTTAAAAAAATAAAAACATATGCAATCTTTCACTTATTTAATAAGAGTTTGTAATTTTGTCCAAGCAGACCCTTACTGTAAAAATCCCACTGTTCTACAAAACTAATCAATAAGTAGATCCTTTAATAAAAATGAGACATTTTACACGCCATGCCTGCACTGGGCATCAAAAACTGTTCCACCATTCCTCACAAGAGGTCACTTTTTTATCTTTTCTTGCCTTAAGGGAAGAAAAGATACACATCCCACATACAGTGAATAACATTCTCATTCTCCTTCTTCCTTTATTTTTTACCAAGCTCATTGAGGTAGCCACCGTGTTTCCAGTCTGCTGGCAGTGTTCCTGTGTAGTCCATGACAGCACTTCGTTTTCCAGGCTCCATATTTTTCAGGTTCACAAACAGCTGGCTGGTTTTTGCCTATTTCAAAGAAAGAGAGGTAGTAAAACTGAAATTACAAGGAAGATGCTGAATTTCCAGGTAGTAGTCAGGAAGAGCAAAAATAAGCCAAATAGGAGAGATTAGGGAACAATGTAAAATAAACTAAAGACTGTCAGAAGTTTCCATGTTTTCCTGCTTTACCTTTGCCAAGGTCAGTCTCTCCATGTTGGTGACATGAGGCGGGCTGGAGCACTGAGTCAGAGTATGGTAACTGGGGTTAGAGAAATAGTGGCTGTTGACATTTCCACCATTGGTATGAGGGATGGTTTCTGGAAAGAAAAAGAAAGGAAAATGAAGAATGGAAAGTAACATGGAATTTCTTTCTTAAGATACATTTTTGAGAGTGCTGCATTGATTTCCAAATCTGACCTAGAGGTTCTTAAAAAAAAAAAAAAAAGCCAAAAACCACAAAACTAAATATCTTACTCATTCCAAGAAATGAGAGATGCAGGGCAGTAAGTGGCAAGTCATGTCTTCACTTTTAGCAAGGAGCATTCAGACTTAACTCCTCTCTCTGCTGTGGTCCCTTGCTCTGTTTTTCCTTTCTAGTCATCATTACGCTCACTTGTAGCATCAAGTCTGCACCAACATTTTCTGGTGCTTCAAGAACACCAGAACCTTTGCTGATTTGCTTTTTCTTAATTCTGACAGGTCTTTCTGCTGCCTTCTTCAGCTGCTGCTTTCCTTAACAGTGGTGTTCAGAAGGCACAATTGCCTCCAGTTTCATGTACCCACTGAATCCCAACTTACAGGCACTTTAATAGGTCAAAAACTCCTGTTTGTTTCATTGCTCCTTCCCTTAGTCAGTTTCAAACCTTTTGCTGTCTGTTCCTCTGCAGAATCTTGCCACAGACAGCATGAAATCCCGATTTTCTACACTCTTCCTCTATTCAAGCTGTTGGCATTGAATTTAAACTCCCTTGTAGAAACCAGATTTTGCCACACTCCAACTGTACATAAAAGCAGGCTCAGAGGATAGAAATGTCCATGTTTAATGCACAAAAAATGTTTGAGGGTGTAAAATGTTGCACAGGAAAGCAAAGTGCATGGTCACTTTTCTTTAGAATTGAGACATTTTACCAGGGTGTTCCACCTTCATGGTATAAAATAGCAGAAATATGTGAATTCAAGCCCTGTTAGGGGCAGATCTGAGTAGAGAGCCAAGAGATGGAGGGGGAAAAAAGTATTCTAAACATGACATACCTGAAATGGTGTAATCTGCATTGATGACCCTCATGGCAGGGGTGTAGGTCACGGTGGGCATGTGTGTCTCCTTCCCTTTCTGCTTCTGCCTGTAAATGATGAACAGCACCAGCAGAAAGAGCACAACCAGGACAAGAATGATGATGCCAGCTATGGCTCCTATCTGGTAGGAGTCAGCAGGGAGAGCAGTGCTGGTACGGCTCAGGCTGTTCAGGTTTCCCACTATAATTACACCAGCTGGAATAGAAGAAGAAATAAATGAAAATAAGTGGCATAAACCCAGAGGGGTCATGTGTCAGGAGCAGGAGACAAAATTTCACTTCTGAATCTAACTGTATTTAGTAAGGCCAGAATAGAACTCTCCCAGAAACCAGTCCTAAATTTAAGGAGAAAACACTTAGAATCTTCACAGAAAGGAAAAACACTCGAATTTTCACAGAAAAGAGATGTCTTGATGAATTTGAAAAAGTAAGAACATTCTCTGGGCGAAAGAATGGGGCAGGTAAAGCCCATGCTCCATCAGCAACTTTGAGCAGCACTGTAATTTCATGCAAATCTACACTCAGTTACTTTGCTCCAGTTAATTATCACTAATCTGATTTAAAGCCTCAAAAAATTACAAGAATTAACAGAATGGGCTACTTAAATACACCTGTGAGATTTATTTAATGAATGACACAGGGATGGTGTTTAATAGGTGAAGCCAGTTTCTGTGTGAAAAGATGACATTAAATTTGATTATGTCTGGGCTTTACCTTGATCACACCTGGCCCCTTTCCAGCCTGGGCTGCAGTAGCAGGTCCCTGTGATGTGGTCACAGGTGGAGTTGTTCAGGCAGTCACAGATCTGGCGGCATCCATACCCGTATGTGCCCTGGGGACACTCTGCACAGGACAAAAGCAAGCAAAATCTCGTTAAAGACTTTGGAGTTACAGGTCTGCAGCACCACAGGAGTCCAAGCCCACACATTTCTGTCCGTGGGCAGCAGGTGGCAATGTGTCATCAGCATCAGATCTCTCCTGGAAATGCTTCTAAGAGGAGCATCCTCTTCGGCGCGCAGGAGAGAGAGAAATTGTGTTCAGATGTGTATTCATCTTTCACCTGCAATGCCACTAAGACAGTGCAGTGAGGANGGCAAAAAAAGATAAAAAAGGGTGGAAGGCAGAGAAGCAATGGGCAAGGTGTGAATAAAGAGCCAGAAGACTCAGATCAAAGTGCCTGAAAAATCTCGTTATCATACAGGTGGAGCCAGACACCTGGATGGTACCCTGTGGTGTGACAGCTGTGCTGATGTAAAACAGCAAAAGGAAAGGGCCCTTACAGTGAGTCTAAAATGCACCACACATTTACAGAAATACAACTGCTGCCCATTGCATGCTCTGATACTGTAATGTATACATTGAGAAACTACCGACAGGAGAAAAATGCTAGATCATGGAGAATAAGGTAACTGGGGAAGTTGCACTTAATTATTTGAATTACTTGGATATAATACTTAATTACTGATCAAAGTGTCTCCCACCTCATGTAAGTATCCTGGTAGAGAATTACCCTATACAGATAAGAATTATTTCTTTTATACTGCCACCTCTTGGTAGTGTGTGGCCTGGCACATTATAGTAGTTCTGATGGCTTTAGCAAGTGTAGTATTTCTTCACTTTTTCTGAAATTTCTCAAGAATTCTGCAACTATATTTACTTCCTTTTGTCTTTTTAAACGAATCTAACTCATCTTTCATGCATTCCTCATTTGGAATAATTTGAAAAATAAAGTAACGCAGTGTGTGTCAGAGAATGGTCTTGCAGTCTTGACAAATCCCAGCTCAAGTGAAAAACTTCATGTTTATGTACCTTCTCCTTCTCTTGATTACACTCAGTAAAACAAGATTACAAATACTGAGCTGAATGGGTGGGCAAAACCCATCATGTCATAATATATGTTTGCATTTCAAGATCTGAATTAGAATGAATACCAAAACATGTAGCTTAATGTTGCTAAATCATTATTATCAACTTGTAGGATAAAATACAAAATCCTTAACAGAGTTAGATTTGCCAAATTATTCAAAGTGATGTTTTGACATCAAGAGATTATCTTAAAAAGTTATCTTTTCCTGAACATTAGAGATGTTTTGAGGAGAAACAAAGACGTCATTGAAATGCACAAATTTGGGAGCAGAGCTCTATAAAGTCAGCAAAGGTTGGACAAACAGTCCTGTGCTCACAAGCCTGATTATTCTTTTAATGCTGTACCACCAGTCATGTCAATGGTGTTATCTCTGATCTTCCTGAGGAGAGAACCCCACGTGTGTGAAAACGTGAAAACAAAACGGCGCCTACGACGCTTTTACAATCCAGCTGCGCTGTAAAAACCACACTGCGAAGATTAATTTCATCCACCAGCATTGATGCCTTAGTTCTTATCTCCAGTTTTCCAACTATTAGCTGTCACTGTGGTTTATACTAATGGATGCATTTCTTTGCTTTCACAGGATGCTAATGACAATTCCTTGGATTCATTTTGTTGCTTTTACACGATGGGGTAATTGGGTGTTCCTTTAGCATTATGCCTGAAGCGACTAAAATGCAGTGCAAAGAAACAGAAACCACAATTGTGACAACTTAATTCTATCGGGTTTTAAACTGTGTGGAAAAGCCAGTGGCAAGCTCTGTGCCCATCAGAACGGGCCCTGGAGGCCAGAGGCTGTCCCAAGGCAGAGGGAGGGGTGTGCTCACTGTGCTCGCAGTGCCGCCCCATGAAGCCTGTCCGGCACGTGCACTGCCCGCTGATGTGGTCGCAGTCGGCTCCATTCTGGCACTGGCAGATCAAGGCACAGTCCTTCCCAAAAAACCCCAGGGGACACCCTGCAACACAAGCAGAGGGAGGGGGGGAGAGGGGTGAAACAGCTGCTCTGGGAGTGGAAGAAAAACATTCTGGTTCATTGTCTTACTGAGGGTTGTTCCTGCAGCTCCTGAAATGGAGAGTTCTGTCTGCGCAAGGGACCAAGACCTGCCTTGTGTGGAGTGGTTTAAACACACATCAGGCAAAAATGAGGCTGGGAAATGGTGCTGGCAGCAGAGGTTCGGAAAAGACAGCTCCTTGAAGAAATGGGCTTTCAAAGAGGTTTGAGGGCACTTTGGGAGTCTGCCCATCAGTCAGTGACCCTCTGGACATATTTCCTTCGTGGTTTGTACTGAAGGATTAAAAAAGCCAAAACAACAACATATTGTACCTGAGCTACTTACAAAGAAACCATTTCAGTATGAAGAAGACACACCACTGCAAAGAGATCATTATTCACCAGCAGGAAGCAAAAAACCCCTGATAGCTGACAGCTGAACCAGCATAGTGAATGTCTCCCAGAACTGCATCCATATGGTCCTGTAATGTATCTGTTATTTCCTGCCACTATGACATTACTCATTTGAAACAGCAAAGTTCTGATTTCATGAAAAACATGTATTTGAACACTGAATGCAAAACACAGTCAGCAGTCCTATTTTTCTTGAGGTCAAATGCAGTGGTTGTGGCCAGGATCACAGTCAGTGAGGCAACCTGAACTGAAGGTAAAATATAAAGAAGTCAGCCTTACCCATATTTATTTTCAACAAATGTTTATTTCTCAAAATTTGTATGAACTCTTAGCCTGCATGTTAGGATCAGGCTACATACCTACACCCAATCACTGCACAGCTATTTTACTTTAACAAAAAGCTCTTGGGGGGGGGGGGAATCAGTATTAATGTGTTATTAAATTAAGAAATTCCAGAAGAAATTATGATGTTACAGTCTAGTGAAATCATCTTTCAAGGTTCTAAATAAAACAGCTTCTTTATAAGTACTTGAATTCCAGGTTCAAGCTGTTCTGGAGAATAACTGTGTCACTGATGTTCAGACTAAGAATGAGCACAAAATTCACTTACTCTGTGTGCAGTAAAGGCCAGTCCAGCCCGGGGTGCACTTGCACTCCCCATCGTAGGCACTGCAGAAAGCTCCATTGTGGCAGTTGCACGTGTGGATGCAGTTTGGTCCCCAGTGGGAAGGTGGGCAAGCTGCAACAACCCAGAGCAATTAATTAACCTCAAATGACAAAGGTTCCTTGATCCACATGAATAGAGCTGCTTCCATTCACACATGAGCACTGCTTTGTTTGGTGTTCACTGTTTTTCTCCCAAGTTCGTGTTTTGGGCTGCTCTGTTCTGAGCAAACAGCCACAGATTTATTCATTTATTTCAGCTACGGCATCCTTTTACTCCAGGTAAGAAGTGCTGAAAAATATTAGATGGGTGAAAAATGCATACTCGATACTCAGTAAATAGGACATTTATAGCAGCTTTTTCACAGAGAAAGCCATTAGGTTTCCTTTCTTCACTTATTTTTTACTCTGCAAACAGTCAAGGTGATACAGCTTCTAAACCTCAAAAAGTGAAGGAAAACAGAGAAGGTGGAAACTGCTATATAGTCTAGACCTTTAGATCCAATACTGAGCCTGCTTCTTGTGCTTCCACTGTTAAATTTCATGTATTTGCCTAAACATGGTGAAGATAATCAGGTCGGTTCTTTAATCTGGTTAACTCAGTTGCTTCCATGGGTCCAATAATCAATGTAATATTTCTAAATATCAAGTAATTATCCAATAATCAATATAGTATTTCTAAACACCAAGTAATTATCCACAGAATGGAGATTATTTTGTGCACAATCATGTCGACTCATTATGAGACAGAATTTACTGGTTGCTTTGGAAATGTCATGATGGATGAATCTGATGCTATGTGCTGCCACTAGAACTGTGAAGTGGTTCCAAAATACTAATTACTATTCAGAGACAGCAAAAAATAATTTTCTACAGGATAAGTGAAGAGGGTACTCTAAGAATAGAGCCTTTCTGTTGAGTAGAATTCTCATCTTGAGGAGTTTTTTCCTTTAGTAAAGAAAGAAGTACTTTAAGTAGTAGTTAGTATTTTAAAAATAAATAGTAAAATAAGTAATTCTTTAGTACTTTAAAAATAGTTTTATGGAAGTACAGTGTCAGTATTTGGTAGGAGAGAAGCAACAGATTAGACATTGAAGCTTTGGTTTTATTCCTGTGTAAATTTTAAAGGGTGGTAACTCCTTATTGTTTTGTACTGATCTGGTTGCCTGAGACCAATAAAACTCTTTAATCCTTTAAACATTTGCATGATTCATGCAAATGATTCATGTATAAGTGGGTTGTACTTTTTCAAAGTATCACCTTTTTTCCCAAATTTCAGTTCATTAAAAGTTATATTATGATGAATTAAAAAAAAACACTAAGTTTGTTTTTTTACTACTTTCACTTCGGTTGCACCTTGTAATTATTTTTTGTTATTGTTTTGTGTTTGAAATTAGTGGTCAGCTAAGAAGGAATGTAAATCACATACATGCAAAAGGTTAGAAGTTTAAAAAAAGTCGCTGGTTCTGAAAGAAATTAATGGAATCATTATTTTCCATGTGAACGAAAGGCCTTTATACAAAGTAAATAAACTTCCTCTGTTATGGTCTGTGAGCACAGCCTCAATAAACACTTCCATTCATATTGCTGGCACCATTTTCTTGATATTGATGCACTAAGTCCCTCCTCCTCCTAAATACCCCTATTCTGCTACTCTCCCAACTACCTACTTATTTTACCATAAAAACAGGGACTTTTGTAGCCACTGGCTTCTACAGGAATGGGCCCAAGATTTATTTTGGTATCATACTGGGCTGTGCATGCTAATCACTTCACAGAATTTAGCCAGGAAAGTTGTTTTTCAGGTTGTTTTCCCAAACTGACCAGATGTTACCCTGCACTTGTGCAGAGCCTGTTAACCTGGGCCAGTCAAACTGTAAATGATATAAACCAATGAGCCATGTTAATAAAAAATGCACTTCCCTGGAAATCCCAGCACAATGTCTGACATTTCAGGGTATGGTGCAGCTTCTTTTAGTCACAAAAGTGGGTTGACTGAAATTTTGACATGTGTGTGTTTCAGACTGTGTGGATTTTATGGGATTGGATATGCTTCTTGTGAGAGTTTTCCTTAAAACAATTCTTTCCTCTAATTAGTAAATCTCATAGACCCATCCAGGCATATGGGGAGTGACTATTTAATAAAGTAACTTTACAAAAAATAGTAAAATTAGGACCTTCCCTTCTCTTTTTTAAGGCAGTAATGAAGAGTCCAGTGAGTTCAGCACAGGAAGACAATACTCATTGAGTGAGGCAGAATGACACTAAAAATGTCAATCTCTGAAAACACTTATAAAAGGAAGAAAGAGGAAAATCCATCACAGGGTTACAAGCACTTAAAAACAAGGCATAGTGAAAAATTTCTTAACAAAATGTTCAAATGCTTAGTGAGAACAATGCTGGTTGTGCAGCCAGAGCACAAACCTGGGTCTTAGAAAATTTCAGCTTTGTTCTTGGCCTGGCCAGAGAAGTTTAGGATTTTTCCATTATTTACCATGAAGTCCTAATTTCTCACTTAAGACAGTGTTTGTTTACAAAAAAACAAACAAACAAACAAAACCAAAAAAAAACCAAACCAAACCAAAACAAAACAAAAAACCAAAAAACCCACAAAAGGTATTTTAAATAGCTGCACCCTGATTATTTGTTCTAAAATTAAAGGTGAAAAAAACCTGGTACTTACGCTGAGAGCAGTCACTACCAATCCATCCAGGGTAGCACTGACAGGATCTATCAATAGGATTACAAGTCCCATTATTGGTGCAGGTGCATATTCCAGCGCAGTTCTTCCCAAATCTGCCACTAGGACATACTGAGAAGGCATCGATAGAATTAGAACTCCTAAGTGATGAGTACAAGATTTCATTTTCTTCATTTCAGGAGAAAATGACTAATGTTTGGATTGAGAGAGGTATTGCTTAGTATAAGGGTAAAGTGAGGTATTATAAATTACAGTGAGCACAATATCCATATTCACTACACAAATAATGCAATTAAGAGTATACAGAGGGTTTCATACTGAAGGATGAAAACAACCTAAGATTTCTGATTTGTAAACACAACATTCCACAACAGAAAATGTCTTTGGTTTCACAGCTCCCAAGTGATAGAATGGAAATCATCCCATGGAGTCTTTATGGCCAGCTCTACCTTCATTGCAGAGGGCTCCTGTGAATCCAGGCAGGCAGTCACATAGGCCAGTGATGTGGTGGCAGGGGCCACTGCTGTGCACGCACTGGGGGCAGGTCTGGCTGCAGCGGTGGCCGTAGAACCCCGGCGAGCAGACTGGAACCAGAGAGGACAAACTGTCACTGCTGCTGTCCTGCCATCAACCACCCTGCAGGCCACCTGCTCCTGGCTTGGAACTGCCTCTGCTTTCCACCCCCAGTGATTTACAAATCCCAAAACAAGATGTGCTCCCTCTCCTCAAGGGTTTGGTGCATTCTGGTTCATTACGACTTTGTTGACATTCCATTACATGTCAAGCCACCCTGAACTTGGATAATGTTTGGAATGCATACATACTTTTATTTGGCTAAACAAGGACATCTTTTGAAGCACATCTGAAGTAACAGAGAGAATAGTTTTATCTCTAGATGAGTAAGGTCATCTTAGACCTTGATTCCTGATGTGTTTTCTAACTTGGAATTCAAATAGCCACAACTTCACTGAATAAAAAACATAGATGTTTTCCTATCAACCTTTCTTTTACATGGTACAGAGTCACTCTGACTTTTAGAGAACCTGAGACCAGAAATACAGAGTTGTGCAGTTAATTGTGATGCTAAAACCACGAGTTTCTCAAGAAGAAAAAGAAAAAAAAGGGGAGGGAAAAAAGGCTGTTTCTCCTTCTTTGTTGATCTAATCCCTTTTGGCATTTATTTCCTGATAAATTAGAATATTAGGTAAGAGATCAAGAGAAATACCTGAACAGCTGCAATTAGCACTGACTAAACTACCTTGGAATATTTTCAATATTTCAATTTCATTCAAGATTCAGTCTTTTAATTACACACTTGATACAAGTTATATGGCCAGGATCTCTCCAGAGAGATTAACTTCTCCAAGTGAAACAGTGCCAAAAGGTCTTCCTGTTTACTGAAAAGGCAGTTTCTGACCAGGATCCAAATTATTCCTATGACCTTTGTCTTCCCAGCCCGCAGACCATGCCTCAGAGGGGCACTGGACTGGGAGCCTCTTGTCCAGGTTATAGGCACAGTTCCAAAACACTAGGGAACATTTTTACATGGCAGTGTTACACTTTGGATGCACTGATTGACTGCAGGGGCCTTATAAATTAGATAGTAGAATAATTACTGCTCAGAGTCAGAAATGCTCAAGGAATACTACTGCCACACTGATGTGGGATTTAGCAGTGCCAAATCACAGCCTTCAGCTGGACTTCAGCAATAAATAATGTTGCCATTCCTGGACTGACAGAACTTCACCTTCCTCTGGTTCTCCTTCTCCCTGACAGTGAGCATTTCAGGTCATCTCCTTCCTTTTAAGCCTCTTTTGGAAGAGCCAGGAACATCTTTACTTGTCCTTAACCCACCTGCTCCTGGATCCTGTTTCTGAGAGACTTACTCTGGAAACTGGGCTCCCCTCCAGTTCCAGACAAGTCACATTTCTCTTCCCTGAACACCTTTCCCTCACAGTTTCAGTGATTCAAACTGAAGACAGCTGGACTGCTGGCAAAACGTGACAAATCCTGGGAGGGCAAACTTATTATTTACCTCCCTTATTCTGGCATGATTTTCCTTAATTCATCTATATCTCTCTTTGTGAAATTTGTATTTTACCCAGACAAGTTTTTCAAAAGAAGCCAGGGGTACATTTGACATCCTGTGCTTACTGTGGGGCCTGATCCCACTGACTATTCTTACAAAACAAGTGTTAAAGCCCCAAATATTAACTAAGATAATGGTCCCTAGCAGACAACAGGAAGGGTTTTCGTTTCTGAAACTCAAGTATGTTTTATTTATCTGTATTACAAACTTAACACTCATCAATCACATTTGGACATGCTTTAGAATGGATTCCCCTATGACATGTCTTGGAAAGTCATGTTCATAACAGTGCCACAGGACAGACAGTGAATAAAAGGAAAGCTGTACCATAACAAGAAGTGCACTACTGGATGGAAACATTTGTTCCTTTCAGGTAACCCTTTTTTCCCCTGAATATTCATGTATTTTGACAAAATGTTCAGTCAAGGAGTTTTTCTTAGTCTTTCAGACTACTACTAGCAAAGCATCAGGATGCTGTATGATATGTTTTTCCAAGCAACTGAGGGAGAAACAGAGATTTTTAAAGCATTTATGTTGTCCTTACTTCTCTGGCAAGTGGTGCCTCTGTATCCTGGTGCACACTCACAGATCCCATCATCTGGAGAGCAGGATGCTCCATTTTTGCAGTAACAAGGCAAGGAGCAATTTGGACCCCACTGTCCCTCAGCACACACACTGTCACAGTGAATACCTGCAACCACAAACAAACAAAACATCTGTGAAGAGCTCTTGTGCACAGTTAGGTTAAACCTTTGCTGAACTTTAAAACACAGCTCACACAACCTGTTTATGAAAACATCGCTAACATCAGAAAAATACAAGATAAACCTGCATCTCTGTTCCTGCCCTCCCCAGAACAGTGAATTTCCCTCATATTCCAGTTTTGGTGAGAGGCACATAAATGGCTTTTGCTTCCTCCATAATGGCTGTTTCAAAACAGCAGATGATTTTTCGTTTCAGATTTTATGTTTGGGAAATGCATGACAGAAGGTACTGCAGGAACTTTTCCCTCTGAGCATTCTTTGTGTCTAATATAACTTGTGTATAATAATGGGGTGCAGGACATGGAATGATTTCTAATTAGTGGTGAGCTGATTACTGCTCAGCCTCGTACTGAACGGAAAAATGTAGTGCACACAAAAGGTTTCCAAACACACCATGTGAGCATTCCAAAATGCTTAGCTGCCACAGTGTTAAGGAAGCTGGTCAGTCAGTGCTTTGCTTAACCTGTTTTGGTATAAAATTGTTTGCAAAATGGCCACAACCTGAATCTCTACACATAGATCCTAATACAAGCCACCCATTACAATCATCCAGTCACAGTTTGTTTGCTGGGTTCTTTTGTTTGTTTGCTTGTCATTTTTCTTCACAATGCAGCAACATTAAATATAATTTCCCTGCTTTTTAAGAAGCACTGTGCATGTTAAATGCCAGCAGGCACCACTGTGGAACTCAGACCGTATTGTGTCTGCAGCACTTTGCATTAACAATCAAGTTTTATTGTAATGCCTCTACTGAATGAACCCTCCATTAAGGGAAAAGTGGACTGGATCCAACCACAAGCATGTCTTGCTTTGCAAGTATTTCCAGCAAAATATGCCACAGGTTCAATGGCTGCCAGGATCCTAAAAAAAGCAAAACAGTTTTACATGTGACAAAGAAAAAAAAAATCTTTTAACTTTGAACGCCTGAACCTACTGCTTGTAAAAATCCTGAGAAATAGTTACATGGTTTGCTGATAGATCAGACTAGGAGGTGATTCCTCAACACCCCCAGCATGTGTCTTGCAAAGCTGCCCATATCTTAAAACCACCCCTCTAATTAGAGGAAAGGTAGAACTCCAGACTGTTTTTCTCTTCAGGACGATCAATAGACTGAAGAATCAAATATGTGTTTCAACAGATTGCACCAACCTGCGCCAGCACGACAGAACACCTTTAAAGATCCAGATACTGACAGACGGTACACAGGCCACCTCAAAGCCCTAACTGCACAATGATCATCAGTACTGACCTAAAACAAACCTATCGTCAGAAAATGAAAGGATGCTTACATCACTCCTTTTTCACTTTCTGCCTGCCTAGACAGTGTCGTTCTCCTGTCTCCATCTACATTTGAGAGGCATTGCTGACTTGTTCCTCAGCAGTCTAGTTCAAACTTTTCATTAACTCTTTTATGGATAAGCAAATTAAAGAGCGAGGTTTGATTTTGAGAGATGCTGGTGCACAAGAGGAGTATGATATCACTGCATTTTAATTAATTTTTTTCCCCCAGAAACAAGACCACTTCTTCCAGCTGCTGCTTTGCCTGGTGCTCCCAAACTTGAGAATTTGGGTGTCTCTTAAGTCTGTGAAAACACAGGCAGAGCACCTCAGAGGGTTATCTGCCATATCACACATAGCTGCACTTGGTGCACCCTGCTGCAGAAAAGACATTTTTCACAGCCTCAATGGGTGTCAGCGGTGCTCAGTGTATAATGGTCACTATTAACAAGCCAGTGGTTGCCAAGAGCTACCGAAGTGCATTATCTGAGATTATGTAGACCAGTGACATACAATAACACCAGGCTCAATTATACTGCCTTGATCTGTGCACAGAGGATGCTTTATGACAGCAGAGTGTCCGAGGGTGATGCAGGCATGCTGGGATGGGGAAGACAATGGTTCCCATGCTGCACAGAGCCCCGGGACTTAAAACAGCCAGAAACTACCACTAAAAAGGAAAAAACAGAAAAAAAGGCTCCTTCAGTACACATCAGGGAAAATCATCCCTTAGGGAAACTGAAAAAACTTGCCTTTTATTTCCCACTCTCATCCCTTATGAGGAGGTGAAGAATGGCATCACTCTACTTAGCAAATAAACAGTGTACACTAAATGTCACTGAGTAACAATAATGACAACATAGCACACTGTAAGACTACTGAATATGATTCTGTTTCACTGTAATTTTATTATATTCACTCTTGATCATTAGGAAAATCAATTTCACTCCTCTGAGTGTAAAGAACAAATGTAGCAAGGCCAAAATCCTTTAGTTATTTACTGCATCTCTACTTACTAAAATAGTTTTCAGTCTCACTAACTATTTATTTTGGTAAGTTCACAAGGCACTTAAAAATAACAAGTTGAGTTTCATATATTATAGTTGTATAAACCAAATGTGTATTTTTGAGAAAGAAAATGTTAGAAATATTAAAGGGATTTTAAAAAAATAAAAATTAATTTCCAGAGTGATGCTTTTTATGAAACTTCGGCAAAGAAAGCTATGCTTTGATAGAAAAGCCAGAAATTATTCACAAAAAACAAGCATTTTTACTAGAACTTGCAAAGCAAGATTAGACTCAGCTTTTACAACAGTGTTACCAACTGGTTGATGATTGCCAGTTTTATGCAAGTATTAATCTCTTACACAATAAAATTGTTTTTATTAAGTTTTCATGTTGGTTCTGATACTGATAAGAGTATCTGCGAGAAAATGTTTTTGCCAGAGCTATGGACAAAGAGCTCTTTGATGGCCTTCACAAGTTGCTAGGCAATAGCTGAATGGTCATGATAAACTTCAGCTAAGCTGCTCTGAAGAAATGCTCATGCATTTAATGCCCAGTGCTTTATGCTGGGGGCCTCACATCCAAATCAGCATTCCCCCAGCATTCGTAATTGCATGAATGAAGTGAAGAATTCTTCAGGGATACCACTCCTTCTGCCCATGCTAGCAGAGTATTTGCACACTCCCTGTGCTGTATTTTTAAGTTGAGACTCAGTGATCCACCCCAGTCAGATCAACAAAGAGCTGATTTGTTTTAGCACTTGAAGGGGGGGAAAAATTACCAATTCTTTCTTACTATCTTCTCAAGCAAATTTACTATTGAAATAAGTGCTGTTTTACAGCTTATTATGTTTCCATTAGTCTGACAAAAGGTTATCTAAACTTTAAGAAGAGTTTTTTTTTATAAAGAACATGTATTTGCTGTGCAATTTATATTATCATACATTGAACTATCCAGTATAATCCTCAGCATTAAAAACTGGTGTACTTCCCATGTGTCAGTGCAAAATTGGATAGCAGCAGCATAAACTAAAGAAGGAACAAGACCTTCAAAGGCTGGAGGAATCTTGGTGTCATTAAAGCTAATGATGCTTTCTCATTATTGTCCAAGAGTTCGCCCTTCATATTTGAGAAAAACTAACATTTCTATTAAAGGCAGCCACAAGTTCCAATGGTGAGAATTACTTTCCTAATTTCTCTGTCAGATAATGGGCAGCCAAAAGAAAGGGAGGTAGTGGAAAAAGGCACAGGCACTATTTTTAAGTACCCTCACTTTCTTTGAGGGAGGGTGGTACCTTACTCCACTGCTGAAGGTAGCCAGAGGAATTAAAGTGTCCCAAATGGAGGAGAGAATGAGAGGATCAGATTTTTCTGTAGAAATTCACATTTCAGCTGCTTCATGCATCAGCAGGAGAGCTGTGGCTGGAAGTTTTGGTAGGAAGTTAGCTAGAAAAGACTGTCAACAAGGACATCTGAGTTTGAAGGCAGACATCCTTATCTGCAAATTTTAGTGGCAGAATCCCTTCTGAGAGATGTGTAGTATCCTTCTGAAGGCCATACTCTTGCTACATACTGCTGTCCACATAAAGATCCACCACAGTACACAGAGAACAGACATACAGACACAGTGAAATCCAGATGCAGGGTGGAGCCAAACCTCTTATTGGAGAATTCCTCTCCCTTGGTTTAAAAAGCAGATTTGTCATTTATCATAAGAGAGTGCTCAGATACCATTTTATTTTGCAGCTCACTGGATATTCCTCCCAATGGGGCCTCATCCTTCAGGTGACCAGGCGGAACTGGTGGCAGTAGAGGGAAGACCATGGTTTTACAAGAGAATCTTGGCTTGGGTGCACTGGTGCTACAGCAGCAGCTCATTTTTGATTCAAAGGTGAGCAAGACCCATGACAGAACCCTTCCAGTTCTGTTTTTTTTTGTT
Organism: Urocynchramus pylzowi; assembly: GCA_013397555.1. NCBI lineage: Eukaryota > Metazoa > Chordata > Aves > Passeriformes > Fringillidae > Urocynchramus > Urocynchramus pylzowi. The sequence continues at coordinate 196,636 of VZRH01007276.1, read as the reverse complement.
TTGTAGGAAAAATGCATACTCATGGAAAGCTGAGGGTGAAGGCAGAGCTGCAGCCTTCCAGCAGACCTGGGTGTTTCCAGTGGGGTAGGTGTCAGATGACAGACCTCCCCTTTATAATCCAGCAACAAATGTGTCTCTCAGAAACACTGTCAGAGGCACATGGAAGGACACAGAAACATCACGTCTGGTGATGGGTGAGCTGAGTAATGCCAGCAGGTGTCCAGCACAGAGAAGTCACCGACACCCCTCCTTATGCAGCCTGTGGGTGAACACTCTGCCTGCTGGTGAAATATGGGCTGGTATTACTGCATCTGTCTTTTCCACAAACCACTGCCATTGTTTTGGTACAGATAGCAGACTAGTGGTATTTTATAATCCCTGGCATCACATAGCCTTTAAATCGATTTTGAGAGTAACAAATGTTGTGCCACCCCAATGTGACATCTCCTCGCAAATGCAAAGGTGCTGCACCAGTGGAAGCAGAGCAGTGATGTCTGATCAGGAACACCCACATCACTGCAATTACACTAATAAACTGTCTGGAGGGAAAAAGCTTTTGCCATTTTAATTAATTAATCATATTGCTTTACTTAATTTAATTAATTCATGCTTTAATGCAAAACCTCTGTTTGCAAGAATATGAGTTCCCTAATGTTTCAGGAAATTTGGGAGAAATTTATTTTGACAGCTGCTTGCAAAACAGATAAAATTAAGGAATGAAACTATCATGGTGCTTGCTGGTTTGCTTGTTGAGAGAAGTGTTAGATATACCTTTATAATGGAAGTTAACCAAAAGTTTTGGTATAATTTAATAGAAGAATTATCATTACCTATCAGGAGAGTATATTTTCTGTGTGTTTCTTCTGTTTTCTGTTTTAATAGTTCTTACTCTTTTCCACTCTCTGGCTACTAAGAAATGTAAAAGAATTTTCCCTCCAAATGAAAAAGAAGTTATTTATAAGATAGAGTGAAAATGTCAAGGGATGAGGGAGTTTGGGGCAGACATCATCCTCTGTGTGGGCAGATGTTTCTCATTTGTGCCATCCTGTCATGTGGCTCCTGGAACGTGACGGAATGGTCAGACTGCCAGGAAAAAAACATTGCTCTTAACTCTTCCTTCCCTAAACAAGAATTAAGCTGCTGCAGAGGGAAAACATTTTGCAAACTACAAAAGAGTACAGGCATTCTAACAGGGGTCCTGCAAACCTAAGTCGCTTTTGTTTAGCATAAAACAGAACCCAAATGAAAACCAGCAACCCCAAATAAAAACAGAGATCTAATGAAAGTTAATTTAAACTGTTTCTTGAGTCTTTTAACACAACAGTCAAAAACTGAACTTTTACTCCTAGGCAGAATGTAGTAAGGAGAAGAGAACAGCCTGGGCATGCTCAAAAACAAACTAAAATCTACTTAGCAAAACTAAACCTTAGAGCATCTCACTGCTGACCCAGTGGGGAGCTGCAGCTCTGTCTGGAGGCTGAGACCAAGCCCTTGTGCCCACATCAGCAGCTCAGAGCTCCCTCACACCTCGAGGTCACTGACCCACCCTCCCCACGCAGCTTTTCCTGCTCCCCAGCCTTGTGGGACAACTGTGTCATTCCTTCATTTGCTTCTGAAAAGTTACATAAACTATTCTCTCTGATGAAATTCCCTGGGGGAAGTGCAGATAACTGTTCTGTTCACAGGGCTGAGGAAAATGCTGTGTTTAAAGTACCTTCTTGGAAAGTCTGCTATTTTGATGGCATCAAAACATTTTGGGAAGTTCATCTTGGCATCATGGATATATTTGTGCTTAAAACCAAAAAATACTCACAAGTTCACATTTTTAAGCTTCCTTAAAATGTATTTATTTTTATCACTAGTTACAACTGGTTTAACACCAATAGTTTTAAACAACTAAACCCTTCATTTGGGTTAGATAAGCATTAAACTGATCCAAAATCTGTTTTTCCCTCTCTTTGTTTTTCAACTATGTAGGTAACACTACCCACCCAAAACTAGTATGTCTGTATGTCTGATGGTTACTTTCACAAATCCAACACCAAAAAACCCCAAAAAAGCTAAGCCACTCTAACATAATTTCTTTCATTTTAGAAGCTCCTGTATTTTCCACACATCCTCCACCTGCTTCTCCACACAACTCTATGCACAACTTCCCTCCTTAATCCTACAATCTTCTGCTATTCCTGCAATGCACTGTTACAGCACAGCTATTTGAGAGCCCTTTCCTGAAGTATTCCTGCCTTTTTTTTAATCATTCCAAATATAAGCATTTGCACAAAGCCTGGATTCCTCTCTGGGTATTGCTCTGACATGTGAAGTGTGGGAGGAGGATTTTTCCAGACACGGAGTATAAAGTGAGCTATGCTGTGGATGTTGTAAAGTGTGTCTAGACACCACCAACATGTCAAAACTAGTCTGTCACACACATGCTGCTCTGGTGACATCATCCAGGGATGGGGGGCTCCATTTTATCAATCATTAGGCCTGAAGTCTCTTTCTTGTGAAGTATTTTTCCTTTCTAAGAATGAAGGTGAAGTAAGATTTCACTACACAAAATTACTATATTATGTCTTTATCTTATTATATATTTTACAAGGTATATTATTGATATATTAGCCTTTCCCATACCAGAATCCAAGCACAGTCAAGGTCTGTGTATGCTGAACTTGAAAAGTCAAGTATGCTGTACTTGAAGCCTCTGTCACACCCTGGGTTAGCTACATCACACTGGCCAGGTAATTTTTATAACCTGTTATAAAATGCTGCTAGATTTTTAACCTGGCCTTTCAAAACTGCTTGTTTTTACCTAGATCCATTTATTAATACCTTTTGACCTGGACTGTCTGTCTCAGTTTTAGAAGATTCACAGGATGTATTTCAAGCTGTGTCTTTAGGACTTGTGAACAGCTCTACCTACCTGCACCATGATGATCAGCAACTCTTCACAGGTTTTTATGGTGAGTATTCTTTGATTAATACATTTAGTAATTTATGAGATCACATTTTGAGTAGATTCAAACGTAAGTTTGTGGAAATGTGTCCAAACACACACTCAATTACCTGAAAACTACCTGAAAGTTAAAGATATTAACATCATAACAAAATAAACACAAAGTAGTGTCAGGAAAAACAGCAATAGCTGGCATAAGGCTAATGGTATTTTTTCATAATTCATTCAGGTAGCTTCCACTATTTTCTGCACTCCTGAGGCATCTGAGTGGCTGATGGCAAGTCACACTGCAGCTTGTGGGAAGAGAATTGAATCAAAAGAAGTCCTGTCTCAGTTAGGTGAGTGCTGGCTCTTAAAGGTCCTCTCACTCACTCTGAGAGGAAATGGTGAGACAGGCCTTCTCAAACAGATAATAAACAGAAAAAATGAGTAAAGAGGTTTACTGAGTAAAAAATGAGTAGAAAGGTTTGGTCTTCCAGAGCAAAGCAGGAGCTTTTCATGCCTGTGTATATGTATCCCCTAGAGATTTCCACTTCCTACCCCCAGTAATCATAAAAGTCATGTTAATCTAAACAGAAAGTAGAAAAAACAGCAGGTAAGCTGTAATCAGCTACAGTTAATCAACCTGAATTGTAGACACTGAGTATTATGTACTTCAAACAAGATGCTAGCAATCCATCCACAGAGCTAAGAATAAAGAGCATACAAAAATAAAGGTCTGGGAAAAAAACAATACTAAGACTGTACCTATCTGAGGAAATTATAAGCTCACCTCTACCTGCTTTGTCTAAAAGCACCATATAAAAAAAGAAAACAATTCTATCATGAACCTACAAGCCACTTAGGTTAAACATAAGTTTACAGAAGAGTGAAATATGTCTAAAATCACAAATAAAACCCAAATCATTGATTTTCAGAGCACAAACATGCTTTGCTCATTTAAGGTTTGTTTTTCATGCTGACTCCTCATTATTAAATGGAAGGAGCCCATACACACAGGTGATGTGAGATCTGACCCTTCCAACGTTGCAGCATCACAGGGAGGCAGCTGGAACACTCCAGGAGGGGCAGACTTACAGTGTCAATTAAACCTTACTGGAGATCAAAAAGCTCTTCCAAATTTAAAGCTTAGAAATCCTTGTGAGACCTAAAACTCCCTCCTAGAGATAAAGGGAATTTCATGATAGCTGCCCTTCTGCGCGGTTCCACCATGTTTTCAAAAAATCTTGCTTTCCACTAGCAAGAGGGTGCAACAACAGTGCCCAACACAAATTCTGGTGAATGATTCAGCTGACATGTTTTGTAAAATCACAATGTTAAAAAAAAACAAAAAAATTGTGCGGTAATTTTCATGCAGGACAAAATATGTGCAGAGAAAGTTAAAAAATACTGAGACACTGAAATGGCAGCACAGTTTCTGTATGGTTGTCTTGGTTTGAGACAAGTTAGGAGGTTGACAAGTTAGGACAATGGTTCATCCTCCTCTTAGCTGCCTGAATGAAGCTTCCTGAGTTCCTGTACCCTGAAGTTCCTTTACTCCAAAGCTGCCAGAACAACCTTGGATATTTGCAGCTGATCACCGTTTTTGTAAGGAATTGTGTAGTGGAGGTTACCCAAGCTTTAAAGTTTCCCTTTCTATTCCCAGTTTTCTGCAGATCACACTGGACAAAGCTTCCTGTGAGTCACAGGAGGGACACAGCAGCCACAGAATGGGGCCATTTGCCCTTCCAACTTCACAAACTCTTCCTTTACCCACACAATCAAGTCCCACTGGGGGGAAACTCTGGCTTTGTGCTTCCCAAGGGTGTCTCCTGTACCTGACCATCCCGGGAGGCAGCGGCAGTAGCCCGTGGTGGGGTGGCACCCGTCTGCGTGGCTACAGTCACAGCGCTCGGCGCAGTCCAGGCCGTAGGTACCATCCTGTGGCAACAAAAAACAGAACACCCCAGAGATGATGGCAGCTGGGAGTTAGAGGAGAGACAAGTTAGGGTCAGCCCAGCCTCAAAAAGCAGCCACAGACCTCTCCTGAATCTCCAGGCTGCTATTAATGTAAAATACTTGTGGCGTTTTGAACGTGTCAGCATCCTACACTTTCGTTCTTTCATTAAAAAAGGGAAGATAAAGAATGAATTATGCTCTCTTGAAAAATTCCAGACTAAAGCAATTAAGTCTCCTTTCTGCATCAAACCCTGAAATCTCTGCTTATGGGTCAAAATGGGTACCACACAGAGGCATAATTTTAAAGAAGATGAGTGAAAACCATTAAATTACAAGATACCTTCAGTGTGAGGCTCACTGCATAAATAAGGCAAACTATCTCTTTTGATTAGAAACATTTCTCTTGATTAAAAAAATTTCTCTCTGCACTAAAACATACACTTCATCAAAAAGAGATAATCTTTGGCTATGGAACAGCGCACAAAACAAAACTTTTATTTTTACCTACGCAGCATTTTTTGAACCAACAAGAAATTAAAGTTATAAGTTGAATCACCTCGTTGGTGTATTTCTTTTTTCATGGGAAACATTTAAACATTTGAATTGACTTTTCCTGCTTCCTCCGTAGAAGCTGACACACAGATTTGTGGATAATTTCACACAAAATCAACTCAAGAAACTGAGAAGAGCAGATTCTTTAAGATCTCCAAACAAGGCAAAGTATAACAGTCAACTGGTCTTGAATAAAAAGTGTCAGAACTAAATTTAAAAAAAAAAAGAGCATGGATAAAAAGGCCAGTATAATTTACAGTAATACTTCAGGGTTACCCACAGCAAAGGCAAAAAAGGAAAAAATCATGTCAGGTTTAAACCCCAAACATTTACATACAAGGCTAAAAATTGGTGTCAGTCACATTAAAAATCTGAATAAAACCTATATGAAAATTAATCTGCTGTTCTTTGATGTTCATACATACATTCCAACCGAGTGCCACAGGATCTAGCTATTCAACTGCCAGTCTTTCAAGTCTAAAGTAGAACAAAATCTTACATTACTTCAGTGTAAGGAGCCTTTCACTCATCTCAATACATTTTTATATTCAGAAAAAGAAAAGATTAAGCATTTCCTTTGCATATAATCAGATTTGGAATGAAAGGAAATCCTCAAATATGCTGTTGAAAAGCAGTATTTTTAGCCTGCTATGTACTTGGATTGAAGTCCAAACTGTAGTTCAAATCTTGAACAACAATCTGAGCAGTGATAATAATGTTCTGAAATTACTGAAACAAACTGAAATACATTGATTTAAATAAAGTCTCTGCTCAGACATGAAAAACATTTCAGACAACTGGAAGTATTTGAACTATTTTTTAATAAAATATTGTATTTATTATTGTTTGAATAAAAAAATTCTGTTTATTCTCCTGCTCTGGAATTTTGAAGCAGAATTGACATTTGAAATAGGTAAATGCTTATGGACATTGTTTGATGCAGATGGAGAGAGGGAGAGGAAGACAATGAGCTTGGGCACGCTGAATTAACCAATACAGAAATGCTTTTAAGCTTTATTTTACTAAGTTTGGGATAGTGATGCAATTGCTCTGAAATTATACATATCCTTTTTAAATGTCAGTTTTGGAAGAGCTAATGCAGCTTGGGAGGTCTCATCACCCTTCAGAATCAGGCACTAAGTGATAAACAAAGCTGCCTGAGGAAACAGAAAATCAGTCTTCTGATGGAGATGCATTGCTGGAAACACTGCACAGGTGGTACTGCCATCAGCTTTCCAGAATATATTCCATTTTCTTTGCCACTTTACTCACTAGAGTGCTTCATCTTAAAACCAAAAGCAAAGACCTAAAAAAATCACTCCTAAGTGATCCTAGTGCAGTTCAGAAAAAAATTTCATTGAAAACAAGGTGATTTCCAGTTTTCTGCTGTAGTTCAGCTACTCCCATTATATCATTGCTCAGTACAGCTTCTATAAACTGAAAGAAGCTTAAATGTGATATTTACAGGTGTGTGTTTACTTTAGGTGATTCCTTTGCAGTTACATCAAACCAACAACCTGCTCTGCAGATGCATTGCAGAAGTTAACAATTGACAGGGGAAAGGAAAAGAAGTGCAGAAAGTAGTTTATTTTAATAATTAGTTTTGTTAAAAGTTTCCACAAAATTGACATCCATCACTGAAAACAGTGGACCCTGGAAAAACACACTTTTTATAAAATATTTCTCTTTTTTTTTTTTAGTGTATGAAATATAATTGAAACCAAACAATCACACAATAAAACAAATCCACTTAGAATATCATGTTTTAAAAACTTCTGAAATTATGTATTTGATTTTACGTATTTTAATTCCCCAAAGCCGCAGATCACAAGGTGGAACAGAACTGATAAGGATCATGCCACTGTCCTCACAATGATTTCTGATTTTCCAAAGTCTGGGAGAGAGTAGAAACCAAAGCCCCAGTAGAAAAGCAAAGACCTGTGATGGAACTGGGTGGTAAGAGTAGCTTCTCACTTTTGACTGAGAAGGAATGAAAGTTCTTTTTTCATATTGTAACACAGATGTAAGGAAAAAAGTAATTAAAATGACATTATTTGATTTGGGGTGTAATTTTTGTATTTTTCTCTCATTATTTACACTTAAAAGTAGCTGAACAGTAGCAGTTTGATAGCATTTAATGGAAAAGTGTTAGAAGAATTGTTAGTGCCTGTCCCTGACCCTGCACCCTCTCCTCTATCCTGTGTGCTCCCATGGAGACAAAGAATGACAGATGACCCTCCCTGCCTGATATTCTCCTGCAAAAACTCAAAATTCAGTGGAATTATTGAACTACCTGGCAAGGGAGTTCACATTTCTCTCCCCTCCATCCTGGGGCACAGGTACAGGTTCCATCCAGAGCATTGCAAGCACCTCCATTAAGACACTGGCAGGTCAGGTTACAGCCCAGTCCCCATGTGCCTCTGGGGCAATTTATAGAGCAATCCACACCATGCCAACCTGCCAAAAAAAAAAAAAATAGGAAAGAAGGGATTAAAGTCAGAAATTAATCAGGTTTTTCCCCATTCCTCTCAAAGGATGTTTTATGTCTCTGAGATGGGCAATACTGGGGTAAAATTCACCGCAGGATTTATCAGCAGCTTCAGCTGAGGGCTTGTCCAGGTTGGAACAAAGGTGTTCAAGGGCACCTTGTAACATCTGTGCACAGCACACATCTACAGATGTGCCAGCAAGCAAAAGAGACTGATGGAAGATCTGAAATGGAAATACAGACACCTTGACACTTCACTGGGAAGCTCTAAACTACACTGAGAGTGTTAAGGTGTAGCCTGAAAATAATTAGGAATATTTTCCCTAGGCTCAAGCTGCTGCTTTCATAATTGTTCCACCAGCATTCAACTCAGACAGTCCTGTAATATGATTTTAACAGGTATCTAACAAAAAAAAATAAAGAGAAAAAATAAAAGTATTGCATAAATTGGATCCTTTGAGGAAACAAAGAAGATCTTTTAGATGATTTCTGTACTTCTCTCCAAATTCAAAAAGAAATGTAATGGAAAATAGCTCTAAAATGCAGCATTCACGACTGATCATGCCCAGTAACAATGGTTTTCAGACTGGATAGACTGGGATGTGAATAGATTTTTTAAAATGTGATCATCCATCAGATTCAAGAGGAACAGTGTGAGGCAGTCAGTCACATATTACCATCACCAGTGACACAGGCCAAGTTTCTAATTTTGTAACTTGTTTACAGTAAGTGGAGGGAGAAATAATTCTGCACTGAGACTGATCAATAGGCTATGCAAAACACATGCACAGAAATCAGGCTGCCTCGTGCTTCATTGATAACTTCAAATTTAGGGGTCATTTCAGGAAAAAATGTATTTTTTGTAATTTGGCTAGGAAATTGAGACGCTCTCCCTCAACTGTCTTCCCACGATTTATTATCTTCCTTTTTTTTACACAACAAGTACCTAGGTTCAGTTTAATTTTACTTTTTGCTGTCCTCTTTCACTGTAATATGATTAAAACTGCATGGGGTACAGGAAGATAGGATTCTGCATTGCCCAAGGAATATTTTTGTCCCCAGGACCTAGCTGCTTTGCAGTATCAACCTGAACAGGGTTAAATTAGCCATACTGTCTCTGGAAAGAGTAGAAGTTCCACATTTGCTGCACAACTGATTTAACAGTGTCAGTCCCTGAAAAATTTAGTGACTATTTGTCCAGCAAACTCTATTTAGATGGGATATTGGAAATCAGGAATTGTTCCTTGGCAGGGTGGGCAGGCCCTGGCACAGGGTGCCCAGAGCAGCTGTGGATGCCCCTGGATCCCTGGAAGTGTCCAAGACCAGGTTGGACATTGGGGCTTGGAGCACCTGGGATAATGGACGGTGTCCCTGCCATGGCAGGGGGTGGAACAAAATGATCTTTAAGGCTCTTTCCAGCCCAAACTGTTACCTAATCCTCCAAAATCCTTGGTATAAATAAACTCCTCTAACACTGTCTTTTCTGTGTCATCAAGTCAAGCATTAGTTTATTCCTGGTCAGGGCCTGTATGTGTGGCTGACAAAATTCTGGCCTCCACACAGATGCAGACACAAAACTTTTTCACCTATTTATCCATTTTTAGCAAAGAAAGAAATTATTCATTGGTTGTAAATGACATAATTCTCTTTCATTTCTATCCTCTATTGGTAATTGATTCCTCACTTCTCAGGCTAATTAGTCTGTATTTTTTACTCTTTTTATTATCTTTTCCACAGGTAGGGAGTTTCTGACACACATACATGGAGTCTTTGTTATCTTGTTGTCTTCCTCATCTTCTGGTTTCTGCAAAATGTCTTTGTAGTCCATAATTTCTGCATTTCTTGTATTCATTTTAAACAACACATCTCTCTCTCTCTCCCTCCCCCAGGCTTTGTTCACTGAAGCATATCAAAGTTAGCTAAGGAAAACTTGAAGTTTCAGTAACTTTTCCCAGGCTGTATTCCCACAATGGTTGCTTATGACAAACTTTGCTAAATTGTGGCTAAAAGTGATTCAAAACTAACACACTGCTTATAAGTCAACATGTGGGTTATGATTAATTAAAAACAAATTATTAAAAGTTAATTAAAAGCATTAATTAAAAAAATATAAAAGTTATGTAATTCCAACAAAACCATTCTGGGATTCTGTATGATTTTGATTAGAAATGCTGACATCAGATAAAGGGTATACCCCACAGACCTCCTGACAGAGCAGAGAACACGTTTTCTTCCCTGGGAGCATGTTTTCCTCATTTTCACCTCCCAGATCAGCAGAAACATCAAGTGTCTGCTTCTCATTAAGTTTCCTCTTCCCTACTTCAAAAACCCAATTTCATTTTGTGGTTACAGGGAAATAAAATCCATCTGAGGAGACACTTACCTGCTTTGCAGGCACAAGAGCCATCCACAGGTGAACAGGTGGCCCCATTTTTGCAGCTGCACACAGAGGAGCAGTTCACTCCATATGTCCCAGGGAGACAAGGGGTACCACAAGATGCACCCTGAATTATAAAAAAAAAAAAAATAGAGTCTAAAAACCATCTGAGGAGGCTCAGACAATACAACTGACTCAAGTGATACAAAAGCCAGAAATAATACAGCCCATGCATGTCCTAGGCTGTCATTAAATCATCTTTAATTTAGGAGGGAGGGACATCTTCATGCTGTTGAAGTATTTTTAAGTCTTTTTAAGTAAGTGTTAATTTTCTATTATTTGCTCTGAGAGCTCAGGTCACATAACACCTGTTTAGATCAGGTGGATCAGTGGACAGTAGTAAAGAAGCTCTTTATGAAGTCAAAACACAGTAAGAAAGCAGTCTAATGGTAAATTATGTGGGTATGTAAAATATTTTTAAGAGCTAATTTGGCTGCCGTTTTCAGTTATTACTTTCACAAGAACAGTCATACTGTAAAATGTTAGATTAGCATCCAAAGCACATGTAACAGCGAATGTGTGTAAAAGCTGCAGAATAATCTGTCCTGAAGTATAAAAAGAAGTACTTTTGGCTGGAGTTTCTGTGGATGGAGTGTGAGGAATTGATGACTGAAACCCAACATTCCTCCCTTCACTTATACCTCAACAGCATGCCCTCATTCTTTACCAACATCTTATAAAGCAAGTAACCTCTCCCTCTAAAAATGCCTTCATTTCAGCAGTGAGAACCCATCAGCAATGTTGATTTTTCAGGGTCCTACAGCACAAGCAGTGCTACCCAACCACCCTCACTTCCCTTTTACCGCGGCGGAGATAGGACGAGGTGGCACCCTGAAGAATTTGTTGCGCAACTGGGGCCAAAAACAGTGAAACTGTGAAAGTGAGACCTCTTTTACCTTAAATCCAGGGGCACAGGTGCACTTCCCAGTGACGCTGTCACAGTCAGCCCCATTCTGGCAGCTGCAGATCTGCTGACACGACTCCCCGTAGAAGCCCGGGGAACACGTCTCGTTGCAGTACAGCCCAGACCAGCCTGGCTTGCAGGAGCATTCCCCAGACATGGGGTGACAGCTGCCATGGGTGGGGGATGAAAGGTTAACTCAGTAATTCAGGACTAAACATGGCATAAATATTATTTTCTTTACATGGGACCAAAAAAAAAAAAACCACCCCAAAACCCCTGCTATTGCAGATGGGTTGCGTGAAGGGCCTTTCGTGAGATGATTTTACTTCCCACAACAAAATTTGGTGCATTTATATAAAATATGTTCAAATGAAGATAGGAAATGTAACATTATACAACATACTGACATTTTGGGAGGACATGGAAAGAAACGAAGGGGTATCATTTTTCTCTATCTGAACATAAACCTTGCTGAAACACAGTCTTTACTGTAAGACAGATATCCATGGATACAAATACTAAGAGGATGAAACCATTAAATTCCCCAACATTTGTTGTTACATTCCCACTCTAACAGAATCATTTTTGTAACCCTGCAGAAGCTCAGCAGCACATTGTCTGAGAAATATGATCAAGAAAAATAGCATGGCATCCAGTAGGAAATAAAAACACAGCACCCCATCAGCAAAGCAAGAGTGTTCTCTTCCTCAAATTAGTTTGGAAGAGGACAACTGGAATCTTTCAGGGAATGGTACAAACCATCAGCACTGGGCAGAAGCCAGCTATAGCATGAGAGCAGTGACCTTTTGGGGAGTATCTCCCCTCTCTGCTGGCCATACCTGGTGGCAGAGCAGCTGCCTCTATACCTGGAACAGCAGTTTCATTGAAGGGCCACGCAGGCAGCTGCTGCCTTGTAACAAATGGACATCATCAGCTGTGCAAGGATATATAGGCTGGGAGAGGGGACACAATAGGGTGCTCTGTAGCCCTCTGGCAGACAAAGCATTTGCTTAATTCTCACCAAAGGAAAGCCTAAGTATCCAAATCCAATATATTTACAATGGGAAGACTGTTTGGAGATATTTGCCTCCCACTGTTTGAAGTGAAGCTCCTTTAAGAGGGCTGGAAGGAGGAAAAAGAAAAAGAAAAAAAAGCAAAAAAAAAAACGCAAGAGAAAAAAAAAAAGCCTTCATCCAGACAAATTAAATGATCCATGACAAGAGCCTGGTTTTGCAAGACTTGCTGACTTTGTGTGTGGGGGTGTATTGGAAACTGAGTGTTTTCCTGACCATTTGAAAGTCTGAAAAAATACCTGGTGCACTTTTAGGTGCTCTAACATTACAACAGCACTCCCTGAAAGGGCTGCTGTGTAACATGGGAACACAACATTAGTTACAACTGCTTTTGGACTTGAGGGCTGCTCTTGTCCAAGTAAGAGTTTAAAATTGCTGAAAACAACCATTGCTAATCAGGGAAGGCATGGATTGTGAAAGTTGGAACATGTATTCTGCTTTCTGCATATTTAATGCACATGCTGTGGCACCATAAAAATTCGTGGGTCTTCAGGATATTAAAATATCTTTGACAGTGTTGACATAAAGTGAGTGGAAAGGCCTTTTCATGCAGAAATGGTTCAAAACTCATGGTGTTCATACTGAACAGCCCTAGTTATTTGTTAGTTATGTGCATACCAGCCATAAAACAAAATGAAATGGAGCTATTCTCACATAATACTCAGGCAAAATTATGAAGACACATGATGCAGCAAGATAATCAGGTCCTAAATTCCTGTAGGAATTCTCATCAGTGAAAGAATACAGAGCAGGGAAAATTAAAAAGAAAAAAAAAATCAATCCACAACTAGATAGTTGTTAGGGTAAGAACCAGAATATATTCCTAAAATAAATTCAGTAGCACTGGCACTTTACTACAAAAATCCCAGCGTCCACGGAATCCTATAAATTCCCGACTGGAAGTGTGGTTTGCTGCTGGGCTTTTTTTTTTTTCCCCCTCCTTCCAGGAGAGGGGGAGCCCACACGCATGAGGAAGCACTGGATATGAGGCAGAGGTATTGATATTCTGTGCCCCCCAGTGAGTGTCACTGAGGCGCCCTTGCTCACGTATTGATTGACGCCGAAATTAGTATTCTGTGATATGTAATTAGATGTAGGAAGCCAAAGCACTTATGGAGGTTTTTGATGGGTTCTCACGCAGATATCTTAATTGGCAATAATGTTTAAATTATTAAGATAAGGCTATAAAGAGATGCTGAGAGAAACTGGCAGTATATCCTCTTTCATACCTACTCTGTACAGAGACAAAAAAAAATTACTATGGATAGTTCATATCATATATTTGAAGGACTTAGGTGAAAATAATGATTTTTATATGCTTCATTTACATGTTTTGCTTTTAAAGTATCCAACCAAATTGTGTAGCACCCTAAAACATAAATATAATCATAAATATGAATAAATACAAAATTTCCATTAAAAGCTCTTGCACCTGTACATACAGGCCCATTAGAAAAATGGAAAATCAAAACGTCCTAATCTTTATTTTAAAAACAGAGCCAAACTACATGAACCAAACATGAATTCCACCAATAAAACTGCAATCAATCCTACATAGGTATCTCAAAAAGAGCATGAGACAAAAAAAAAAAAAAAACCACTAACGCTCATGTCATGAATAAATCTTAATTGCAGGATGAACTGCACCAAGGGTTTTTACATGTTGCTGTCCTCTGGGCCCCTCAAACAGATTAAAATTTCTCAAGTATAGCTATTTTTATCCTCTACAGAGCATTTAATAAAGGCTGCTGGTACAACCAAGAGCAAGGAAGGGCTTGCCTTTCATCTCCAGGAGCTGCCATCAACCATCAACAGCAGCAAAATCCCTACAGGTCAGCCTACCCAAAATGCAAATAATGAATTATTATGTCAGAGCTGTTTTGATGCAATTTTTGTCATCATAAAACAGTATTAAAAAAAAAAAGTACATTTTTCAACTATGTATGTGGAGAAGTACGTGAAGAAAACATAGTTATATTCTGGAACTTATGTACACTTTCTTTAGAGCAGTATTTTTTGGAGCTAAGCTTTTTTTTTTTTAATTAACATTTAGTTCATTTCTGTATTGATTAATACCAATAACCTAGAGCTCTAAGACTACCAATAGCTCCTCTTTGAGGATATCTAAACCTGTGATCACAACCAGATGAAAAAAAACCTGTTATGTTATCAAGGGCCCCCAAAACAGAACCCCAGACCTACAGACACACAAAGTTTATTTGCAGAAGGAATTCCACCCCTTTCTTTTTGCATGCCCTGAGATTACTTTGCTGCTAAATGAATTAGTGCAGTGCTTGTGGCAGGCAAGAGAGGGTTGAGGGTATTCCCTGACATGATTAAAGAGTTGCCTCGTGGCTGACTGACATCAAGAGGCGAGGACAACCAGACACAACTGGCTTCTAAGAAGATTTTCAAAAGATACTCAAAAGCCTCAAGTGCCCACAGGGACTTTTGTCTTCTACATCATTACCCTGATTCCTGCTATTAATGGTTTTGGGCATTTCCTGACCCAAGGGGAAGAAACTTACATATATGTAAGAAATAAAAATATTTGTTTTTCTCACACATCATGATGCTCTGGCAAATATGCTCCAGCACCTTCAGGGCTGTTAAGTGCCTTTGGATTTGTCATTCAGGGAGGGAAATGTCCAAAAAAAAGACCAGCCAAATGCTGTTGTTTACTTGTGAACATTTGTGATCTGATTTGACCACGAGCTGTCTCTTCCAGTGGTATAAATTAAGGAACAGCTGTGTGGAACATGAATCAGAAGTAATCCCTGTAATATTAGAAATGGTATACAGTGCAATGCATTCCTGTCAAACCAGGCTGCTGCAACAGTCTGTAGACAGATTTTCTGTAGGGAAATATCTAACTATAATTCATAACACAATAGTGTTTCGTCTGCTAGTCTAATTTGAGAGCTGGAAGGCCCTGCATTATAATGCCATTTATTCTTGAACACGATGCACAAATAATAAATTGCTTGATTTTACACCACAACAACTCTGTATTTTTTTTCAAGGTATTTCAGGCAAAGGGGATGAGCAGAAGCACAAGTGCACAACTGTAAAAGTATATGACTGGAAGGGGAAAAGAATTCAGGTTGCTATCACACAGTTTGTCAACAAAAGGTGTGTTGGACAACGCCAACAAAAAACAAAATTTTTTTTTTTTCACAAAGAAGTAACAGAATAGCTATTTCCATGCATGGATTTAACATCACTGCTAAATTCTCAATAGGCTTTTATTTTGCCTATGAGAAAAAGTGCCTCATATTAATGTAGAGCAGCATTCTATGAGACACTCAGTAGTTCCTGTAAATTCCCTTCACAGCTACTTTCAACAGCAAAAATTTAGATTGTGCTTACAACCCTTCTCCAAGGTACTGTTATCAGTAATGCAATTAAGTGTAAGTGAATGCACACTGACCACCGTATCTAATCAGAAGAACTGTTTTGTAACAAGAGAAAGTTGTCCACAATTGTTCTATAAATATGCTGGCTGGCCTCAACTGACATCTGACATCCTTCCCTCACAGCTGAAATTCTGTCTGCAAATAACTAGTTTTTATATTTTCACAACAACATGCTCAAATGCTGTCAAAATCCACAAAAACTCAAAAAACAGGGCTCATCACTTTCTGAATAAGGAGAGATGTGTAAAAGCTAAGCTAATGGGAAAACTATTTTCATTTGATTTCCAGGGATTGGATTTTACCTGCTCACTTGAAAAAGCACTTAAATGACAAAAAAAGGTACTTTTCAAACCCAGATTTACAATAGGTGAGGTTTTTGAGCTTTTGTACTGAAATGTCACCCACTGCAATTCTTTTATAAAGAGACTGAGAGAGAGAGATGTCCAAGCTTCTCATGCCCTAATCAGAAGACTTTAAACATCGATTTAAATTCAGTTATTTCTCATCTACAGTAAACCAGAGTATGTAAGAGACAACCCTTTGTGCACTGACTTTATGAAGTCACAGTGAACAATATAATGATTTATTCAGATGGCAAACATAGATAAACATCACACTTTGTCTTAAAATTTATTTCATGGGCCAGAGACCAAACACAGCAGTGAATATTACGATCAAATATGCTAGCAAGTAAAAAGTCAAAGCCATCTTTTGGGTTGGTATTTTCTTTCTCATTGTAGTCAGAGACTACCAAATACTTACAAGCCTTCAGCTGCTTCAGTTTGCATGAAAGTATCAGAAAAATCAGGAAATACCCCTTTTCAGGTTACATTTGGATTTCTGTGCTCCATTTAGGAAAAAACAAAGCAGGCTAGAGGGTGCAAAGCCTACCTCCAGGTGTTGGGCATGTGGCAGGGACACTTTTTGTCACACTTGAGGCCATAAATTCCCTCGGGGCAGAGCCTGGTTTCACAGTGCTGCCCAGTGTACCCTGGCTCACAGAGGCAGGCACCACTGATGTGGTAGCACTTCCCACCATTCACACACTTGCAGGTCTCTGCACAAAGCAGCCCGTAGCTCCCCACTGGGCACTCATCTTGGCACCTGTGAGGTTAAAAAAAAAAAACAAAAAACAACCCAATAAACAAAAAAAAAATTGTTGTATTTCCCATAAATGACAGCTTCTGGAGGTTTAAAGGAAATATGGTTTATGAGGAATGTCTTCTATTGGTCAAAAAAGCCATTTAAATAAGAGCAACAATTGTGTAACTTGGAAAAAGCTCAAACCCCTTCTTTTCATCTGGTTTTTCTGACAGGTGAAAATGAAAATCAGTAGAGATTTCTGTTTAACCCACATGGGGAAGTAGCAATGATTTTTATTGCTGCTGAAGGAAAATATAACATTAAGAAAGAGATTTCTTCATCAAACTTTTCCTCTCTCATTCACAGAGTTTTGAGAAGACAGACATTTTAGCCAACAGATTAATTTCCTTAATTTTTCATAGCTGGAATACATTGTTTAACCTAAAGATCAGTCTGTATCTTCAACCTGACTACTAGAAAATAAAATTTCAGTATCCTGCTTCTCAAATTTGCAGCTCATTAACTGATGATTTTCTGGCTAGCAATTTCATTTGTCTACCTCTTATGAGTTTGATGTCCTCAGCTTTGCCTTTCCTGTGTTCTAAATAGAAACTGTTAAATTCTGAATGCCAGTCAAGTTGCAGGTTGTAAAAAAATACTACTTGATGATGTAACACATTATTAATGGTTTTATTTCTTTTTATTTCTTCCTCTTTTTTTTTTTCCTTCTTATGTTTTTCTTATAGATTTGGCTTTTTTGTTTTGGTTTGTGTTCAGGTATAACTAGTGGTTCATTACATGAGAATTTCAAAGACACATGATACAAGGCACTGGAAAATGTAACAGAAATTAGCAAAGCCCTCTGACTGAAGTAAAATGGATAGACATGTTTGTTTCATGCTTCTACAGTATTTTTCTCAATCTGATGCTGATATCCAGAAGTTTCAAGGCATTTGTAACTCTGTCCTAAATGAAGGCACAAATAAAATCTTCTTTTCTCCTCAGGTGTAGCATAATAGTAGAGCTAATAGCATAATAATAGAGCTAATTACCCTGTAACAATGTTTCTTGATGAAGTTATACAAATAAAGCTGTGAAAGAATTTTCTTCAAATGGCAACCAGGAACCCCAGCCAAAGAAGACAAAATTTAATCTTGAATTATTATTTTTTTTAATTTAACTTGCAAAAACCATCTCTTTGGAGGTGGTATGTATGGACTACCTCAGACAGTGCCCAGACAGTTCTCTGACATGAAATAAGGACCAGGTCTACAACCTTGCCACTGACTCCTTCCTGCCATTGGAACCATCTCAACAAATGAAAAGAACTGAAAATACAGCCTCTTTTGCATGAAAGAGGGAGGCTCAGATCTGCAAAAGTGATCAAAATGCTGCAAACTGAAAGGCATTTCAGATGAAAGTCAGATTTCGATCATTGCAATATAAAAAAATTAATTACTTTTAACACCAGTGTAGAGCAGTGTGTAGACACTTGTGTGGTTACTTCTTTGATTTTCCCTGGAGCCCCTGTCTATGTCTGCCTAAATGCATCTACCACCTTCTGCACTGTTTCTTCACAGACACAAATATAACTTTGGCATGCAAATGGCTCTGGGCTAATTATTTCTCTTCTTCTTGAGGTCTTTTTCCACATTATGTCTGGCAGAGCACTTCCCATGTCCTGTGAATGCTGGTGTGGGGAGTGCTCATGGTTACAATACCCACAGCTGCTGGCAGGGATCCCCTGGACTGACCCCAGTGATCAGGCTGCTGCTGACTCCTGAAAATGAGTTGTGTGCTGCTTAAAATACATGCAGGAAAATGTTCTTTCATCGCTTTCCACTGCTTTCAAAAGTGACGTCTCATTCTACTATCTTTCCAATCTGCCAAAGCTGACTTACAGCCATCAGAAAATGAAATGTTTCATTTCATTTGAGTGGAGCATTTTTTAGGAGACAACTCTCCAGTCTGCAGCCTTTGAAGAGGAATTGAAACAGCCTCCCTCGCAGTGAGTGCCAGACATCTGCACAAACCCACGAGCCTCCCTCCTCACCCCTCCACCACAGCCCAGGCTGCACCATTCTGCAAGACACTCCAAGGGAGGAAGACTCACAAGAAGTGCCAGAGCACAGCAGGGCAACAGTAAAACCCAGCAGTTCCTTCACAGGAAGTGTTCTTTCACAGGGACTGTCAACTTGCATCTCGGCATCAGCTAAGTAACACGGCAAACATTTCATCACCAAAATCAGCACTTTTGGTCATATCTCAGATACTTCCACTGCTCCTTCTACCAGATTCTGAAGTTCCCCCGTTGTAGCAGAGCCCTCCAGGCTCAGCAGCCTGGCAGGAATGGGTTTTCCTTACCGTTCCCCTGTGTAGCCTGGGCTGCAGTGGCAGTGGCCTGTTGCCGAGTCGCAGGTGCCTCCGTTGTGGCACTGGCATTCCTGGGAGCAGTTCTTCCCATAACGACCCTCAGGACAAGGCTGACCACAGACCATGCCCTGGGAATGCAGAAGAGAAGTCTTAGAGTTGGGACTGCAGCTTGAACGGATAAGGAAAAAATGAGGGAGGGTCAAGGACATCCGTATTACTCTCCCAGCTGATCTTGGAAATGGCAGACCCTTCTCCACCTTTAAACATGGGGCATGTTCCAGTACTAGAGGAATAATCTTCTAGGATTCGCATGTTGGAAATAAAACACTCATGAAAAACACTCTCTCTAAGCATCTGTGAAAACACTTAGACATATAAGACTAACTGATGTCAAGCTCTTGCCAGTTTATTTACCTGAGTATATATCAATATACTCAGGAATGCCCTCCTGTGAATAGAGGTGTAAGAATCAGCAGCTCCTCTAATGCCCCAATTATTCTACTTTATGTTAAGTTGGGGTTTCTTTTTTGATGAATGAAAAAGCTCTTTGCAATTTCACTTAAAGTAGCACATCCTAAAAGCTTAGGTAGCATGATTGCTCCTTTCAATGGGTTTTGAATTTCTGCACTGCCTTTTACATCCTTGGAATTAATTGCACCTGAGTGGTGAGGGAAACATCAGAACATAAGACTTTTAAGAAGCCATTTCAAGAAAAAGGTATTTACAGGCATTTTATCAGACAAAAGACTTCCAGGTATTTCATCTAATGTAAGACACTGCAGAATTTGCACCTGGTCACCTTAAACCTCCCTTACAAAAAAAAAGAAAAGAAAAAAAAAAAAAGGTTTCGCTGACAAAATAGTGTTTCACAAAATTGAAAGTTCTAAAATTAAAACTTACACTTAAATAATTACTTGCAATGGAAAATTAGTCAAAGGTCTAAATAGTCATGTATTAGTTAACACACATACTAGTATAAAGTTTTCCTCACTCCTTCATGTGCTGTATTTCATTTTTAGTAGCTGTGTTTAGGCAGATAAAGGGAGTCAAGAATTTATGCAAACATCTGTATTCCATGACCAATAATTTTGCTCTTCTAGCATGAAATGCAAAAGGCCATATTCCAAGCTAGGTAGTCAGGTGCTACACAATCTCACAACCAGAGATTGTATTTTGTAGCATGGTCTCTGGCTGGTGAAAAACTGGCCTCTGCCACAGGTTATTCTCAGTATAATATAACATAATCACAAGCTAATTAAATGATCAATAAATGTGAATTTTCCCACAAAAGAAACATTTAAATGGGAAATATTATCAAATGCTCATGATCAATATTATCAGCAAATGTATTTAAAGAATTTATTTGGGCCTTGATCACCTTCCAACTGCATTATTTGCCAACTCAGAGAAGGCAGCCTGATGGCAAGGGACGGTAATTTGAAGTTCCAAGGTCAGGTCTTAATTCCCTACCTTCTGATAAAAGGGAAGGAGGCCTAAAGATAATGTCAAAGATCTGATGTCCCATCTCCTCCCCAACAGAGAACACACTAGCCAAAGGTTTTGGGCTTTTTTCCATGCATACTGGACATATAAAAACAGGCACAAATCCCACTATTAATAAACACAATGGTGTCATCTCCCTATAATATCAACCTACACGCAGAAACCAATGACTCCCAGGCAAGTTCTAAAGGATATTGTCTTATCATAGCACAACTCATGTCTTTTGCTTCCCAGAATCTGATACAGTTAAAAAGGCAGTGCAAAACTGGAGCATTTCCAGTAACAGATGGTTTCGCAAGCATTTTATTTCAGTCCCTTATGCTAAAATATGTTTCTCATTACTCCTGGCTACAAGCAGACCACATTTGCTATCCTCGTTTGCTACCTTTTTTTTTTTTTTTTTTTTTTAATTTTCTTTTCCCTGTCGAGATGTACAAATATGGAAGTTTTGGGGGGGTTGTGGGGGTTTCAGAGAGCATTTTTACCATCCATCCTGGCGGGCAGGAGCATTCCCCGGTGATGTGGTGACAGACGCCTCCGTTCTGGCACGGGCACCTCTCCTCGCACTGTGGGCCGTGCTTCCCGGGGGGACACAGGTCCTCACAGCTGTGCACAGGGTGGGGACAGCACAGACACCCGTTACCACAGGCCCCAGTTTTGTTTCCAGTGCTATCATCATCAGCTCTTCCAGCCAAAAGTGTGGAGCACAGAGCAGTGTGACGCAGAGAGATGCACCCTGAGCGTTGTGTGGCATCCACACAACAGATCTAAGGAAACAGATCTTTCATTCTAGGAATTACTCCTTCCCAAGGCATCTCTTTATATTGGCACTCATTCACTGCTGCTGACACAGCTCTGGAATGACCAAGGCCAAACAACTCCATGTTTCAATGCCATTTCCCAAACCTGTGGCCGGACCGTGATGGCCACAAAAAACCCTCTGCTGCTCCTTTTTGTGCATTTTCACCCCTCTGGGTCAAGGTTTTTTTTCTCTTGGCCGCACATCTGAATGCACACGGCTTTGCCCAAATCTGCCTTGCTCAGAACGGAAGTCCATCTAAACTCTTCAAACCTTGTACCCCACCACCCCAAAAAACAACACAGCCACTGCTTACAAGGCGCCAGTGTATCCGGGGGGACACCTGCACTCTCCAGTGACGTGGTCACAGGTGGCTCTGTTCTGGCACTGGCACTTCTGGTGGCAGTCGTTGCCGTAGGAGCCGGGGTCGCAGCGCTCCTCGCAGCGCCAGCCCTTGAAGCCTGCAGAGCAGTGGCAGGCCCCGGTGATGGGGTTGCACAGGGCCCCGTTCTTGCACTGGCAGCGGCTGCTGCAATGGGGTCCCCAGTGGTTGCTGTCACACGCTGGATGGGCAGAGGGAGAGAAGTTTTAGAGGAATTTTTGTGGTCGCAGCACTGGAGGTGCTGTGAGTTGGTTGTGCAGCAAAAAGGATGAAGTTATGAAATGGAGATAGTTATTCCTCCTTGGTCCTTAAGGATTGTGGTAGGCAGATCAGGCTTTGTTTATGCAATTTATGCACTTGATTCTTCTTGAGAAAAGCCAAAATTATAAAGCACGAGGCTTAAAACCAAACATGAGTTCAAATCTCTTAATTCTCAAAACTCTTCATTGTAACTCTCCACCATCCAGCCATGAGCTTCCCTTTACAGAGGGAACTCTTGCTAATGTAAAAAAAGTAGTCTAAATCCACCAACAACTCTCTTAATCCCACAAGGAAGTTGCAAAGCTTGCTCAGTGTAGACTTATGATTTTGGGCAAATCAAAGAATTCCTACTTGTTCATGCAATTGCAAGTATTTCCTTTGCAATCTTGCAATATACTGATCGGGCTAAAGAAAACACAAGAAGCACTTCACCAAGCAATAGGAAATTAACAACTACGTGGTTAAACTTCATCTGGATGTTACAAATTTGATTATCCAATGTGTATGTATGATCATCCAAATCCATCTTTTCTTGTCTGCCCCAATGCATCCCATTAAAGCCCTATAAGCAAACCATTCAGAGGGCATTTCAGCATCAAAAGAAGAACTCAATGTTAAGGAAGAAATTCTATCCTAAGAAACACAAGAGGTTCTGTAAAGAGACAGAAGATTAGGGTCACCTGGAGTTCAACAGGAATGTGTTAATCATATGGTCAAATGATCTGATTTTATTTTTATGTTCTGTTGATAACAGCAGCACAATGGAAAAGCCTCAATTGCAGCGACTGTAAGCCCAGGCTCTCCTTGGAGACTGACAACCATTGTTCTCCCAGTCTTCTCTTGGGGCAAAAAAGCCAGACAGAGAACAGCCACACTTTCCTAGACTAATGCAAAGTAATTCAAGAATGCTCCTCAGGGTAGGAATTATTCAGCTGTAAGAGCTGTTCACCCAGGCTACACAAATAAAAAGGAATTAGGGTCTTTTCAAGAATCTACTCCTTAAGGTTGGGTTGGTTTTTTTTTCCCCCCAGTATAGGTCACTAGAACATGCATCCATAAATGGAGATACTGTGAGCACTTACATACAATAAAACAGAGAGCAACAGAAAGTAGTGTTATGTATTATAAACACCTAGCAGTGCTGCTGGGCTGTAAGGACAACTGCCCATCTTGTTATTGGCCTCTGTCTTCAAAGATGTGTGGGTTTTGTTGTGGACAAACAATAGGTCTACAAGAGTTTTGTAACACACTGCTGCCTACAGCACACTGCATCTCTCAAATTGCCTTTTGCCACGATAACTTCAAACATTTTCAACATGTCTGCATGGAGTAGAATGTGTAATCCTCCTGCTTAACCGGGCAGGAAACTAGCTATTTTGGGTACAAAAAATACATGTATGGCTGTCAAGATGCCTGAGACAGTCACATGTTCTATCATGACAGAGCAGAAACTCCTAATTTATATGTATTTTAACACATTAGTCTGCGTTCAGATGAAAGTCTTCTTCGTTTCAGACAGAATTTCAATTTTTGCCATTCCTCATGGAAATATTATTTAATACATCAAACAAATAATAATAATTTTTAAAAAACCCAAAAAACAACCAAAACCCAAAAAGCCCTGTCCAGACAGGAGAATTCAGACTGATTGCCACAAAACAACTGTTCCAGTGCAGAGCTCAGGCAAGGATGGAGGCAGCCAGAACATGTCCTTGCTACGAAGATGGAACTAGCAAGAGATTTATTCTTGGTTGGTGAGTGAGAGGTGGTGTTCTTTTACCAGCTGCTGGGAATGGGGTACTTGGTGCAGGCAGCAACATTCCTGCAGCTTCCTGAAGACCCAGTGCAATGCGTCTGAGAGCCACAGGCCCCAGAAACTGCTCCTACCAAGCATCTGCTCCTGCATTTAGCACCCAGCCTCACTTGGGCAGGATGCACTGCCCAGTGCATAACCATTAATTAGTTTCCTGGCATGACCTTCTCATAATGCTTGCAGGAAATCATTAAAATAAAAGCACATCCTATGGCTGGCAAACACCCAGCCTCAGGACCATTCTCCCAGCGATGATCAGGTGAATAACAAATATTGATGTTGCTCTTTACATTAATCTTTCATTACATTCCAGTGGTGGCCCCAGCACGGTGCAGTTTTGCCACAACCCTTCACAGAAGGTCTGTCACCAGCCTTCCATCCAACTGTGACTTATGGGCAGAACTGTGGAGAAATGTGCACGATTAAGGGGAAAAAATAATAATACTGAACAAGATGGATAAATCATGTATTTTACTTCTATTTCCCCTGACTGATCATCAATAAAATTCTCCATAGGAAATCAGAGTGATTTATCAGAAACTGATGCTCAGTTTACTACTAGAAAATAAGAAGGCAAAGGGTAGAAATATTTCCTGTGGCGAGTTTGGATTACTTTAAAACAATTACTACATCAGACTATTTCTAGGGTTCAAACACTGAGAAGGCTGGGCTGGAAGTCCCACACATCTGCTAATTTGGTGGAATGGGATATTCTTGGAGTTAATGACTACTGCCACGTTACAGAGTGTCAGCAGGAGTTTAATGAGCAGAGCTGTGCTGGCTACACCCAGCTCACAGCCACACATGCACAGGGCACACACCACAAGCACGCACCTGCAAAATCCTCACACTGATCTTCTGAACAGATTCAGAGCTGTGATACCATCTCTCTCAGCAGAAGGAGAAAGGGGAGCAATGCATAGAGATAAGGGAATGTTCAGAATGATTTCAGCACAAGGATGGTGCTTCTCAGCCCCAATCACTCCTGCAAAGTCTGAACCACTCAAAGGTGCCAAACCCAGTGAGTAAACCAGTATTAATTTTCTGTGTTGATCCTACAGAACTGGCTTATTGTTGTTCTGTCTTACACAGAACACCTTCTTTACAAAAGGCCCTCATTGCCTTTCACACATGTTATATTCACCCTCAGTTTTTTTTATGTTTTAAACAGAAGAATTAGTCTCCCTGTCAGCTTTTGTATCAGATTCACAGGGTCCTTTCTGCCTTCACCTTATTCTGTAGGGGAAAAAACAAAATACACATAAAGACCACTTCTAACACTGTGGTATTTATTAATATCACATCTTCTTATAATATTTTCCTTTCATTATTCATCTGGGAATAACTTTTTTGTCACCACAGTATGCACTGTGCACGTCACACAGTGCCACACACACAGGAAGGAGAACTTTTCTCTCTGCTTTGTTGAGCAAAAGCAGGAATTGGAGTAAGAGCACCTTAACTTGCATAAATTCTGTTTAACATGAGCACTATGGTAAGAATCACTAAGACTATGCAGGTCTGCCACGATAAAATTCTTGTTGACACTGAGAGCCAAGTGACTTGAGAAACAGGGAGAAGCTTAAGGATTCAATGGTAAAAGAACCACCTTTGAGAAAAACCTGAAAACTGTGATGGAAACTGCTACCAATTTAGGGCCTTTTGTAGCATCTTTGAAGATGTAAAGTTCTCTTGTATAGCATATGATTTCCTTGTAAAATAGCTGTAATGCACATTGTTATAGTTCTGGGCTAAACGTGGTTTTATGCAAATGGTTTCTGTAATTTACAAACTGGGGTGGTAAGAGCCCTGATAGTTTTAATTATTTTTTGAAATTATTTTTTCTAACAGTCTGGAACACATGGGTAGAATTTGGCAACTACTTTATTGTTCCTTATAAACAAAAAACACTTTTAACTAAATATGGTCACATGCTTGTAAGGTTTTTTCCTGCTTTTTTAAAAATGTTGATTTCATTAAAAGGCACCAATAAAAAAAAAAAAGGCAAACAAGTCCCAGTTTATTCCTGATAAACCCACCTTGATCACCTAAAACTCTGCACTTCTCTAAAGGCTGACCTATAATAAGAAACACATAAGGCCATCAAATCAAGCCAAAGAACAATTCAGAAGAAAATCCTCCTTAGAAACTGTAAGTTGCAACTACTTTTTAACTATGCCACAATTTCCCTTATAACTTCATACTCAAGCCAGACAATGTTTATTGCAATGCTATTTTTAAAGATCGCTTCTTTTTGTGCTGTTGGGGAGGGAGAAGAAGTACAGCAAAACTAAGATTTACAGTCCTTGCTGTCAGTTTCTTGCAGGTGTCTCATATGTAGCACCAAGACAACTAAATGAGATTTTAGTCTATCTTACCCATCTTTCTGCAAGACACATTGCAGTGTGTTCCTGGAAATACATACCACTGTTTGAAAACAGAAGAGATTCTTATCACTTCATTAGGCTTATGTATTTTTATGGTCTTTTAGAAAAACTGAAAACAAAATTCCCTACCACAGACAGCAGGGAGTAAATACTCCCTCCCTTGGAATGCAATATTGTGAAGTATAAATTTAAAATAATCTAACCCTGGAAAATATAAGTATTCCTATCTCTCTGTTCTCAAAACTCCCAACATAGTTTCTTCAGAAAGTTTCAAGCAACTACAGCCTTTAGTAAGAGAAAGGTGATGTCCCCTGCTTCAACATGCAAAACAAACTGCAGCTGCCCATAGCTTCAACATCCTTTCCCTGTTTTTCCCCGTTTTTCCCCGTTTTTCCCCGTTTTTCCCCGTTTTTCCC
>VZRH01007276.1:141183-166733 GCA_013397555.1 Urocynchramus pylzowi | reverse complement strand
AAAAAAAAAAAAAGAAAGCAATGCCCTGGCCCAGAAGAAGCTCAGTTTAGGAGGACTCTGTGCCATCAAAGTGTGCAAGATGGTTCCAGGCAGGTTCCATGGGGGCTGTCTCACTGGAAAAGTCACACATCCACCTCTGTAGGGTTAAAGGAAATCCAGGGCTGCACTGGGAAACTGGCACTGCCTGTGGCTCACGTGAGTGTCTCACACACAGCAGTGCCAAGGGATCCAGTTTCTGCCATGGCCAGCATCTGCCAAGTCCCATGAAGAAAACAGTGAGATTTTCATGGAATTTGCTAACTTTACCAAACGCCCACGGCTGTGAAGGAAATCTGATAGTAGCAGAGCTACTGTAGTTTAAAAGTTACCTTAATAAGCCCATTTAAAGGTAAAGGTTTCTCTGAGGTGCAAGGCTTAGACCTGCAGCTTAATGTATTAAGGAAAAACCCAATTTTCTTCCCATGCTTTACAAAACCCTGGAGACAAATTATGTCTTCATGCCACTTTTTCTTCTCCCATGACTTCAGACTATAGTCCCAATAAAGCTCTGCTAATCACCAATAGAATCAAATTATAAATTAAAACCCAGTGATTCAAACAAATCTCAAGATTACTTCAGCGCAACAAAAATGGAAGAATCCCGCTCCCATCTTCACAAACAATCCTAACCATGCTTTGGTAACAAAACAAAGACATGTCACTCCCTTTTTTTGCTTTACCACTCATGCCAGCTGGGGTGGGGGGATCACAAGGCTATAACCATTTCAGACGAGTCAGTGTAATATTGATTTTTGCCTCTGCTCCAGCTTATCCGGAAAGTGTCCTATTGATTTTGAAGGAATTATCTGCAGACTGCTAGGCATGAGAAGAAAAACAAAGTGGATGTCCTGGCTGTGGACAGGACGCCCACTGACTGCACACCCAGTCAAATCTGACAATTAGGTTCATGTATCATCCATTATAATATAGATAATAATATAAATACTATTATAGATATATATATAAATAATATAAATAAACAACATTTATGCATAGATATAAAGGAAACCTATCTGAACTGCACACCCACTCAAATCAGGTTCATGTATTATCCATTATAATACAGACAATAATATAAATATAAATAATATCATAGATACATATAAATAGTATAAATAAATAACATTTATAAATAGATATAAAGTAGTGTTGTAGGACTGTGAGCAGAAAACAGGCAGAAGACTTTTAAATTACAAATGTACAATAGGGTTTGATCATCTCCACATCTACACAGACATTAGCACATAATTCAACTATTAGTACAACTTCTACAGAAGACTATTTTATTCTCAACCTGTACTCAAAAGCATTCTTAAAAACAACACAATCTGACACATGTCAGTTAAAAATTTGATAAAACAGTAATTCAGTTTGGGAGGGAAAAGTTGTGTCAGTTCATTTGTTCTTCAATAAAATCTGTTTGTTTAACCTATATTTAGCACTCTATGCACTTTTGTTAATATTGCACTAGTCCCCAGCCCAGAAATGTCGAACTTATATTCCTGGAATTCACAAGTATTTCTTCAAAGGGGAGCTGACAGCTTATGGATTGTGCTAATTCACTTGCTTCTCTCACTCAACACATTTTCTGTCCACTCCCTTGTCCTGACTGTTGTGTTCAGTCAATAAATATGTATTAGAATAAATTGTTTTGCATGACTGTCATCTCTCTCACCAGAATGCAATGTTCTGGAAAGGAATGATCTCTTCATCCAAGAGGAGTTTCCTCTCAGATGTATCTACATTATCATCACCTTCTTGATCCACCTCACATTGACTTTCACTGCAAGCAAACACTGCATAATACACTCTATTCCCTTTAAATAAAAAGAAAATACCTGAAGGAAAATTAAACCTTGTGCAGGAAATGTTCCCCAAGGAAAAATTATTTAATTAACAAAACTACTAGGCCACAACTCAGGTTTTCCTCACTGAAGAACAGATCCAATCCTGTTTCCTGCTCAGCTGGGATGTAATTTTTCAGAAAGGCAGAGGATGTGGTGAGGAGCAGAGTTATGGTCTGGGTTAGAACTGAACAGTGAAAAAAGACAGGCTCAGCACTCTGGTCAAACCTTAGGCCTCCTCTCCCTAAACTGAGAGCAGCCACTAACCTAAACTATTCAGGAACTGGCAAGGAGTCATAGCAATAAGGAGGTAATATTTGCTACAAAAGGAAATGGGAGTCACCCAAAAAATTTATTCCCTCCTGAGAAACAATAGATAAAAATCAGTCTGGGAGCTTGGCAGATGGACAGATGCTGTGAGAGGACTAAATCTGTTCTTAGATACTAGCAGATAAAATTCCTTTGTAAGGAGAATAAACAATTCCAATAGAGATAGGACAGCAATTTGGAAGAAAATGTTTAGTTCTGCAGTTTTACAAATATTTGGTCTCTAGTAGAACAGTTCCTTCCAATATGTGTGAGTCCATGAAAATGAACAGACGACTACATCTGGAAGTTGGCCTACTACCTCACCCTTTGAGGATAAGATCTCCTTTAGAGACAGGGCATTTTATCTGGTCATCAGCAGCCATAAAATCCCCGAACCTTTGCCTTCCAAAGACACTGGCCTGTCTTTCAAATATGGTTCCACCATTCAGTTAAGTAATGAAAATGTTTATTTGATGGACATTATTACAGTACGGCAATATGCATTAATATGAATTAATAACTTGCTATATGTACAAAAATACTATTAAAAAAGCACAGATCTTTATTTTGTATCATTATACCTTTCTTTGACTAAAACTAAAACCAAGTTGGGGATCATGCAGAAAATACAGCTAAAGGCAGAGTATCAAAAAAAAATTTTATGTAGGGCAGGCAACAAGGAGGCTCAGAAAGCCAAGCCCTTCTCACTTACTGTTATTTCCAACACTATCCACTATTCCTCAATTCAGTTTGACCTGTGCTGTAGCTCTTCAGATAAGGAAATCATGGTCAGATAGCAGCAAACGTCAGCTCTCAAGCTTAGAAGGACAAACGCATGAAATCAGCAACTTTCTCAGGTTTGTCCTCGCAGAAGGGAATAAATCCCAGAACAAATGTTCCTGTAGCACATGCACATAAATATCCCCTTCCTCAGCCCCCACTTCTCCTATGGCTACACCAGTAATCCCAAACAAATTTTGGCAGTTCCAGGTAGCACTAACATCACCCAGGAGCTTTTAGAGGATCACCAGCCTCTCCAGAGATCACTGTTCAAAGGTACACAAAAGGCAACCAGAACCAGCTGAGGAAAAAGCAGAGGAAAAGAGCTGCAAGTGTACTCAGAGTAAATTATACCAGACAGAAATCCTGTGAGAGGAAGGGTTATTTCCAAAGGCAGATTTAGAGGTTCCTGTCTCATCTAAAGCACACTTAAAGACTTGAAAATCTCAGTAAATAACAGTATTTTTGCAATCTGTGCTGTCTAATGATTCATATTTCTTCTGCGTGTTTGATTAGTTACAGAAGAGCTTAATACATAAGGTTTTCAGAAAGAAAGATAGAATGTTTTGACAATTTATTTTAACAATTTAGTACATTAGATTAAGACCAGTCTTACAGCAACACTCTGTTGTGAAAGAACAATGGCTCTTTCAGTTTTATGCCTTATGCAAAACTTGGGTGTTTCTTTGGAGCTATATATGAATCCCATGTAAGCACACATGAAAACTACACAACAAATGTAGTAGTTAAATTTAAAATAGTTAAATTATTCCTCATGCCAACAAATACGCTGCTGGAACAACAGATCAGTTCCAGATGAACTGAGTTATGATAGAACATGTTTGAAAATTATAGAAAATAACATTTCCCTTTTTTTAAAAAAAGAAAGATAAATGAGAGCTGTTAATTTTAGGAATAGGAATAATGTACAAAGTAAATTAGCAGTGTAATATCTTTGCAATTTGTTAGAAATTTACAAGGTTTGTGGACTTAACTTGTAAATACATTTTTATTGTTGGCTAAAATACATTTCTTTCAACTGGGCAGGCACTAGCAGAGAACCACCTTGAACTTGATTGTATCAAAATATGTGGTTTTATGTTAGCCTCAAAAATACATTTTTAAAGACCTTAAAAACAGGGCCACAAGGCTGGAATAAATAAGGAATTATAATTAATTTAACAATTACTTTGAGAAACTGTATTTCAGCCAAAGGGAAGAAAAGATAATGATTTGTGTTCTGCACAATTCTGCTCTCCTCGTCTCCTGCACATGCTCTTACGGCAAAGAGAAAGGAGAAGGAAGTGGGAGAAATTTGACCAGAGTACAATGGAAATACATTGAGAGTTCAGGGAGTGAAGACTGAAGGGAAAATTGGTTGAGTCAGTGGCAGAGTAAAAAAGGAGGACAGAGTTGCTAGGAAGGCTTTCCTCATAGCTTTTAAATGTGACCTAGCACCATCAAACTTTGCACATCAGTAAAACAAAAACTGTGAGATTTTCTTACATGTAAAATAATATTATGTCCTTACTCCAGATACTGTGCTGTCTGCATGTTTCTGAGTACAAAAAAAAAAAAAGAAAAAAAAGTAGCTCATTAGTGCTGCTATGTGGGAACAGTGTTTGCAAGTAAATGAAGAAAAATCAGGTTACACAGAGTAACCTGATAACTCAGAAAAAAAGCTCTGATCAGAGAGCAGAAGCCCAAGCACAGAACTGATGATTATCTGTCTAAAAGAGAGGACAACACCATGGAAAGAGTATAAGACAGGCAGAAGCAGGTGAAAACTCACCACTGGAGCAGTTGGGTCCTCCCCAGCCAGGCTCACACTGACAGGTGTTGGGAGCAATACAACGGCCATGGACACATTTATCAGCACAGTGAGCTGTCAGAGAAGGGAATAAAAAAACAATTACAGAACTCCTACCACTAGGAAAAACATTATTTAAAATATTCTAAAATAGTCCTAACACAGTTCTTTCATGTCTCAAGTACCTCTTAAAAGCAAAATAAATACCAGTGTATTAATGTTTGGTGGCATCTCTTAAAAATGTATTTCACTTCAGTCTCTTCTATTTCTCCTAAGTTTGAAGACTCCAGCTAAAAATGTGTTAGTATTTCTCAAATACTTCAGAGGAAATTGTCCAAATTTAATGAAAAAATAGTCAAAGTTTGATCCAGTTTGGAAACCCATCCGACCATGGTCCTGGGCAAGAGGCTCTGATTGGCCCTGCCTGAAACTTGGATGGGATGACTTCCACAGGCCCCTTCCAACCTCAACCATCCTGTGACACTCTGCAGCAAACCCTCATGCCAAGAAAAAGAGGGGAACTTCAGCAGGGGAATTTCATCCAAAGAAATGCTCTTTTGCAACAGCATGGATAAAATATGATTTGCAACACACCAATATTTTAGTACCAACTTTTCCAAATGATTCCACAGTTCAACTGAAGAATAAACAAACAGTGACAGTGATTGAAGTAAAACATGACATATAAACCTTATGAATCACTGCAACCTTTATTCTAAGTGCTAAATAGGGCTCCCTTAAATTTATTATTTTTTCTTTTTTTTTTATGATTTGCAAACACATTTCTAAGCTAAGTCTTACTTTGAAACAGACCTTTTGTTTGAAACATCTAAGGAAAAAATTGAAATGGCTTTGATATCCAGCATTATCAATGACAGAATATAATACACCTAAGAGGAAGAATCTCTGACCACAGATTTAATCTGACTCTGACCATCATATTGAACACAAAATACCCCTAACTTTCCAAAATACATACAGTGCAGTAATTTCCTTCTACTCTAAACAACTATAAAACTTAGAATATGTGCATAGGATGAGATTTTTCTTTGTACAAACATTTCCAGAGAAACTAAATCTGACTGCTATACAAATGAATACAAAGTTATCAAGGGGAAAAAGACAAAGCGGATGTTAAAAATAAGTTTATTGGGGCTACATATGAATCACTGTGGTTCTGAATGATTGAAAATGTTTTAGAGTAATTAGGTATTTAGGTAAAATACTTGCAAGTGTTCTGGGTTTTTTCTCAATTAAAGATGATGAAGCACATTGGTCATCTTTACATTTAGTGTGTCCATGAAAAAGGAAAACCACACAAAGATCAATAAAATAAAAAATCTTGATTGTACAGGATCCCAGCCATTAACTGTTTATTTTTACAGCCTTTAATTTTTATTCTCAATTATTTCTAACAAGCTACTTTTCAGAAATGCATTAAAATTATCTTCATTAGAAATCAAAAGGGATAATAATAATTTTTAAACATTTGATGAAGCAAGGCATTAACACAGAGGGTTGTTGGCTATTTATGTGTTATGGAAAGACTGAGTTTAAATAATACATCACAATTTTCCATTAGCCTTGTAACTTGACGTGAATCACTTGTATCTTTGAAGATTCCTTCCCAGTTAGTGCTGCCTTGGGCACTGAGGCTCTCCACAAACCAAATGTGTGAAAAACCTTGCCAGCAAGCCCTGAGGAAACAGCAGGTCACTGTAAACATGCAGTGTGAGCGCTTGTAGGAATAACCCCGGTAATGCAAACATGCTCAGCCCAAATTTCTGAGCACTGAGCCTTAAATACAGTAAGGCAACGCTCCACCACCTCCTCTGTGAGACTGCTGGAGCAGAATGGAAAAATAAAGTTGTTGCAAGAAACCAGACCTATCTCCTTGCACTGCCCCTCATGCCATGCTCAGAACATGGATCCACATTCTGGATATACATAAAAACCTATTCTCTAACCAAAAAAAAATTATTCTCCAGACACCATCTGGGCTAACTGATTCTTGGCAACTGAATCCTACATCTGTAAGAGACAGCACATGTAAAAAAAAAAAAAAAAAAATTGCAGTGGACACGGGGATGAGGGAACCAAAATTTACTACACAGAGCTACAAAGAGGTGAGGACAACAAAAAAAGCACCTAGAAGAAGCTGAAAAGACATGAATGATACCAGGAACAGATCAACTACTTTCTCTTGGTTTTCTATGGAATTGTTTGGCATGGTATTAAAAAAAATACTTATATGCAGGTGCAGGTGAAAAACTTAACATGAAGGGGTTTTTTTTTTTACTGACCAGTGTGAAGAAGCACCAAAAACTCCCTGGCAGCAATTGCCATATCTTCTTTTTTTTTCAAGGGAAAGCTCAATTATTGTATGAAAAGCAATCTGGGTTTACTCTCGCACATTTGTTTTACATCTTACTTGCCCTTTTCTTTAGTGCCTTATTGTTTTTTCAAGATCTTTTCTACACTCTTGCCTTCATTATCTGATGTAAAAGAAAACATGGAAAATGTATTTTTATCTTTGATGTAAGTTTATGCATGCATTTTAGGATCTGTTGCTTTTTCACTTTGAAAAACCAGCCATAAACCAGTTAACATAAAATTGAGACACTTTGGATGTAATTATGCACATAAATTAAATGACTGCAAGATTTAACTCCAACTTCCTCCAAATTAATTGAAACAAGCATTTGTCGTGGAAAAAAAATCAATTATCTATTAAACTACATTATAAGCATGTTTTTTTTCAAATAAATCCTTCACTTCTATACTGTATGCTAGAACATACCCCTTGTTTGATCCCTTTTTCATGTGCTTGATGGCTATTTGGTAGTAAAGTGAGTGATATCCAGTTATACCTTTAGATGGTTCATTTTCTATTTCATGTTTTGAGGAAATTCAACAGGCACAGTTCTCCATTAAGGTTTTTAGAAATGTACTACAATGTTAGAAATAAGCAAGGTAAATGTTCAAGCTGCCAGGAAGAATCAACCTTTGCTTGTGTGTCCATCTACAAGAAAGACACTAGAAAATGTCTTAAAGCCTTTGAAGTCTTTCTTTTCAGAAAAAAAAAAAATAAAGCACTTTTGGAAAAAGTTTCTAGTCTGTAGCTAAGCCTAGTATCCATATGCCAAGTCTCCTAGGGATTGCCACTGATAGTAGCAGACAAGTGGCAGGAAATTCTCTGGAATAAATAAGAAATTTAGTCAATCACTCAGCCTGGGGTGGAGTTGCTAAGGCCAGGAGTAAGCTCCTTTGTAGAACTTCACAGAATTACTGTTCTGCCTTTGTATCTGCATATAAACTGCATTTAGATTATCTCAGAAGGTGCATCAGGTCTAAACATAAGAGTAAAAATAACAACTTGAAGTTCACTTAACCTACTGTTCTACAGAGGTATTGGAAATGGAAAAGACAGAGGTGAGAAATTTGTACATTATTTAAGTCCTCTATAAACAGGAGTTTCATGAGGACAGCACAAAGCACTTTTTTTAGTGAAAGTGAATTAGTACTTAGCAACAAGATATCTACACTCTTACAAAGAGTCCAAGTACTGATCCCATATAATGTTGGATTTAAAATTAAAATACACTTTCTTGTCAACCCACCTGAAGACAAAATGAAATGGCACAAGTAACAAAACACAGATTCCTATTATTTTTGAGAAGCAACAATGAAATTTCAATTCACACAATGTCGAGTCATACCAAAACCATCTAGCAGTAGACTTCTCTAATTTACCTTTCTAAATTGAGAAGTCAAATAAAGGAAAAAAACAAACGACAAAATATCAACAATAACACACAGATTTTAGAGGCATCTCACATCCTTCCACTAGGTAAACAAAATAATCCACACTGCATGGAAATAAAACTGCAGTAATTGAAATGCTCCAGCTGGAGATCATGAAGACTGAAGGTCTCTCTCTTTCTTTCAAGGTCAAATAAATGCAAACTCAGCTACACTGAAGGATCTTTATTTTCACATAATTTAAAGTCTAAGGCACTAGTCTAAGTCTAAGGCACAGTCACTTCAGAAGTCAGAGCAGTTATGTCCTGAGTGTCATTATCAGGCATGTTTTTATGTAATAACAGGAAAAACTAGTATGTCCAATGGTATTTGAATTTTTTAGGTTCTGAATATCGTGTTAACATAATGAATTTACTACATATGCTATAGCTATGTAGAAGCTGTTGTCACATAAGAGAATCACCATCACACCTGTCATCAGATCGTGAATCGAACTGTAACACACTTCAAAAAGTATTCTATCTAATAAAAAAATTAAAATATCATTATTCACCCATGCTGTATAATAAGCAAATGTAGTAATAAATTGGTTCTCGTAAGTCTAATATATACATATTACAAAAAAATCTAAAGTCATTGCCAATCTGATATCAGATATATTCTTTTTTTAAAAAAAAAATTTTTGACCTTGCTTCTGCACAAGCAGAAAATGTTTTGAATCAAAGCTTTCTTTTTAAAATTCCAGGACGTAAAACATGCTCTTATCAAATACCATTTTAAGACCTCCCTAGGTCTGCACAAGGCCAAACAAGTGAGAGAAAGAACTGAGCCAAGGTTGCCTCCAGACTCCCCAGACACAAATTTTCCCAATTTTGGGTTAGATGAGGAGATAGGGGTGTGTGCCACCCAGAAAAGGTGCTGAGACCTCCAAAGAGTTGCAACAGACCTCTGTATGTCCAAGAGAGGTTCAGTGTGAGGATCTGCTGGGGTCTATTCCAAGGAGAAAAGACTTCCATGTCCCTCCTGGTTTTAAACCTTGTGTTTATTTACTGTGCTGGAAAACACACCGCTGCTTGCACTGTGCATTTTCCACACCACCATTAGCTAAAACCACATTAAGGCTGGCTGGCCACTTAGACATCTGAAATCCAACCATCCTGGCATCTGCATCTGCTCAACCCCAGCTGGCTCCAGTGAGAGCTGCACATGCCATCACTGGTGAGTAACTGAGCTCCTGCAACTCGGCCTCCACAGGCCACCCATCAGAGGGGAGTCACACCAGCACAGCGATGGATGCATGGAGTTTCAAAGCCAAAAAAAAAAAATAAAAAGAAGCTGAACTTACGGACACACATCTCCCTGCTTTCATAGAATCCAGGGCAGCACTGGGATTTGCGCCTGTACATCGTTTTCTCACCATGCCTGTAGGCTGTACGGTAACTGATCCTAAAGAGAGGAATGAGTCTTTGTCACATACCTTGGCTCAGGAACAAGACAGGATATATTCTTACAGATTTTAAAAAACATTCAGGTGTCATAGGAAAAGAAAAGCTCCAAGTGGTCTTGATTTATCAGCTGCCAATTTCAAGAGTCCAAGGGGTTTCCTGACATGCCTTAGGTTCATGGGTGGTCAGAAAGCAGGAAAAGAATGGGAACTTTTTCCACTGGTGATGGTTCATGCTTATGGGCATACTCCTCTGAGGAAAATGCTCTTTACAGGTGTCACCAGTTTTTATTCATTCAACACTTGCTTGCTTTCTGCTTGCACAGGAAGTTTCCTTTAATAAATCTTTCTACTTTTCTTTCAAGAAGCATACACTTACTTCCCTCAGAACACAACACTCCAAGCAACAATGGGTCCTCATGGTATTTCTGAACAAATACAGCTTGCAGGGTCTGGAGAATTTAGTTTTTCCCAAGCTGTTTGCTTTCTGTTAGCACTCCATGGGATGGTACACCCCAACCTGCTAATAGAATGTGTGCAACATTTCTTGGACAGGCATTTTCCAGCTGACACAGATCACAGCAGTTAGACAGGACTAAATGGACACTACAGCTAAAAAATCCTACATATCATGCAAGAATCTTAACAATATCAGCAAATTGACAATATTAGGATTTATACATCACCTGTGTCGTGTGCACTTGAACCAGTTTAGGATGTCAGTACAACTGGTATAGTAAATCTGATCAAAAGGATGTGGATATGACTCTTGCACTGTAACTGAGTAACTGGGGAGAGACAAAGAAACAAGTGAGATCATCAAGCAAGTCCTTTTAGTACAGTCTCATTTAATTAGGTCTTCTACAGAATGGAATAAATATAACAAAATACTCATGTCTAAAAAAATGAGACAGAAAGCTTGCAAAGAAAAATAAGCATGCAGAGAGTCATCATGTTTCTACTGTGTAACACATTTGATGAAATTCCACTAATCAACATTTAAAGAAATGTAATGTCAGCATAACTTTTTTAAAAACCAGAACACCTGTATCTCAAATAGGCAGCAAATGGAAGTAGGGCAACGGGAATTAGATGTTCACCTGTGAAAACTTTTATTAATGCAACTGGATAACTGAGCAACTAATTAAGGAGCCAGAAAATTCGGTTTCTTCTGTTATCACCCAAAACAGAAAAAAATAGGACTTTCTGAGAAATTTGTTGTAAAAACTTGATCCGGGCCTAGAGGAAGACATCCAGGGCATTTAGATACTAAGGGAATGTTAACACAGAAACACACCTGAGTAGTAATTACTGAAAAATTACACTACAGGCATACCATCAAACAGTCTATTCAGCAATCAGAAATTAATTAATACTGAACACCATACTTTCTTTTGCTTACAGCATAATTTTTAACACAGACCCACCCACACCACACCCCCAGAAATACTATGCAAAATCCTACTATTACTTTTTGCCAAATTACACAATTATACAGTGTCCTAGAAACAAATTCACGCTGAGAGTCTCCAAAGCTGTCAGTAGGGCAAGAGGAGCAGAGCCCTGTCGCAAAAGGGGAAAATATTGAATCATCCTAGAAAACTCTTTGAGAGGCTGTTTGTGCTGGCAGCCAGTCCTGGATTGCACAAGGGAGCTTGAAAATACAGGAATGCATGGCAAGCTCTTGCAGCAGGACTGATTCCCAGGACCAGCCAAAACACTAAACAGCCCGCCCAGCTCTCCCTCTCTTCCCCTCACACCCTCTCCGAGCCCTGAGCCCGCAGTGCAGGGTGACAGCCACAGTCTCCTCACCCTGCTGTCACCATCCACAACAAGGGGAAGCACATCCAGAGTCACTCACCCCTAAATGCACACACCCTGCTCCATGTTTTCCTGCATGAAGGCAAGCAGCTCTAATCCACCCAGCTGTCTCAGCCCAACAAAATACCAGTGGGATGCCGGCACTTGCCTGAGGCTCTGTGCTCTTACCCTGAGGCAGGGCACTCTCTACCCCTTCTCAACATTTGTAAAGACCATTTTAGTACTGACTGAGGTCTATTTTTTATTTAAAGCATACAACAGTGACAGTGACAGTCAAGAGCTTCTGTCTGGGGCTTTGCCCTTTCATACTTCTGTCCCTTTGTCACCTGCTTTGGGCAGCAGCGTGAACATTTCACTAAGTTTATTTGGAGCTCTGCCCTGTTTGTGAGACAACACAAGAAGGAAAAGAAGTTTATGCAACAAAGTGGGCATGCTTGCTAAATGCATTTTTTGGTATAATTTTCCTTCTGCAGACTTTGATTAGCTAGTTTTAAATTATATTATGCAGTGTAAATAGTTATATTTGGGGTTTCTTTCCCATTTTGCTTTTACTATGTTGTAGCTTCCCCTGAAACCACTTCTCTCTACAAGAACTATAAACAAAGCACACACAAAACAGGACAGTATCCAGTAACACTGTAGACAAATGCCTGACTACTATGAACAGGTGTTTAATATGGTGAGTACTTCACAGAGACATTGTTGTATGAACTGTACACAGCAGCAGAGGCAGAGGTGACAAATGCTTCTCATGAAGCTGAGGTAAACTTCCAAGGAATGTCCTTACGTGTTGGGTTTGTTTTTTTTTTTTTAATAGAGAGACTTTATAAAAAAGTAAATACAAGTTTCATTTTTCTTTGTAAAGACTCAGCAGTATCAATCACAAATAAATGTACAGTGGCTCAGCAGCACTCCCCATGACTAAGCATACAACACAGTTTACATTAAGTGCAGGAAATACTGATGTCCTCAAGTGAACTGTGAAAATTAAGACTT
Source organism: Urocynchramus pylzowi (assembly GCA_013397555.1). Classification (NCBI taxonomy): domain Eukaryota; kingdom Metazoa; phylum Chordata; class Aves; order Passeriformes; family Fringillidae; genus Urocynchramus; species Urocynchramus pylzowi. The sequence continues at coordinate 153,928 of VZRH01007276.1, read as the reverse complement.
TCTCATGGACCAGCTGATCAATTACAGGCATTACAGTTATAATGAGACCAGAAGTCTTGCTTTCACTATCATAACCTTTACCCAAGGAAAGAACTTCAGCAGATGCTTGAGCCTCAACCTCTCCAACCCATTGTAACATTTTGCAATTCACATGAAATTGGAGGAACAAACAGACCAACTACATTGATGATGAATTTCATTTTGCATGTTATAAATTTTTGAACCTAATCAAAATAATTAAACAACAAATCTTAATTCAGATCCTGTGAGTGCTGAATAGGAAGGAATCAGCATAATCAAATTTGGCCAAATTCCAATATGGTTAATTATATTTTGCATATGTAAAACTTCTTTTCACCTAAACTGGAAAGAGTTATTTTTACTCACTTCTAGTACCCAGATGGTTGTGTAACATTGCTAGTACCACTGTAGTGGTTCTTTACATCCTAACCCCCAATGCAAAGATGCATTTCAGCCCACTGTTGAACAGCTTTTGGTTTATCCATGAACTCACCTGCCCATGCAGTAAAGTAAATTTTTCCCCCTGTTTTTAAACTCAGCTAAAAGCCTTCAATAATTAGAAACATACCTAGTAAAGCAAAGCAAAATTATTACATCAGAATTTACGTCATTTATTTTTCCAAAAGGAAAGTATTACCTTTCCCAGTGGCTACACACATTGGGATCTTCCAGATTCAAAGACACAGTTGAACCCATCCAGTGGTACAGGAGTATGACAGGGAAGCCAAAAAGGGAATTGAAATGAAGAACCATCTTTCCAAAGAGATGACTGTGAGGAAAAATAGAAATAGTACATTAGTAATACCATACAGAATATAAAGTAGCTAATAATGTTGACCCATCTGTAATCAATCTAAAGCAAGGAGTACTTCAATGAACACACACTGCTTGCCCAGCAGCAGCAACACCATGCCCATTTTGGAAGAAGAGCCCAAATGAAGCCATGTCTCATGAGGTCAGCTGGTGGACAAACTGCATCTCAGAGGTCCTGCTGTCCCCTCCAGCTGCAGCCACCCAGGCTGGGTGTGCTCAGCCAGGCTCTCCCCACTCTGAAAGCCAGAGCTGAGGTCTGGAATAAAGGCTGGCACTTGCTCAAGACCACAAGAGTGGAGAGGCTCAGCTGTGACACAGCACCGGGAGCCCTGCACGTCCCTCTTTTACAGGAAGGGTTTGTACCTCCCCACATGCTCCCCATGGCCAGCACAGCCTCACATGTCACCCTGCACTGTCACTACTGCTCTTTAAACTTGAATCCCCAAAATTATATTCCCCCTCCTCAGCTAGCTGTACAGTTTCCAAACAGAATAAACATACATTAAACAAGCTGTTGTAGTAACATGAAGGTCTGCAAAGATTATCCTAATACTTTTACTAAGCAAATTATTTTAATTTGCATGCTGAAACACCCTTAATCCAACTGGTCATTAATCCACAAATCCAGAATGAATGCTATTAACATGCAATTTATTTGTAATGACTTAAACTACATTTCTGTTTCAGTGAACATTTGACCTTATTTCCTCACTTACACACTGATTCTAACATTATGTAGCTACAGAGATAACAAAAAATCAGATCCTTGAGTCTAATCTGTAGTATAATAAGAAAATAATTTCTAACAAATATGTTTGATTTAATAAAAGTATTTTTAACATGGTAAATTAATCCAGAAATAGCAATCTCTTACTTTAAATATTATGGAACAGAATAAAGCAAATTACATCAATCACTTTATTATATGAGAAAGGAGACCACAAGACCATGGGAGGAAAAAAAGATACAAAATAGTCTTACTTAACTCTTACTTCAGAAGTCAACATAAAAAAAGGTCACAACACAAAACTATTCTATTTAAGGTATCTGACGATATAGAAATGATCCTATTTTGCTGAATTGTTCTTGAAAAAGCAGGCTGCTGAAAGATATTTCTTGGTCTGTAACTATTTCTCTGCATGCAGCAAAGCAGTCAATGTGCAGTTATTTCAACAGCAGCTATATTTTCACCTAATAATTGCAGTGAAGTTGTGATTTCATTGAAAATATTCACTCTGATTAAGCAGACTGCAAATGGTATTTCCCTTTTTTCTTTCTTTTATTCTCAACTTCAGCAACTTTCCTTTTGCTGGATACATTTAACAAAATTTAAAATTAAAAAAAAAAAATTTGCATGAACCCCCTAGAGTAAAACTTGATTGCATTCCAGATCTTTTGCTTAATTATTAAGGAAAATCAAAACAGAAGATCAGTACAGCTGATTAGCATTGCTGAAGTGTTGATATTAGCAATAAAAGATGCAGATGACTCATTTAACTCTTGCTGCCTACAGTTTGCACCAAGAACAACTGTTCAGAGATTCACTTTTCATACCATATATTGCTCAAATTATCTCACCCAATAACACAAGAGTATTTTCATTATCTACATGTACACAGAACCTGTAGTTTAAGAACTAAAAATGCTCATTTTGAGGAATGCTTTCCCTGTGCAAATTAGTACGTACATGAGACAGAAAAAAACCCCAACAAATTTAAGATAATCCTTGGTGTTTCACCATCAGGACTTCCTTCCACAACAGAACACTAAAATCTTATTGCCTGTTAGTTTTTTCTACAGCATTTGAGGCAAAATCTCTCGTTGACACAGCTGTATCTTTATTCCTATTTCAGGCTGGAACTTAAAGGCAGTACCAGTGTCTGTTCAGGTCACACTTCTCTGTTTCGCTCAACTTTAATCCAAGCCCACGATTAAAAAATTTTAACAGGAAAGCAGTGCAGCTGCATGAAACAACTGCAGAGTACTATCCTTAATCTCTGTAAGCTAATTAAGGAAATTTAACTCATTATATATTTATTTTATAAAAATCAGATAATCAGTAACTGTCATTTTAAAAAATAAACCTGATCACCCCAAGGTTTATTACAATGACTAACAATCTCATTTTAAAATGGTGTAAAAAGTGTACAAAATATACTCCCATAAATGACAGGTACTCCCCTAAAATACATTTAAACTTGAGCAACTACACAAACTACATTTGTCTCACTAGTAAGCTGATGAAAAATCCTGTATGTGCACTAATATTAACACAGTTAACCATTAATACTCAATGTCTGAGATTTTTAGGCACTTTCTCTGCCACTAGTAACTGTGTTAACATTTTTTATTTGGTTTGGGTTTTTTTCTTTCCCCATGAAGAGTTCAGGATCAAAACCAGAGAAAGAAAGGTAACTAAAAAAAGGAGGCAAAAAATTCTTCTTCTTTATGAGGTGAAAGTTACAACATGCTTACAAATTAATCTCTCCATCCACCCAGAGCAGAGCCACAGGCAAAGCTGAGGGCACACAGCTCTCCCTCAAATTTCTTGTAACAAAAGATAAATAAATACAGGTGGAGCTGGGGTGGGGAGGCAGGAGAAGGTATGATGGACACTGTAAAAGAAGTGAAGGTTCCTCAAGGCTGCAAACAAACATTTTTTGGTCAGCAAAATCAAACGCTGCCAGAGAATTAATCAGGATTAGAACTGCATGAGCAACAGAGATTAGTACAACACAGTTGCTACATGACATAATTGGACCCAAGACCAAGGGAAATGCTGATGCAGCTTTCCCATTACTGTTGCAAAAACATTTTTACCATTGAAACATGAAAAATGCAGGAGGAACAGGCCATTTAGTTAGAAGACAAACTCCAGAGTAGTGAGAGCCTTTCGTACTCTCTCAAAGGTTTTACAGCACTCAGTCCTGCCTTTCTGCAGTGATAGGGCACAGGGACATCAAAGTGTTTTCTGAGCTTCAAACCCATGGGCTATTCTTAATTGCACTGGTGTGGCATCAACCTGCATGTACAGCAAGTGCTACTTCCAAAAAAAATCTTCTGTCTGCCATAGTTTTCTTCAAATTTCAGACTGAATTGTAAACCACGCAGTCATATGTGCAGAGCCCCTTGCAGATGTCCTTGCCCTCACTCTCTCCAGAGCACCCCACACAGACTTGGTGACTGCAACTTACAGCTCCACATGAGATAAAAGAGTTTTTTTTAACCATTTTTGGGTGAAGAATTGTTTGGTCTTTTACATCCTACAGAGTCCTTTCCATAACACGCTTCTCTCCTGAGGCTCAGCTCCTCTACCAGGGACACAATTTACTTATAAAAACATCTCTCTCATGACTGATGTCAGGCAGAGCAAAATTTGAATCTGACCTAATCTTGTCAATGATGATTAATCCCGTGTTAGCACCTGTGGAAAAAAAAAAAATAATCCACAACTGATTGCTTTTATTGATTACATTAGAGAATTAATGGATGAAGAGCAGAAGGCGTTTTCCCTTTGGAAATCAGTAAATCAGTTTGACACCTTGTCACATGAAATCTCACTCATAAAGCAAATACAAAATAACCTGAATTAGGAGCATTATCACACAGATGCTAGGCTGGCTGAAGATGTACAGTCACAGCAAATGGACACTGATTCGTATTTTCCCAAATCCTCAAAACATATCACTCCACAGGCAGCACTGATTGTCACTGTCACAGGGAGCTCAGGCCAGACCAAGCTGGCAGGGCTGAGACTCTGCCTGACATAAAATGTGTGGGATCTGCACAGCTAGCATAAGAGTTTGCTAAAGGAAAATCCAATAGTGCCCTAAACTGAAGGGCCCTAAACTTTCACACCCTCCATGGTCAGAGATGATAAGAGCCCTTCTTGATGCAGCCTAATCACATCTGACCCTCTTCACCTGTGCTGCTTTACTTTCAAACCTCACTGTGAAACAGACTGACACATTTGGAGAGTACAAAGTTATTGAATATGGGCTAAGCACATGATGGGGAACAAGCAGCTCATTTAGACTGGTGTCTGAAGAATAACCAAATAAAAAGCTGAGTGTGCTGGAACAAGTCTCCTTGATGGAGACAAATATGCTGCTACTTTTTTCAAGTTACATTGCTAAGAAAAATAAATCAGTAATCAATGACCATTTTTCTTTGGTTATTAGATGAGATCATTTTTATTTTTCAGTCCCTCTTTAATTATCAGAGGCTTCTAAGAAAATGAGGTTTATGTAATCACAGTGTTTGTCTGCATGCTCTGGACTCATGCCCAATAGCTTGTAAATGTATTGGTCACTCAAAGCAAGAGAGGGGAAGAAGTCTTGAATTGTGGAGCTCCAGAAAATCCAGTGATAATGCACAAGTCTGGAGGAGACCAGACTTTATTTGCCCCTAAGTGATGGAATTTCCAGTTTTGAAAGCTACACCATCACAGTATTTTAAGTAATGTTATAATTTCACAGAATGCATCTCTCTACCATTCCTACTAAATATAAATGCAATAATACATTACCTGATTTTAAATAACAGCGAGCAGCCATCAAGCTATATTAAAACTGTAAACTGGAATAAATCTTGGCATAAATTTTGGAGTTAAAACTATTTTTTTTTGTTCTACTTAAACACAAACATTTTCTGGTGGGAACCTGGAGAGGTTGGGAGCTATCACACTGCACACTGTTTTGTAAGCATCAAACAACCTCTTGCATTGTAATTACAAACACAGAATAAAATAAGGTAATTGCAAACATGGGAGGAAACAGAAAACTTTACCACTCAGCAAGTATGTGGATTTGCACCAGTAATGCTACATGGTTCCAGATGCAACGGGTGGCTGGATAACATGGATCATGCTGCAGCACAGACCCAAAAGCACGGGAATATTGCAACAAGGTCCTCAAGGACTCTCCTTCCCTGCAGAACACTCAGCATTATCTTTTACAAGACCTGTTCTTAATGCAAAAGATCATGAGAGTTTCCTCTAGGAATTGTCCTCTTGAAAAGCAAGATTTTCTTTGGCCCGCTGACTTCACTCACTGCCATTCGGTGAGAGTTTCTGAAGTTTCTAAGCTGGCAGGAACCATATATCCACTTATCAGTCCTCTTCTCTCTCAAATTAGCATTAAAAGGACAGGAAAAGACAGTTCAGTGGAAGTCAAGTCTGCACAAGGCAAGGAGGCATGGTAAAGACAAATGCCAGCATGCCAGATACTTTGCAGATGGACTCATTATTATTCCTCAGAGGAAGGCTGCCAAACATCACAAACATGGAGTCACTTCACTGTAGCTGTCATTGTCTGATAAATTAGGGCCCTTTCACTTGAAAGCATTTCCTTTTTTTTCAGGCAGATAGCAAGTATAGGTGTTGAACGTTACCTATAGCCCATGTTATTGTATGTTTAAAGATAATTTCCACAGGGAACCAGCAGGATGAGCTGTTAACAAAAATCTTTTGGCTAAATATGTTGCCCTTTTTTTTTTTTTTTTTTTTTTTTCCCACTCAGATGAAAATTTACCAAATAAAGACAGTTAAAACTGTGTAGAATCCAAACCAAAGTTCCTGAAAAGCACACTTTGAGAAGACGAAACAGCACCTTGAACATAAATCCTGATTTGCTTGTTTGATACAAGACATTTCAGGTAAAACATGAAAAACTATGTCAGGTCCATACACAGATGGCACCTCTCAGCCCTAGGCATCTTTCCCAGGGTGGATGATAGAGTTAACAGTTAGCCCTTAGCAGAAAAGGCAAATAACATAATTTAATAGAGTCTATACAGCTTGAGACATATCCCCCTGTGCTTTTCCTCCCCATTTATTTTTTTAAATTAATATATTTTAAAATATTTTTCAAATAATGTATTCCTTACTGAAGCATCTCCTTATATTAACCCCAGGTCTATTTTAATAGTAGAAAATATTACTACTATATAGAAGACTATAGGATTAAGTAGAGATGGCTAAATGCACATGTTTAAGGAGAATTATTTCTGAAATTAGGTATTACTAGCATGTATGAAAGCTTTATTACAGAGTTATGCAACAAAGATATCTGTATCAAGCTTTTGTCATAGTCCCTCAGCTATATTTCATACAGATCTCTGACACTTGGTTTTTGGGTTTTTTTCCTAATGCAAATCATAAAAAAAGGACTTGTGGATGTAACTGTGAAAACTTTGTGGTTGCTGACAAGTTGCCTGGGACAATCCCGTGGTTGCCTAAATACACCAATGCCCTGGTTCCACCGTTGTGGAAATTATCATTCATGGTTTTACCCTCTCTTAAACAAAGTTTCTGTGACCCGTCTTTTCCTATTACCGGTCTTCCAGACACCATGTCACTTCCAGTTTATTGCCAGGATATAAAAGAGCACAGCCAAAGGACTCAGATAATTACTTTAGCTTCCTCTGCAATTTAGGATCAATTTCAAATGTGCCCACCTTCCTTTAAAAGTGTTCTGCTTTTCAGCCCTCTTCAAAGACAGCCTCTGTTTCCTTCCCTCCCCCATCACATGCATGTTCTCTTTTTCCACATACACTTTCACCATACATTAGATTCTTCCCTTTCCTACACACAGCCTCTGTTATCACTGGCAAAATTCTTCAGTCTGCAGCCCCCTGCACTTGTCACAGCCTTTCACTGGACCCTTTCATTATGAAAATCAGACATATGAACTCCTGCATTTGTTTACAACTTCTAGCTGCTAACAAGATGGTGTAATTTGTGAAAAAATTTGCTGGCAACTCTGCTCCAGAACCTTTGTCCTTGTAAATCATCTAGTGAAATGCTATATTGCACGTAACACCCAGCAGAAAATAAATTTGTCCTTCCAGCTAGCTCCTGTTTTCATGATTTACACCAAGCATTACACTTCTGTAAATCTTTATCACATCTTAAAAACTTCACGTTTCAAATGATCTGCTTAAAAAAACAAAATTAATTAATTCTGGTGCCATTTCCCCTTAACAGCTTCTGAAACATTTCAATGCATTAAGGATCAGTTTTTCCACCTCTAGCAATCAAAGCATCTGTGATTCACTGCACAAAGCCTCACATGCCACCACCACCCTACAACGAAAATTCAAAACATTTTAGCAGAAGAATGGGGAACACAAAAGTATTTCCTTTGACAGTTCATTCACTCAGTTCCATCTTTTATTTTGGTGATTTGCAGAGGCTGGAACAGATGTAGTACTCCTGCACTCAAAGAGGAAAATGGAAGAACATAATTCAAAACCAAAAGTGACTGGTTGATTCTGTTTTTTTAACAAACCCACAATTAAAGGGATAAATCCTATCTTTAAGTCTTGAAGAACTTCTGCCTTGAAGAACTTTCACAGGGATTACAACACAACCTCAAGAGGCCTATAGAGAGAGCAACATGCAAAATATGTGGTTTTCATGGGCTTTAACACATTACATAAACATTAATATAAATTTAAAACCATGTTTGCAGTTGTGGAATTCTAGTACTTAGTACTAGTACTAAGTATCGTAGTAGTCCCTATCTGCCAGTAGAGGAAAAAATAAAAATTCCTGGGGAGAAATTCAACTTTGCCAGGTGTCAATGGTGTCTGCAAGGTTTCTTCAATCTGAGGATACATAAATATGCAGGTGAATGTACACAAGCACAAACTTGTCCAATAAACCCCTAGTGTATCAGGTGCAGCTGTAGGACAAGATGCTGTGCTTCAGTGAATAAATAAAATCTCCAAGAAATAAAAATGCTACCAACACTTGTGGCAGGCAGTAAAAAAGCAGATTCTTTCTAAGAATGACCAAGTAAACAACTTTGTAATTTTATGCCTATATTTATACTAACAGAGTAATTTCATATCAAAGCTTCCTGTTCTGATTTATATCAGTATCAGTCTTCTCTAACCATAAATTTTAGAGCACCTCAAATCATTAAATTATTTAATTAACTTTGTCTAGTGATGAATCAGAGGCCTTTTTAAAAAGAGTACCAAATATATCAGCAGAAGAAACTAATGATGGCAAATGCCTTAGAAGCTCCAACAATCAGAAGACAATTTTTTTAGGTTGCAATTAATACTGTTCATCAAGAAAATTTCTCTTACTTTAATATGTTAATTTACCTGCTTACAGATTATCTGAAATCTTTTTAAGTGCCTGCTACTGATTTCAGTTGAGGGCAGTGTAATTTGAACCCAGAAGAATCAAGACCATGTTTTTATCAACTTGAACACAAGGCCTAAATCCCACAAAATATTATCCTTCAGGACACATATTGACTTCTTTAAGTCTCTACCTCTTTGCAGTGTGCAAAAGGACAGCAGCAGCACAAGCACATGTTTGTCATACAAAAATGGTCTGTTCATATCATTGTCTGACAAAGCACCTTTCGTAACAAGGCATCCTATTCAGAGATCTAATTTTTGCAGACATTTGTATGCCAAATTAAAAAAAAAAAACAACTCTGTGATGCTGGGTTTAATGAGGTACTCTGTTATTCTCTGTAATAAAAATTAAACAAGAGAGACAGAATTCTTCAGCTTAATTGCCACATCTGTTATTAGGCACTTTACTTTGATTGACTGGAGTGTATGTGTCAGAGACTGTGCCAGAAAACAGGCAAACTTTGTAAAGTAGACTTATAACTTATAGCCCAACTGGCACTAGCAGCATCTCTCTTACAGCTTCTGCTGCCTCTCAGTTAAAACTACAGGAACGTTGGCCTTGGTTCAGTAATTCATTAAAAATTAAAGTAAGTATTGCAAATTGTGCCTCCTTTTTTCTTTTTTTTTTTTCTTTTTCCCCCCTTTATTAAAAGGTAAATTAAGAGCAGTCTCTATTTTCAGAAGGAAGAGCAGTGGGTACCTGAATGTGTGAATGTGTCATCTCTCATTAATGGATGAGCAACCCAGAATTTGGAAATTGCATCACGTGAAATTTCACATTCAGTGGTGCATCTGCTGCCTTATTTTGCCAGCAGATGAGCAGAGGGCTGAGGGGACAGTGACAAACAGCACAGCATTTGCAAAGGGACTGGGCAATCACAGGGAGGGAGCTCCAAGGAAGAGCAAAAATGGAATGGACACTCTCCTCTGATCTGCATGGAAACTCGGGATGAAAACTGAGCTCAGGAACTGCCTTTCTCTCAAATCCACAGATCATGACACCTGCTGAAAATCCCAGCTATCTTGAGCTGGCCAATAACTGGTTTTGTGACCAGCAGATTTTCTTTTGGCTCTAGAACCCAAACTCTTAGCATCTACTGTCCTGACATAGCAAAATGACACCTTCTCCCTCAGCTAACTTCTTTTTTCCAATTTCACACAGGCTTTCTACCAAGAACACAGAAATGTATGTTGCTATTGTAAGCATGAAGACAGACAGGCCAGCTGCAGTATTGCTGAAAACTTCTTTTCATCCACTTCATCCAGTAAGGACCAAGGGATTATTTGACCTTCCTTACCAATTTTCTCTGCTGCTCCAGACAGCGCAAAGAAAAGTAAAAGTATGCATGGAAGAGCAACAAAAACTGCACCAATACCCACTGCATCCACTCCTGAAAGGCAGAAGGATGCTTCTGTGCTGGAAGCTGAAGCAAAGCTGTCCACCATGGGCAGGGCAAGCTATGGGCACTCAGCCTGACCCAACCTGTCAGCTGCCCACTGAACTAATCCATGTATAAATCTTCTCTCTGGAGGGCAGATTGGGACACTCTGATTCTCCCCTTCCAGGAGAGCAAGTGACTGTTTTTTGGAAGGAGTCTGCCCCAATGGGTGAGACAAGCCAGGGCAGATGCTCTTTGTCACTGTTTGAAGGTTTTTGTTGTGCTTTTAGGAGTTCAAGGCTGCTCCAAGCTACATGGGGGTACAGAAAGTTTCCACATGGCACACTACTTTAAGATCTCTTTTCTTTTGCAAATATCTGTTTTCCCTCAACCTAGTGAATACAGCAAAAGATAGCACTCAATTAAGCACATTTGTTTTAGATACACACTGTAATAATCTCACATACAGTATTTTAATTTACATAATTCCCTACAAGATCTACAACGCTTCTAACACTGCAGGGCCTTTCATTCTCGAGGCTACTCTTAATAACCACACTGTACACAGAAAGAATTCAGCTCCAGTCTGTCTAAGTGTTTAATCTTTTTCACAAAACAAGTCAACAGCAGAGCTGAAAACAGAATTTAGGTCTGCTAGTCTCCATTTTCAACCACACCCAGGATCCATGCTTCCAGTTTGATATTCTGCCACGATGGCAATGACATGAGCATCGTGCTTATGGTACTAACTGGGTGTAGCAAATCATGAAATACAGACTTCTGGGTCCTAAACATTTATAAAGGAACCACCACACCCTATGTCACAACTGAGAGAATTTTTTTTTTTACCGATCTGGGTCACCTCTAAAGAGGCCAATAATGCCCTCTTGTCAGTCTGGTTTTTTACTTGTTTTTCCCACTGGTGTTCTTGTTGGAAACAGCAATGAAGAAAAACACAGACATATGCCTAAGAGAAAACATTAGTCTACTAAAACTTTGCTATTTCCCTGAAGATAGGCCATGGAACAGAAAGCAGGGTAATTTTCAAAAGTCTATTGAGAGACTCCCACAAGAAAAGAAGATAAAAGTTTAAAGTGTGTATCTAAGAAAGCAGGCTCCAGAAACATTACTCAGTGGCACTAGACATTGTTGGAGTGACTGCACCGGGTTTCTACTCAATTCCAAAAAACCTCCTTGTGCAGAGCAAGAGGCAACAGCAGCAACCTCAGGCTTTCTTCACAACTTGCCTCATTGCTAGATGAGAAAGGGCATTTCCTCCCTGCATCCCGACACTACTTCAGCAAAGAAGCTGAACAAAAATCAACTCTCAAAATACGCACAGAAAGTTTGGCAATCTGCAAAAGCACAAAAAAAAATCTTCTCCTGCATATGAGTGGTGCAGACCAGAACCCCAACCAGTGCATCCTTTGAGGTTCACTTACATTGAATGCATATCCTGGCTGTCATTATTCATACATAATGCAAATTGACATGAACTAGTGTTCAGCAAGAAAGAATGGACCATTTCTAAAAAGTGCATTAAAGTTGCAGAATGACAATATTGTTCCAGAGATGAGATGAAGTCTCACAGCTCTCTGAAATGGGTTATAGAGATTGAAAAATCTACTGACAAGCAGTGGGGATACTTAAAACAAGAAAGCTTCTCTCTTGTTTCTGTTTTACTCTTTCAACAAATACTTACCCTATCTTATTCAGTAATTAAAAATGAAGTCTTTTGTGGATTCAGAGTTTAAACAAGTTCCCTGGAAGTAGTGATATTTTTTTTTTTTCAGGACCATCTTCTCTTTTGAAGTGATGGAGGCCTGTGCATACCTGCACAGCAGAACCTGCAAAGTGTAGTGCCTTTAATCCAAACCAACCCCAAAGCACTAAGTGCACCTTATGCACTCCCAGCAGAGTCCATCATAGTGCTGGCAGCTGCGCTTTTGTCTAAAAGAAAATTTAATTATCTATTAAAAGAGGCCAGTTGTTCTGGCTTTGGTGGAGGCAGCTTTGGTATATTTGGATGACACAGATGTGTATGTCTTCACAGATCCTAAAATGCACGAACAATGGGTCTGGCATCAGGAACTTCACCTCAGTAACTCTGATCTCACTTGAGTCACTCCTGGTTTACTCAATGCAAGTAAGAAAACTGGACTCTCAGCTTCTGTACAGTTACGCCTTTTATTTTAAAAGAAATGAAACTAGCTAAAATGAATTTATTTTTAAAAATAAAAACAAACAGAAATTACATTCTTTGCAGACTGATAAAATCTTCACGAACTCTACCCCTCAATCTAAAATACACATTTCAATTTCACTGGCAGGTACCCTTCAGAAACAGTTGTTATCTGCAATATCAGCTGGCGGGG
>VZRH01007276.1:109164-134321 GCA_013397555.1 Urocynchramus pylzowi | reverse complement strand
GTCTCGCTCGGGGCACGGGCGGCTCTTTTCTCCGCTCCGGGCTCGCCGCCCTTCATTCACTTTCAGGGCAGGTGGGCGCTACATAGAGACCTCAGAGGTCATTTTGTTCGGCCTAATGAAAGATAGGTACCTACCCAGCAGATGATCGAGGAGAGAAAGCGTCTTTTCAAACGACTGAATGCTTAGGTCCCGCAGTGAGGGGCTGATCCTCGGCCCCGTCAGAAGACGCATTTTTACAGAGAAGGAAACGTCATGTGCTCCTCTCCAGAGCTGCTACGGAGAGGAAGGGCATGATGACTTTAGCACTTAAATATAATCAAGTACATTGAACATTATTACTTCGCAAGAAGCGTTGCTTCTTTTTTTGGTTTATTTTTTTCTGTATTCGAGCATAGTGTTGCAGAGGCGTTAATAGGGTCGCTGCTTGGCTCAGTCTTTGCCAGCGGCGGGCCCGTCCTGGAGCCGGCGCCATTATCTCTGCGGGACCGGGAGGAACGTTCTAGCACCTTCCCCGAGAAGCTACATCTGCACCCCCTCACTCTATTAAACGCGACCATGCCGCCCCATACAGCTTTTTCCCCCATGCCCACGAGGCGTCGGGGTGCTGAGGGTGGCGTCCCCAGGCACTGTGGCGTTCCTGGGGGCCGTGCTGGCTCCAGCCCGGGCTGTGGGGATGCCGAGTGCCCGCAGCTGTAGGTGCCGCGCGGGGCTGAGTGTCCGCTGTGTGGGTACGTGGGCGCTGCTGCCGCTCCCGGTCCCCGTCCCCTCCGGGCTGGGTGGACACTGCTTGCAGCGGCACGGGGCAGGAGGAGAAGCAGCGGCGCTGCCGCCTGAGGAAGCCCAGGCGGGAATCGGAGATGGCCCTTGAGCTCCAGGCGGGCCTGCACAAGGGGGACCCCGGCAGTGGGAGTCTGTCCCCATGGCGGGAGCTCACAGGATTCAGGGGTGCCTGACAGGAGCTGGGGCTGTCCATGGCTGATGCTGGGGGTGAGGTGCTGGATGGCTGCTCCTTCCTGGTGCCAGGGTGTGCATCCATGGGCTGAGCCTGCAGCAGCTTTCAGGAGCTTATCTGAGGCAGAATAAGCTGATGTGGTGTCAAGGGAGATCATGGCCGCTACACCCTAGAGGTGTGGGGACACCAAGTGGCCAGAGGGACTGCACGGGTTTGGGATGGCTGTGGGGTTCAGTTGGCACTGAAGTCCTGTGTTTGAGGGGATTGCTGAGACACAGGGATGTTGAGGTAGGTGTTCTGAAGCAGGTTGCGGGTCTTATCCTGGTGAAAAGGGGCTGTGGGTCCTCAAAATTCTTGCAAGGTTGAGGAGCTTTTCTGAGGTCAGGTGTCATTGGGGACAGTGAGTCCCAGTGCAGCCTGCTAAGCCCAGTGGCCGTGAGATGAGACCTCACCACCGAGTCCGCATTTGTGGATCAAGTGGTGACTGCTTCACCCCAGTACCCATTTCTGATGGATTTCTATACTGAAATAACTCTGACTTTTGTATGGCATTACTGTTCTAAATGATCCAGACATCAAGTGAGAATAAGTTACAAAGATTTTATTGAAAACTAACAAAAAGTGTGCAAAGCAAGAGGGACAGTGCTGGGAGTGTGACTGACCACACCAGAGGCTTGTCCAGAAAATGGCTGTTCTGCCTTTTTTTAACCTTGGTTTTGTATCAGCCTTTAAGGCTTTAATTAAATTACATTGGTTTGTTATGGCATTCAGAGTTGTTGGTGTGCCTCCCCCTCAAGGATTCGCCCTTCGCTTTGAGGTCCTCCACGTCCATTTGCTGTGTCCACAGCCCCACTGTAACTGCAAGGTCTTCCATATTTGGATGTCCCTTTTCTTTGTGATCACCAGGCCCATTTTGGGTTCAGCATCAGAGCAGTGTGTGAGACCAGCCTGGAGCAAAGTGCTGAGCACTTTTTTGCTGCTTTCTCGCAGTCTTGGTGTTGTTTCTGGTTTGGGGATCTCTGGCAGTTCTTTCAGGCCATGGGGCACTGTTGGATGTCAGAGATGGGTTTGCAGGTCTTTGGGGGTTTGGAGTTGGCTGACAAGTTGTGGGTCTGTTTCTGTCTATTGCTCCATTATGTTTACAGTGAAGTATTGTTGTATTTGTCTGCAGAAGCTGTGCAGCATGAAGGGAGATGGTAGCACTGAACAGTGACAATATTTTTTTTGGTGTACCACAGTGACAATAATTTTTTGACAAGCAGACTTAACATCAGGACCAGGAGTACGAGGTGTAATGGGTCCCAGGGGTATGGAGAAAAGCTGAAATGATTCTGTTTAGAGAAAGTAAATTTACTTCAAAGAAGGTGAATTTTAAAAATAGTTAAAACTTCAATGCTTTTTTAATCTAAATAGTTAAATTTTAAATGCTGGTACATTTGGGGAAGCTGTCAGGGTTTGTGGGTGTTCCTGTGTGTCAGGTGTAAAGTGCATCAAATGGAGTTCATGGGCAACCTGGAAGGGGCCAGTGTGCCCAGGCTGGGCTGTGGGCACCTGCTGGGGCATCTATGGCTGCCTTGCTGTCATCACAGCAGGGACGGAGCAGGGCCTTGGGGTGATCCTGCATGGACACTTTCCTGGCCTTGTAGAGGAGCTCATGTCTGTGCCACTTGGTTCTGTTACTTTCTCTATGTCGCCAGAGTGCGTGATGTGTCAGGGGAGAGAAATGGATGTGGATATTTGTGAGTGCACAGCCACGAAGAACGAGCTCTGTGTCCACAGCTCCTGCCTGTGAGTTCTCATGGCGCTCCCTGAAGCTTTGTGTGGAGAGGGAGCCAGGGGCACCAGGCGGGTTTGGGGCTGTGCTGTGGCAGTGCCCCATCCCTGCCCAGTGCAGAGTCGTGGGGTGGCCACGCAGCCCCGACAGTGCTGCTGAGGGGCTGCTGTGGTGGCTTCAGCGCTGCTTTGTTTGCTGCAAGATGGGGTTGGCCTCACCTGCAGAATGAGCGGGTGGGGTGGCAGTTTCTGCTGCACTGCTGCTGGCAGGTTGTGGGTCCTGTGCTGGTGTAAAGGGGCTGGGGGTCCCTGAGATTTCTTGCAGGGCTGGGGACCTGTTCTGAGGACACTGGGGACCGTGGGACACAGTGCAGCCTAGTGACCCCACTGACCCTGAGATGGAGATCTGGCCTCCGTGTCCCCGTTTGGAGATGAAGTGGTGACCGCTGCATCCTGAGATGGGGCAGCAGCTGGTGCCAGAGCTTGTGTGTGACCTGCAGGTGGAAGGGGATGTGTCCTTGCTGAGGCCCTGGCTGGGCAGAGTGGTAGTTGAGGTGCAGACGTAGTAGAAAGGGAGATGCAGCCCAGTGAAGTGCCCATAGAGAGCACCAGCTGTCAGGGACTCTTCCCTGATTCCCCAGTTAGTTCACTCATTCCTATTTAATAGCCCCCAAACTCTTCCCCAAAGTGGTTTATTCCACTAAGATGGTGCCCGAAGGGCACAAAATGGCATGGCCCCCCCACTTGTGCTTCTTCTACCCAAAATCCCTTTTTCTCTACTCCCACTCATCCAACTCATCCAACCCCTTCCTGTCCCCTCATTCCTCCCACCCATCAGGTATGTCCCCTTCCTTTGTTTTGGCTCTTCCTTCAGCCCCCCCCCCATGTTGTCAGTGTTTTGTCTTCCTGTAGTAATCCCACCCATGTCTCCTTCCTGTGCCCGTGCAGCTCTGCCTATCCTCTTCTGACTCCCCATTCCCACGCCCACAGTTCCCACACCATCAGAACTGGATTTGACAGGCCCGCGAACCGGAATGCCACTTCCGGGCCTTCCTCTCCCCACCCCACTTAATTACAATTGTAGGGTAGCACACCGCAACTGGGAGCCCTTCTGCTACCAAAATATAAAAAGGAGCTCTGCAGGGCCCAGAGGGAGTTTGGGCGAAAAAATGAGTAATTTAAAGGTCTTTTGACGGCCACTTTTTCCTCCAACGTCTTGGTCCCTAGCGACCTCAAAGATAAAGGTACTTCAACAATGAGAAGAAGCAGCTAGAGTTAAGGGATCATCCCCCAAGTCTAGTGAAGGGCGCAGAAATTTGGAAGGTCTTAGGGCCATGCGACTTGGTGACCTGGGGGTGTGGGTACGCTTGTGTATCCAACCCCTCTGGGTTGAAATGGGTCTCCCAAAAATGGGTCAATCTTCCATTGAGGGAAAAGATGACACCTAAGACATTATCCCAAACTCTAGATCAAATGAGGGATGTTAACAGTAGCTTCCCTCCGGTGTTGCCAACTCAAAGGAAGCGGGAAATCTGTACCCCCGATAATCCAAACATTGAGTTTCCAATGAGTTCTTTTGATGAGTTTTAGATTCTGTTAACATTTTGCTTTGTCTCTCAAATTTGCCCTTTGAGATGTGGCCAAGACACCTGTGGGCCCTAATGCTTCTAGTCCAGTCCTCGGAGGCATGGATCATCCCCCAACCCAGGAAGAACGTCTGGGTCCCCCTGGCCAATGCGCTAAAACAGGACCATCTTTGTTTGTCGACGGCTGACGCGGATGACCCTCTGTCCACTTGCCTGGTGGGGATTCCCCTTTCAAAGGCCTGACGACTTGATTTAAAAGCCCACCCACTTTACACTGGCACAACAATCTGGTGCGCCTCTCTCTCCCCAGAAAGCCCCTAATCTTGTGGAGGCAGTAGTTAAAAACTTTAACATCCTTGGATAAAGAAGCAGTAGACTCCTGCCAAGTGGTGTGTGTTGATAGCCCACGTGGCTTTCTGAGACTAACCCGAGAGATTGGATAAGGGGAGTTTTCTCATTTCTAGGGACCCAGTGTGGGCAGGAATCTCCTCTCACCTTCACAGAGGCCCGTGCACAATAGGCCTGCTGTCCATGTTTGCACCCAGCCTAACCCGGATTTCAGATTGGAACAAATGAAAACAAATCGGCCATCCAACAACAAAGCCTTCAGAAAACGGCGATTCTGAAATTATTCACTGGTCTCAACCAAAAAGGGCTGTGGTGTCCATGTTTTTACCCCCTGGGTATCAGCAGCAAAAGCTGTAGGAGAATTGAGCCACCTAGAGCACTGGGTGACGAAACAGGCTAGTTTAACATCAGCTGTGTTACAAAATTGAGCAGCCATTGATTTCTTATGGCTAGCGCATGGCCATGGGTGTGAGGATGTGTTGATTCAACTCATCTTCCAAGAGCCAAAGCATCCATGCCTCCATTCAGAAGATGGACGTGATTGGAGACATAAAGAAAGAGACGGAAGACTGGTTGAACAACATTTTCAAGAACTAGGGACTGACAGGATGGATCACTTCCATTATCAAAATCATTGTATAAGTTCTATTTGTTATTTTCCTGGTTCTTTGAGTTCTCAGCATTTTAAAGAGGATTTTAGCTAAGAGCTTTGAAAAAACAGTGTTCTCTGCCGCAGAAACTACCAGAGCGTGGTGCCTCTGTTCTCAGCTCTTCAAGAAACCAGCGTGCTGTAGAGGTCAAGCTCTGCTCTGCTGCTGCTCAGACCAGTCTTGGTCAGAGAGCACCCACTCTCGGTGCGTTGCTGTGAGCTAGTGGGGGGACTCCAGCACTGCGATACACCAGCTGCTAACCAAGACAGGAAGCACAAGGATCCTCCAGCGGCAGCCTGGCTCATGCAGAGCAGTACTCACATAGGAGCTGGGGCTCCTGGACAGCTTCTATGTGCTCCTGGCCGTGGCAGGGGCAAAGTGCTGGTCACTTGTCATTCTGTTTGTGTGCCTGCAGGTTCTTGTGCGGGCAGCAGCGGCCTCAGCAGCCAGTGCAAGCCTGTCCAGAGCAGATGAGGACATGCATCATTTACCTGGAGATACTGGGCAGTGAAAGCTCTTTGCAAGCCATGGTGTGCCCATCACATTGTGATGCCTGGTTCCATTGGAGCTGCAGCCAGGGACAGGCTCTGCACTCTTGCATTTTCTTCCAGCCATGTCAGCAGCAGAGTGAGCCATAGGTTTGGGCAGTGCTCAGCATGGGGATGCAACTCTCCAAGAGCTTGGATTGTTTCTTCCAAATGGTCAGGTGTCAGGCACAAGGGCAGTGCCAACCCAGGCCCTGGTGGCTTCTGTGCTGAGGTACTCGTTCTCTGCTCCGTGGAGGAGGTGGAAAGAGGATGGGCAGAGGAGCAGGGAGTGCCTGGCTCTGGATGTTGCTGGGACAGCTGAAGCTGAAGCCTGTCCCCTTGTTGTCCATCAGAGCCCCATCCTTGGAGCACACCCGAGGCCGGGCACTGGGAGGCCAGAGGCATGGTGGGGGCAATGCTGGCATGTGCCTGTGCGGGGAGGCAGGAAGCAGATGGAGGGCGGAGATGGCAGAGCAGGGATTTTGGGCTGTACACAGGCTGTGTGTTTGCCCAGGGGCTTGGGGAGGAAGGTCTGAGCAGAAGGTCCCAGCTGAGGAACATGTTGCTCGTGGCACTTTGTGCTCACAACCAGTGCCTCATTTGCTTGTCCTGGGAAGCGCTGCTCTGCTGATCCTGAGGTGCCCAGGGGACCCAGTGAGGCTGCTGCTCCTGCCTGTTGGATGTTGCAGATATGCCTCTGGGCTTGTGTGCTGGTGGTTTGGGGCCTGGCTGACAGATGTTGTGGATCTTGTAGGGCACATGGTGGAAGCTTCTAGCAGCAGCAACTGAAAGGAACGAGCTCTGTAGTTCCCCGCACAAGCAAAATCTGGCCCCGTAAAGTGCCCCTACATACTTGTCCCCATGTCCATGAAGGGTGTGGCTGCTGTCCCCAGGCACTGTGGGTGTTCCTGGGTGCCAGGCTTGGGGTCCATGGGCCACCTGTATGGGGTCGATGGGGCCAGGCTGGGCTGTGGGCACCTGCTGGGGCATCTATGGCTGCCTTGCTGTACCCTTGAGCTAGATTGGCAGGAACGGAGCAGGGCCTTGAGGTGATCCTGCATGGACACTTCCCTGGCCTTGCAGAGGAGCTTGTGTCTGTGCCACTTGGTTCTGTTACTTTCTCTGTGTCGCCAGAGTGCGTGATGTGTCAGGGGAGAGAAATGGATGTGGATATTTGTGAGTGCACAGCCACGAAGAACGAGCTCTGTGTCCACAGCTCCTGCCTGTGAGTTCTCATGGCGCTCCCTGAAGCTTTGTGTGGAGAGGGAGCCAGGGGCACCAGGCGGGTTTGGGGCTGTGCTGTGGCAGTGCCCCATCCCTGCCCAGTGCAGAGTCGTGGGGTGGCCACGCAGCCCCGACAGTGCTGCTGAGGGGCTGCTGTGGTGGCTTCAGCGCTGCTTTGTTTGCTGCAAGATGGGGTTGGCCTCACCTGCAGAATGAGCGGGTGGGGTGGCAGTTTCTGCTGCACTGCTGCTGGCAGGTTGTGGGTCCTGTGCTGGTGTAAAGGGGCTGGGGGTCCCTGAGATTTCTTGCAGGGCTGGGGACCTGTTCTGAGGACACTGGGGACCGTGGGACACAGTGCAGCCTAGTGACCCCACTGACCCTGAGATGGAGATCTGGCCTCCGTGTCCCCGTTTGGAGATGAAGTGGTGACCGCTGCATCCTGAGATGGGGCAGCAGCTGGTGCCAGAGCTTGTGTGTGACCTGCAGGTGGAAGGGGATGTGTCCTTGCTGAGGCCCTGGCTGGGCAGAGTGGTAGTTGAGGTGCAGACGTAGCAGAAAGGGAGATGCAGTTGGAGATGGAGACTGGATGTCCCCGAGGGAGAGTCGAGGGGAGCAAAGATTTGGTGCAACCATAGTGTAAATGTGGTGTGCAACCTGTGAACTGTAGCAGCACAATTCTACAGCTGAGCTCCTGCTCTTGCTGCATCCTGCCTGCCCTTCCTGGCTGCCTCCAGCATTGTGTGCTTGCTGTCCCACACTGAAAATCTGTTCAAGCTCTCATCCACCACAAACTGACCAGCAACTGCAGCAAAGGCCTGCAGCTCCTTAGCTCAGTGATGAGGGTGATCTATGCTTCACCCTTGACACAAAGCTGCAGGGAGCACCCCGAGAACTCATCAGGCAGGAGGTGTGGACACAGAGCTTGTTCCTCATGGCTGTGCACCCACATATACCCAGATCCACCTCTCCCCCCAACATAATAAACTTTCTGGGAACACTGAGAAAACACAGAGCCATGTGCCACAGGCATGAGCCCCTCTGCAGGGCTGGGCAAGTGTCCATGTGGGATCATCCCAAGGCCCTGCTCCATCCCTGCTGTGTTGGCTGAAGGGCACAGTGAGGCAGCCATATATGCCCTAGCAGGGACATCTAAAAGGGAATGAAATCGAATTTTTTCTATCCACCTTCAAAAATTAGCAATGACACTAAAACTTACCTCCTGTGTACAAGCATGAGATGTCTGTGTAGCGCTACGTCTTCGTTACTTTCCTGTCAAGGCTGTCATTGAGTCTGGGGTCTTCAAAGAAGCAAGAGCAGTTCTTGGTTGCTGTAAAGTTGTTTATTGCATGAATACATCTCAAAGGCAAAGAGTTCTAAGTATAGAGTCCCAGGTTCTGTGCAGGAACAGCAGCAGCAGCCATAACATTTGTTCCCTGGCATACAGTCCAATGTCTCAAGCAGCAGCAGCAGGAAGCACAGCCTTTTCTTCTTCTTTCTTCTTCAATCTTTATTCCTTCCTTCATGACAAACACTTCAAGACAGGGTGTTTTTATTCATAAAACATCCAATCGGCTAAAAGCACAATTCTAAAGCATTCTCTTTAAACCAATCTAAACTTAGGTCTAATGTGCAAAAGTAGTACGAAAGCATTGTCAGTTCTTACTTAAAAACTACGTGTATAATTGTCATAGATTATGAAATCAATACTATTCTATTTACCATCTGTATGGCAGTTGTCTTCTGTTAAGTGGGCAGTTTTCCTTATCTCTTCCACAACCACTCCTCCCTCCAGGCAGACATCTGCTGATAACAGGCTATTGAATGTCAATGCATGACTGATAAGAACTTTAACATGCCATTATAAAATGCTCCGCCCAGAGGGAGGAGCCAAGCATTCCTATACAGATATAGCTGGGAGTCTCTGGGAGTCTGGAGAGACAAGACTNTAAAGGACTGTTATTCCTACTGCCATATTTCTTACCTGAGAGTCCCTTGATTTAAATTTTAAAACAATTCGGAAGGAGGGGGTTTACATTCTCTATTCCAGGGGAGGCTCTAGCCTTCCTTAACAGACACCTTTCTTCCCAAACCGAGACAATAATATTATAGTCAGCCCTGACCATTGCAGAAAAGCAGCTTTTTCACTAGCTTCAGTTCCACAGCTGGCAGAAAATGCAGAGTAATCTTGCAATTGAGAGAAATGTTCTTCCACTTACTATCCAGCAGTGTAATTTTGCTAAACGTGTGCACCTGAAGGAGCAGACTGAAGTCTGATTTTCCAACCAAACTCTGTATTTGTGGAATTTAGCTGTTCCCATAAAACTGGCAGTTTTGTACAGACTAAAGGGAGACAAATAGTTTTTGCCAAAGATCAAACTCTTTATCAAGTTATAAAACACAGGGGTCATGCTAAGACTTAAAGCCAACGTTTAACATCTCAATTAATGTGGAAGACCCTCCTGTGCCTCCTGGGCAGTGTTCCTGCATGCTGGCAGAAACTATCTCTACCTTCTGATAACTCCATGATATGGAGTTATCAGATAACTCCATATCATGATAGCTTGCATGTATCCTACCATATCTGGTTCTTCCTCAGCCTGAATTGCACCATTTCAGGCATCTAGAAAATAAATAAATCACAAAAGGAGGAATTAAATTGCTAGACTTAAAAATCCAGAACTGGACCTCACCGATTAGCTTCACTGGAAGAGATGTCTGAAGAGGCCAAACTCATGGTGGCCAAAATGCATGAACAGTTACACAACTTGCAAGTTGTAAACAAGTTACAAGAAATATAAAGGTGTTCCAGTCTTACACAAAAAAAAAGCACTCCATTCCCTATTACACCTACCTGGCACCAAATACTGCCCTGCCAGCTGCACTGGCAGTAATCAGAGATCCCTCATGTTTTTTCGCTCACAGTTTAAATATAACATCCTTTAGCGTTTAAAGGGGTGGGGGATTTAATCAACCCTCCTCAAGGACTTAGTGCTTTCTTAGTTACTTTTTAAAAAGATAATTGGGGTTTGGGATTATGTCTTTTGCATTTCGAATTTAACTTAAGCACTTAAGGGGATGTTATTCCAATTTAACACAACTGGTGTGTATTAGCAGCTACGTTTTCTGGCAGAGCTGGAAGTCTGAAGGACTAGAAATGCCTGCCAGGCTAGAAAAGCAGAAGTAGGAAATACTGCCACATTCCTTCCACCATAATTCAGTATCCTGAAGTTCAATCAGGTGCCACAGCTTACTGGCTGTCACACCTTTGCTTTTATCTCAGAGCTATGGAGCTCATGGAAATAGGATTGCAGAGGAAATGTGGAGATGCTGCTGGAACTCTGAGGCATTGCCAGATGTGTCTGTGCTCAGCACAGTTCTCCTCTGCTGCTGTTCACGTTGGTACCTAAGGGGAGAAAAATCAATAAGGCAGTTGTATTTACGGCTATGCATTCTTGATAACAAAATCACCGTGCTCTTGGGGGCAATAGATCAGGCACAGAGTGTGTGGTCGGGACTCAACAGGTCAATATTAATTTATAACTTTATTTATTATCCATAATAATGGGGGTTTGCTTGTTTACTTATTTATTTCACCCTATAATTTTTTAAAATTATGTATTATGCTCACATCACTCTGGAAACTAGGCGATCACCTTTGCTTTCTCCCACATAAAGTAGAAATGATTAATTATTTTTACTAATTATTTTTACATTTAAGCATCTGAAAGATGCAGAAGCTGATGTGGTGCCTTACAGATCCATAATCAGAAAAGATAAAACAGAATGGGAACACTTGCATGGTAGTTTTTTGTGTATTCATGCTGTCTCAGAAGCGACTGCAACCACTCCAGGTGCTTAATGCATCAGAGTACACACAACAACCAAAATTCATGGAAAACATTTAGAGGCAAGGGAGATTGTTTGGGTAGTTCCTCCAGATGAAATGAGTCAAGGCTGTTATGTAGAAAATACCAGTTCATCCCCAATGCTGCAATAAACAATTCCAGTAGAAGAAATAACATCAACCTGTACACATCTGCGTTGATTTTTTAGCTCCAGGTGCTGCACTGGCAGCCAGATTTTTGGCTAAAACTGCTCTCCTCTGTGTTTACAGTGCACAGTTCAGAGGGCTCTAGATTGAAGCAGGAGTATGGCTTCCAAAATACACTCCAAAGCAGACATTCCTGTTTCACAGAGAAGTCTAGGTGAAAAAAAAAAANNNTCTAGGTGAAAAAAAAAAAATATATATATATATATATATTTAAGAGGAAGTGTTCTTGTTTTGAAAGCCATTTCTTGGTGTTTTTAGATCTACAGCAAAAGGATTCTTTTACAGCTATAGTCTTTCTTCTCTGCAAAAGTCTGAACAGAATATTACTATTGTTAAATACATTAATTAGATATTATTAGATACTAATATTTTTAATTACATAAGTAGCCACTGTTATAGTGAAGCAGAGATAGCTGTAGATAAAATTATATTATGTTAAGCAGCTATTTACATTTATTTATGAAGTGTAGACTTCTACTGAATAAAATTCTTGACTCATTTTTCAAATTGGTTCAAGAATTTTCCAAGCTAACAGAGTTTACGGAGTTTTATTCTCCTCCTTCAGAAAAGGAGCAGGGGGGAAAGGGGTTTTTTAGTTTCTAAAAATAAAAAGTGCTTTTGCCTAAAATGTTTTTGTGCTTTACTGGACCTGAGTTTCTGATGAAAGACCAATCTCTCATA
Organism: Urocynchramus pylzowi; assembly: GCA_013397555.1. NCBI lineage: Eukaryota > Metazoa > Chordata > Aves > Passeriformes > Fringillidae > Urocynchramus > Urocynchramus pylzowi. The sequence continues at coordinate 122,529 of VZRH01007276.1, read as the reverse complement.
ATTAGCTTTTCTTAAACTGAATGTCCAGGCTTGAATGTGAGCTACTTGCCACAGATTATAATTTGGCTTCTTCCAGTTATAATGCATATAACTCCTAATAGCAGTATATATTTTTACAACCAAACTGGTGAAGTTGTGGTACTTTACATACCTCAATATTTTTTATATGGAATAACATGTTAAAAAAAAAAGCAGATTATGAAGGAAGAAAAGGCAACACTTCTTCAGTCTTATTAATCAGGAAATTTTCAGAGAGAACATATAAATCAGAGTAAATTTAAAATTAGGTTTTTCTGTTACTAAATACTTGATGGTTTCAAAGCAGTTATTAGGTCTATGAGATTAATATAGATATAGACATATACATATAAATCAGTTTAACATTAATTTTTTTCTCTTTTTTTTTTTTTCCAGAAATCAGCTTTATGTGCTAAACAGTGTAAGAATCTTCATTTAAGTTTACAGCAATTTTTGCAATAATCTAGCCAGCCTACCAGTTAACCCTTATATGTTCCACAACACAGGAAACGCTACATGTTTGCTAATGGTAAAATATATTTTAACATGAAATACAACTTTTAATTTTGAAAAAAACCCAAAAAATACATATATTATGTACTGTATTTTCCACATTTGGAATTGGTTTTGATTTTTATTTCATTATCAGCTTTGTACATTTTACATTAAATGCAAACAGATTTGACCTAAAAATTTTCTTCTACACCCTTTTCAGACTTTTGGTATACATTCAGAGAACCTAAATACAGAAGAGTTTTGAACTGCTAATGATCCATCCAACATTATCTACAGACAAGATGGAGCACAGTTACTGAAATGTCATACTGACAGATTTGAGTTTTCAGATTTCAGTGTGCTTTCTTATAATGTGTCAAAATCATTATTTCTGTTCTGCATTAGAACCTTAAGTGGATAAATGGTTGCAAATGTACTTATGGAACCTGTATGTTTATTTAAAAATCATGCCTTTCTTTCACAACCCCACTTGAAAATTCAGGAGAATGAAATTTATTTTTCAGCATCTCTTCAGTAAATTTCCTGCCATGGAGTTGTTTCCTAAGCCTCTGATGGAATATCCAACAGCTTAAACCTGAAAGGTGTTATTGGCACCATTGATTATTGAAAATATGAACCCGTGAGTAAATACTGGTAACAACATCAGCAGCTGTTAGTATTTAAACATGCCAATTAACTTGTCATTAGGGAAAATTACCCACTGAGCTCTGCAGTATCATATCTCACCTGCTACAGATCCAGTGCAGTAATTTTAAAGCAAGTCAGGTATCTTCACAGTTTTACTCTCATTTTTTCTGCATAGAGGGGATAATCTGATTATTTCAGATTCAAAAAAAAAAAAAATTGAGTCAAAAAAGAAAAACAAAATGAAATAATTTTCCTTCTTCAACCTTACACAGTTGTACACCCACCAGCCACTCTCATTGCACTCCTCCTCCTTCTTTTCTTACATTTGTTATCAGGTTCCTCTGGGATTTCGTCCCTTAGTAGTGTTGCCTTCACCCCAGCCCTAAGTGGAGGGGCAATTCCTGTTGTGGAACTGTGATTCTCATTTCAATATATCTGAGAAAAACTGTCAGCTAGCAGGGGCTGTTCAGCTGCTGCTTCAGTGTCTGAGACAAAACCCTGAAATAAGGGCGCAAAATCAGGATGGGGCACATGAAATAAGCATATATAAGTTACATAACAGCCTGCAGATAGAAAAGATTCACAGGCTGGTCTGGTTCTGGGCAGCATGACCTTAGTAAAGCCCTGGTTTGACCTTCACAACTGAAATTCCACCCAAAATGCAGTAGAAATCCTTTATACTTCTCTGTGTGTTTTAGTTGTAATTTACTCTTCTAGAAACACTGATTATTGCTTTTATTGCACAGCTAAGGCACACGTCTGTGCTGCTGGAGCAAAACCCACCACCTGGGACTTCTGCTGAGCGCTGAAAATTTGGTGACCAGCAAAAAAAACCCATCAACATTTTCACTTCTTTCCCAAGTAGAGTACTAATCTCTGCAGAGATTTATTATTAAAGAAATATCATCACATAGGCTGTGGGACAAATGGTAGTGATGTTAGGGTTGGTTAACCATGAATAAATTAAACCATAGAGCGGTAAAAGTGCAAACTTAATTTTGTGGCTTATTTTGTGTCACTGCCTCACTATTTTTGGCAGGTGTGGTAGGATTTTTTGACAGTGATACTCAAAGGTGGCACAGGAGGTGTGATAATGGAAGGTGGTCAGGTCACTGCCTCATTTTCAGAGTCCTTTGCATCAGCAGCACACAGGGTCTGCAGAGATTAGTAGCAGGCTTTTTATTTGAGAAATTAATTGAAATATTTCATGTTCACAAAGTCCTACCCAAGGCATCAGGTTCACAAAGTCCTACCCAAGGCACTACTTGAGGTCCAGGTTAGTTTGACTTATTTTTATTCCATACTGTTGGACATAAAATTGCCTGCAAATACCTCAGCAATGTTCTGTGAATAATGAAAATAAATAAACACGAAATTTTGTTTTAATAGCATTTTGAAGATGGAATAATATTCTTGCCCCCAGTGCAGTCTTTCCCATATGCAGAGCATCAAGGTCTCTAAAAAGAAATGAGCTACCTTTCATGTGCTACCTACTAAAATAAGTTCTAGCTTGTGTTATAATAATAACCAGCATGCACCAGAGGAAGTCGGAGAGATTTTAAATATCTCAAAGCAAAGTCGAGCACGAGCCACAGGGTGCCGCTATTCTGCCAAATAATGAACATTTCCTGCGTTTTACTTGCCCAGTGAATTTGGACAACAGGAGAAGTTGCGGTGATACCTCAGAAGAGCTGAGGAGTGGTTTTGCGTCCGCATCCCGATGACTGCCCTTGAGGAATTACGGGGTGTAGTACGGTTGCTTCACTGCCATCTGTGAAGTGATTAAAATGAGGAGTGAAATTCGACATGAGCAGATCGACAGAAGGGAGTAAAATGCAGAGACAAGCTCCAAACAACTCTTCCTTTCCACTCTTAGCGCCACACAAAATTCTGATCAGATGCTTTAGTCTATGGTTTAATTAGTGTGTACCGTATTTAGACAGGCTCCTAACATTTTGAAGTTGATCCCCCAAGATCTTGATGGTCCACCTGTTCTGGTGCTATGCAGAGAGTTCCTAATTTAAAATCTGCCTAATTCATGAGCTGCAAATGCCTTCTTGGCAGCCTTGTCCTTCTGTACCTGGGACGAAGATGAGGTTGAGTAGTAAGTGGCTCTTCCCAGCATTGCTTCAAGAAAAACTGGTCTGCAAAAAATTACTGAGTAAATCTGTATTGAAATGGCTGTGGCACAGATTGACTCTCTTTGGTCAACAGAAATTATTTATTCTATTGCTTTATAACCAAAGCTGTAAGTACCTTGTTAGGGAAGTTGTAGTGCCTTGCAGTTGCTTCTTGTAGTAACCCTGAAGTGATGAAGTGCTTCCTCCTCTTTATACTTACTTTGTAATACCTTGCAGTGATAATTTTCAGGAATAGCAGATTCTCCTGCTTTCAAATAGCTATGTTGCTGAGGAGAATGTAATTACTTTTCCATAACCTGCTGTAAAAATATGTTAAATAGAAGATTGTCCTACCTCAGCTCACTGCAGTACTTAATTTTTTTCTAATTTCTAATTTTTTTCCTAATTTCTGTTGTTTAGACTTCTCAGTTAAGAACTGGAACCTACCTTCCATACCTTTTATTGAGGTTCTAAAATAGGAATGGAAACCAGGCCTCAGCACCTCCTCATGGCATTTTTTATTTTTAAATTCAAAAAAAGGAATTTAAATTTAATTAAAATTTTAAATTTAAAAAATTATATTTCAAGTAACTTGAGTAGAACACTGCCATATTTACTTCCAAAACAGCTGCTAGGAAAAAGTCATGGAGTGGAAGAGAGTGGGAGTAGCTGGGCTAAAATATATGAGAACCACCTATGTAGTATTTGGGATTTAAAACTTAAGAGGTAGCAAACACTAGAATAAGAATTGAAGCATAAGCAGATAAAATTATTTTAGTCTTGCACTTATTCCTATTTAAGTATATAATTATCTTCTTTATGAACTTTCCACCTGTCTGCACAATTAAACATTAATATCATTAAGAAAGATTTTGTTTGTATTCAGTAGCATACAGTATTTCTAGTATAATTCCATAAAATTCTGCAAAATTCCCCACCCTTCCAAAACTATTAGGCAAATGTTAGAGCAGTACTACTAAAAATAACGAATATAGCAATAACAACCCATTATAAATTATATGGGCACACAATTTCAGCCACTGAAAGTAATCAGACATGCAAAGACAGTGAGAAAAATGTTATTCCAGTTATTTATTTGACCAGTTTTTCGGACAAAGTTAATTTACAACCAAAGAAAATGTGTGCAAGCCTGATGTCATTCTGTACCCATGCTAGAACAGCATGGTTATGATTAAACCTAAGATTTAAGGTACTTAAAACTTTATATGGTTATATGAAAACTCAGCAAATGCAGGGAACATTTGGAAGCTCATTAGACTGAAGATCTGCTAATTAAAATTACATATTACATCTGCAAAGTGTGATTCCTTGATGGATTTATACTGTCTGGCTGAAGAATCCTAGGCACATTTTAAAAGAATTAGACCGGTACTGGATATAAATTTTGAATCATGGTTATTGTTCTGTTCTGACAAACCCTAAGTCCCCAAACAGATAATTACACACAATTTTTGAGCCTTAATTTTGCATCCTGACAAGATTCCATTTAGCTCAAACCAAAGGGACATCACAGCATGGAAACTGGACTTCCCTGAAATAGAAGGAAAAACATAAAAAGAGACTCCAAATGCTTTATCTTAGTCATGTCAGTTTAACTTTGTTCTCCAGTTAAAAGAAATAAATTACTACTAACACTGCACTTCATCATCAGCAACATCAATCCAGATTTGTTACTTTATCTGTTATTTTGTTTACAGTAATGTTGTGTTGACAAAGTGCTTATGCACTTTCCTTAGCACCCAACTCTGAATTAAAAATTTGCAAAGCAGCATGCACTCTTAGTACCGTTTTCTCAAAACACTAGTTTTCTGCCAGTTAACAGGAAGATAGTAAAAAACAGGACTGTAGTTCTTCACCTTTTGCCCAAGATTGCACCCTAAGGAATAAGTTTTGCAGCATGACTGAGATGTTAATAAATCAGATAAAACAGGGAAAGAAAATAATTTTTTACAAGGAAGCCATGATGGAGCTCCTTCTCCATGTAGGCTGACTCACCAAATTCCTGTCTACACAGCCCCAGTGACCCCAAAATATGAGTTCTGCATTTCCTTCTAAAACTTTCTGCTTTTACTTCTCAGACAAAAGTTACCTCATCCTTTGCACGGCAGTACTAACCCAGAGTTCACTAATTATTCTTGCCTACTTACATATCTTTTTACCTTGTTCAAAACAAATGTCTCAGTATCTTTATCTCAGCAAAGAAAGGAAAACGTGCATCACACAATACTGATACAAAGCGTTGAAATGTAACTGAAAAAAAAAGCAGGTGTTCTCAAAAATCAGTTTTGTTGAGTATCTACTGTATTATTTCAATGCCCGGGCAGCATGCAGTCACATTCCAGATAATGCTTCATGAACAAGAACTCCTCTTGAAGCTACAGGCTACCAGACAGCAGGGTCCTTTTTCTTTTCTTGAATATGAAACAACAGAGGAAGTAGAAGAAAATCACAGAAAATCAGGTGAATATATATAGTAAACAGTGAAGGTACCAACTGACTGCCTGTTTTGTGTCCCATTAGTCTCTGAAACACTGAAAATAGCTCTCTCCAACACAAAGTAGCAGAAAGTCTTTCTAATGAGCTGAAGCATTGCAGACAAGAATCTTAGATCCATTTTATGGGTTTTTTTTCATTTATTTATTTATAAATAAAATTATTGACTATATACTTATATATATTTATATAAATAAATAAGTGATAAAAACCCATAAAAATGGTTTAGAGATGCTGTATGACAAGATCTAGGTAGACCAAAGAAGGAACCAGTGAAAAGGGGGGATGAGTTTAATGGTTTGCCCAGCTGTCAGCCTGACAAGACACACTGTGGTGATATTCCACAGTGACAGAATAAAACAAGGTGGCAATGGAGAACCCAGAGGGAGGCAAATGATATCTTACTTCTGCAGAACTGGAAACCATACAGGAGGAAAAAAGAAAAGAAGAAGAAAAAAATGGTACTTAACTACCTGCATTTTCATTTGGACAGTGGAGATGTCTAGAACATAGAATTTTCAGCTTACTGAACCTGTGTTTGAAGTTTCATTCACTTAGAGAGAAAGTGCTGAGAAAAAAAAGAGTTGAATATTGTAGAATCCTCCCTCCTTTTAGCTGTTTTCAACCCAGTAATCCATACACCTGCACAAATAGAGAATTGATCAGGAAATAAAGGAGTCATTAGAAAACAATAAATTCTTTCTGCCATATGCACACTGAAAGCTTCACAGAGTTGTTAAATGTTACTTCCGAAATAAAAGTTGACTTTTGGGTAGAAAGAACAAAATGCCTGCACACAGTTTATTTAAATTCTGGGAACTCCAGTATAATATCTCCAGGAAAGTGTTCACTCTCCAGTGGAGTATTGAATGAAATACCCTGAAATTAAATCAAACAGAAGGAACAGAGTGGGTGAGTGGGATCATATAGCTGCATTGATTAGGAATAAAATGAAGAGTTCATATTTTATAGCACCTGTGCACAAGTTACAACAGGATTGCTTTAACTGGAAATGCTGCTGCAATAAAGTTGCCATCCTTTCTGGCTGTTTATTTTATGTAGATCTCAGAGCAGTTGATAAAGTATGATGAGGCACTTTATATCATTGTCTCTTACACCTTTTCTGCTGTGGGATCATAATTACAGCAACACCTCAGGCAGGAGTTAGCCCATAATATGTCTCTGTGTAAAAAAAAAAAAAACATTATTAGAAGCTTAGCTCTAAATAGGGTTTGTGAACAGCCCCACTCAGAGATCCACACAACACTCCACAACTGATTTTTGCTGCTGTCAAACCAAGTTCTTGAGATATTTAGGCAAGGATCGTCTACAGCTCAACACATTTATAAGGTTTTACACAGAAAGTTAGAGCTCTCATCTGTGGGGGAAAAAAAAAATCATAGTAACATCACATGCTAGATCACATTCTGAGCAGAAAAACAACCCAGGTAATGGCCTAGCAGCAAATGAAGATATTTTTTGTGGACTTTAGGTTCTTGTTTAAGAAAAGAACAGCAAATCCACAAGGAAGTCATTCCCATGCTTTGGAAAAGTTCTCTTCAGGAGACAGGCTTTGTATGAATTTTGAAGATGCACCTATTTTTATCTCACTGATAAAAGAAAAATTTTATCATACAAATCACTCATCACATCCCTAGGCCTGGAAAATCCTCTGCAGCTGAACCACTCTGAGCATTTTTCTATGTCAGGGTCAAATGCACCTTTCAGTTTTAACTTTAAAATAATTTTATAATTGGTTTTAAATCAACACAAAACACAACTTTGCTGCTGTTATAATTAACAAAACACAAAACACTTAGCAAAAAATGTCCATGGCATTAAAAGGAATGGGTTAAAACATAGATTATGCTGGCAGTCAGTCAATTATTTACTGGGTAGCAAATGGGGCAACAGCAGAAAGAAACAAAATATCCCTGAAAAAAAAAAAAATCATGTGACTAGAATTTTTGTGCCATGTGCTGACTTTAATCTGACACCTAGGTTTAAAACAACTGTAATCTCAAATGTAAAAGCACAGGTTTTTTATTCAGGTGGACTTCAAAATATAGAGTTTTAACACTCTAACACTTCTTTTTAGCTTTGTAGCAAAGGGGCAGAATATGACTTGTATTTCACTATAAAATAGTCAATTAGGAATAACAGCAAAATTCAATTTTTGTATGATAGTAACTATATTTTGCATTAATGTGAAAGACCTTGTAAGAATGTAAGGTATTAGAAGAAGGATCCATTTCCTTTAGGAACCCACATTATGTGGAAGAAAATAAAAGAAACACTTACTATATTAATTAGTTCTTCATTACTTAACACATCATTGCAAAGCACATCATTAGCCTGAAAAATGAATTGTTCTTCGTTTGAAGACCATAGCAGAGCCTAACACTCAGTCTCTTCCCTCATTTTCTTTCAAACTGTACATGTTTTTTCAAATGATGAGCTTGCAGGATGTTACTGGGAGAGGCCTTGAGAGACAAAGCATGGGGAGATATTTCTAGGAAGAAGGTACGAATATGTAGGAGTAAAATTAAATTTCTGCTGTTCACTTTGTAATGCCAAACAAATGCTGTTGGTTCAAGTGTCACTTATGAGCAATCAAAGGGACAGTGAGCATGTGATGGGAGAATTTTGGTTAGCAAAGGGACTGCTGCAACCCTCACATAATTTACATGGCCCAAAATTATACACATTATTTCACTGTCCTGTTATTCTTCAACTATATAATCTCAGAGATGAGGGGACTAGGGCTGACACCACCTACCAGAGCAGCCTTAATTTTTTTGAAAGCAAGTGTTTATCCTAGATCCCATAAAAACATCCATCTCCCTCAAATACTCTCCACTGAGCTGGAATTTATGTGAAGCAAATGTCACTATTAAAAAAGCTGCTAAACCAACTCAGTCTTAGCACTCAGAGCAAACATACCACAAATTATTTTCTGTGCTGCATGCAAAAGAATGGCCTGATCCAAGGCTTTTTAAAGGGGAGAGGAAGAACAGCATTGATTTCCAATGGGTTCTGCCTTAGCTTGGAACCCAGTGCTCTCTTGGTGCCCAGTAAATTAATTTTTGGATACCATGTGTCACCATGGCAATGGTTCAGAAGAAAACATCAGATACAAAAATAAATTCAAAATGCTGCTCAGATTGCTGTTACTCAATGTGTCAATTAATGTGTCACCATGTCTAATGCTCAGATGATCCTTGGGCTAGCAGGCAGTGAAAAGTTCATGGGCAGTCCCCTCTCTTCTGCAGGTCATTTAGGCAAATTAAAATGCTCCTCCACTGGCATTCATCATTTAAGGAACGCATTATGGGGGTTTTTCTAAAAGCATATTCCTCAAGTTGCTTTTCCTCAAGCTAAAATCTCAGAACAGCTAAAAGCTGTTCTTTCTACAGCAAAAAAAAATTCTCTGAGTGTGGAGGATTTTGTGGACAGCTGGCTAGCTGAGAAAGGTCATGCTGACATAATACAGTTAGTTAAGCAAGAAGGAGTTAAGTACAAGAATCAGCAGTCAGTGTCTGAATAGGCAAAGTCACTGTGCCCTTGGTGCAACAGCAGGATGGGGGAGAGGATTTTTTAATTAGAAGAGTGAAGAAAAGTTAAACAAACTAACCACAAGAATGTAGAAGCAGGTGTATTAACTGATAAGTAACTAACCAATAATGAGCTCCCCTTTTACAACATGCATTAGTCTCATTAACACCAATATAAATGTGTGTTCCTATCAATAAAGTTTGAGACTTTTGCTGATCACTCATATTGGGTGCCGCATTTCTCCCACCGTTTCCAACATCTCAGAATCAAATTCTCTAATACATTTTTCTGGCTTCTTATTGAAGTTACTGAATATGTGATGCTGTGATTATTTTTTTGATTTGTCACCTTTTCTGTAGTCAAGTTATTTGAGCATTAAGAATTTCACTTTTCACAAAATGATTCCTTCCCCCAGGCAGCCGGTTCCAATGCTTGGTAATCCTTTCAGTGAAGAGTTTTTTAAACTTAATATCCTAAATCTCCCCCGGCCCAGCCTGAGGCCGTTCCCTCTCCTCCTGTCCCTGTTCCCTGGGAGCACAGCCTGACCCCCGGCTGTCCCCTCCTGTCAGGAGCTGTGCAGAGCCACAAGGTCCCCCCTGAGCCTCCTTTTATCCAGGCTGACCCCCTCCCCAGCTCCCTCAGCCTCTCCTGGGGCTCCAGCCCCTTCCCAGCTCCATTCCCTTCTCTGGACACGCTCCAGCCCCTCAATGTCCTCCTTGGAGTGAGGTGCTCAAAACTGACCCCAGGATTTGAGGTGTGGAATGGCTTTAAGCTGAAAAAGGGTAGATTTAACCCAGTTATTAGGAACAAAGTTTTCCCTGGCAGGGTGGGCAGGCCCTGGCACAGGGTGCCCAGAGCAGCTGTGGCTGCCCCTGGATCCCTGGCAGTGCCCAAGGCCAGATTGGACACTGGGGCTTGGAGCAGCCTGGGACAGTGGAAGGTGTTCCTGCCATGGCATGGGTGGCACTGGATGGGCTTTAAGTTCCCCTCCAACCCAAATCCTTCTGTGATTTTGTGATTCTAACTCAAAATAACATAGAGAAATAAAATAGAAATCTGGAGTAGAACCAAATGGAATGTAATCCATCAGAGCATGAGTTCTTTTTAGTTTGGATTGTGAAACCATGTCCACATTTTATTTAAGAGATATATTTCTAAAGAAAGAAAAAAAATAAAAGGAAGACTTGTGCATCATAGCATGGTACCTATGCAGCAAATTAAACCTTGAAATTTACCTTTGAAATTTAAAGACATCCTTTGTGCCATAATGAAAAATAGCATGGAGTTCCACTTCTTTCAGATGTCAGAATACATTTTTAAATATCAAATTTTACAGCAATCCATCTCATTCCTAAGCACAGTGATAGTGAGACATGTTCTAAGTAATAATTCTTTCTGCATCTGTCACTATGAAGATTAAGAAGATTTATCTCATAAATACTGGATTAAAACCAAAGCTAATTTTGTGCTGAGATGTCTACATCTCATTTGATGGTGTATCAAAAACCTGGCAAAACAAAACTGGTTAAATGCAAAGCAGATGTTTGTAGCATAAGAGAAGCTTTTTTTAAAAAAAAAAAAATTTTTTTCAACCTTTTTTTTTTTTTTCATACTTATGCTGTATTATAAACAACCTGATCTGAGGGTGAAACCAGTATATACCTGGGTGCACAACAATAGACACATCTGGCAGTGTAAGAAAATTCTGATTTGACAGGACCAGTCAGTGGTTTGGTTAATTGAACTGTGTTAGGCAACATGACAATCCTACTGAAACCAAGAAAGGATTACAGCCAGATCACTTCTTGCCTTCAGCAGCAATTTTGTTTAAATAAACTGACCAATTTTGGGAGCTGTCTCCTCCAGGTTCCTCTGGGAATTTTAGACACATGTCCCACAGAAGGACAGACTTGCTTTGGGAGCGAGAGGGATAGAATTAATCAGAGACCTGAGATGTCAAGAGCATGCTGATCTCTTTATTTAAACCTGCTTTCCAACTTGCCTCTGCCTTCTCTGTGAATGTGCTTCCACCCTTTCTGAGGGTGAAGAGCCAGCTCAGCATTTCCCTTGGGTGAGGCTTGTCAGGTCTGTCCTGTACCAGTGCCAAACACCAAAGCCTGACACTGGATTTCTGATGCTGGGGAAAAATAAAAAAAGAGCAGCCATAGTCAGCTGCCAGCATTACATCTCTGTTCAGCAGCAAGGATTAAGATAGTGGGTGAAAAGGAGTCACTAAGATCCCGAGCTGATTCTCCCTCATGTTAATTTAAATGCCAGTTAATTACACGTGTCACATCAGCAGGGTAGGATTACACCCCTGGAGAGCCTTTCTCAAAGCACAGATGAAGAGGAGAAGCTGACTTGAGCCTCTGCCCTAAAGATTTGTCTCCCATTCTCGGCCAAGGGACAACTGCTCTGGCAAAGCCCAAATCCTGACAGAAATACAGCACTGGGTGTAAACATGAGCCTGCGGCTTCAGTTGCCCAGCAGTGGACACTTACTGTTTTTTACTTAAAACTTTTCTGGGGAAAGGAAAATGAGCACACCTAACAACTGAAACACCTCAGAGTAGTCAAATGGAACATCAAGAGCATCTTCTTAGCACCTGCCTTGGAGATATTTATATGCACTAATAAGATCCCATCTCAGTCACCTCTAGACTAAACAGCTCTTTCCCTGAGAGCTTTCATTGTTGTGACCCTTTATACTCAAATGATACCCTCCAATAATGTGGATTTTTTCCATTATATGGTATACCCACCTGAGTTGGTGCCCAAATTCCATGTTGCAGGAGGATGGAGGAGAAGATTTTGAGGCTGCTGCGCACTTTCTGGTAGATAACAAGGTGGAGTGAGGGGAATGTGGGAGCTACCAGCCAGGATTGTGCTCGGGTGGCAGAACTGGAGCAGTGCTGCTGCTGGCCATGGGCAGCCTGATGGCTGTGGAGCCAGCCAAGGCTTGTTGTTGCCAACACATAAGCAAGATGTGACTGGAAAAGGGGCCATGTGGAGGCAAGGCAGCACTTTTCTGGGACAAAAATCCTTGTTCTATGACAAAACAAATAAAGGCAGCCTCAGCATGGAAGTGGGTATGAAGTGATGGCCAAAGATTGATTTGTAGGGGGGATGAGACCATGGAAGACCCTTGAATCCCCCAGGACTCTGAGTGTCTCATAATCTGGACTGACTCCTTCTTTTCCTTTTTTTACTTTCCTTTCCTTTCGCTTTCACTTCCCTTTCTCCTTCCCTTCCCTTCCCTTCCCTTTCCCCCTGCCCCTTTTATCCAAACCTCACCCCCATGCACTCGTAGCAGTACCTCAGGGACGAACACGCCAATTTCTGTGGCGACTCTCCAACTTAGTAACAAAACTTCGTGACACCATTATTCCTATTACTCTTGCTATTTCTATTATTGCCATTACACTTCTAACATTACTATTGCATTACTATTATTGCTATTCTTACTACCATCAGCATTTGACTTTCTCTTGCGGACCTCGGCCGCCCCCCTTCACCCCCGGGGAGCGCTTCCCGAGCCGGTGTCGCTTCCTTCCCGTGGCGGAGTCACGTCACAGCCGGCGCTGCCCGCCCGGCCCCGCCCGCGGACCGCGCGTTCCGGCGGAGCTCCCGCAGGTGGGTGCGGGACCGGCCGGGCCCGACACCGAGCGGCTTGACTCCTCGGGGTTTGCTTCCTCGGGACGCTGCTCCCCCGGGATTTGGCTTTTCGGGATGCAGCAGCCCCCGGGATGCGGCCCCCCCCGCCGGGATGCGGCTCCCCCCGCCGGGATGCGGCTTCGCGGTGCCCGGCTCCTTGTCCCCGCGGAGGGTCCGGTTACAGGTTTGGAAGTATCGGAATCGCCAGTCGGGCTGGCTCCTTGCGGGGGATAATGAGGAGGCCTCTGGATACACTATACCCTGCTGGGCTCGCCGGCGGGGCTTGGGTGGTTTATTTCAAAAGCTTCCGAGTAGAAATGTTCAAAATTCTTATTATGTTATCTATCTATAATATATATAAT
>VZRH01007276.1:74015-109111 GCA_013397555.1 Urocynchramus pylzowi | reverse complement strand
ATATATACATATATATACATATATATATAATAATTAAATACTTAATATTTATTTGATTTTAATTTATTTTATAATTTTTATATTTATTTTTATATATAATATATTTTGAGATTTGTTTTTTGCACCTATACGCACACAAATATGTATCTTATACATATGTATTATTATATGTAAAGGCACACAAATATGTATCTTATATGTAAATATTATTTATAATATATGTAAATATTATTTCAATATGTAAATATTATTTATAATAATAAAATGTAAATATTGTTTATAATAGATTTCATTTTATTATCTATTTAATATATTTATATGCATACCTGTAGGTATATATCTATATGTGTATGTGTATACATATGTATGCATGTGTGTATATATAATGTAAACATATATGTATATATGTATAATGTAGAAATATTATGTATATGTAATTTGTGTTAATATATGTGCATATTTGTATATACATATATATTAACATAAATTTGTATACATATACTCATAAAAATATTTGTATATTTGTATGAGTGTATATATATGTATAGGCATATATTTTTATATATATGTGTATATCCTTAAAATATACAAGCTATACACATAAAATATATACATATCACATAATATACAATATAATTATATACATAATTAATAGACAGTATCATTATATACATATTATATATAACATAATATACAGTATCATTAATATAATTGTTGATACAATACACCAAAGCAATATTAATTGCATATTAATGTCATATTAATATGGCTTTAATATGTGCTATATAAATATTGGTAAGTATTAATGCCAGCAAAATCTTAATATTTTAATGTTATTGCTATATTTGTTTAATATGATAATGTTATAGGATGCATAACATCCAAGATATTATGATAATTTCATGAGATACATGGTTATATATAAAATATTGTATGCTGTGTTCTGTAATATATATGATGTATATATTATCCTCTGTTGTGCTATTATTACTATTATCTTTTAAACTCCATCACAAACTTTACATTGTGGTAGCAGTGTGTTGTTTCGTGCAAGTTCTGTATAGTATTCAGAAGAGGCCATTACAGCAGCCTGTTTGGTGTAATTTAAATTATCTGGAATTTGGAGTGTGGCCCTGGACCAGATTCTAGGATTCACGCTCCTGGAGGGATTACTGAGCAAAATATGTTGCTCATTGGGGGGAAGTGACACTTCCATCTTTTCTGGGATGGAATGCAGTGTGTTTGTGGCATTTTCCCCAGGTTACTGTACTTTGGAGGAGAAAATGCATGGAAACATGCACTGATGGATGCATAACATCACCCCACAGATACAGCTGGTGCTGCTGATGATATCTTTGAATTTTGAGCTGCTGCAAGACCCTGATTCTCCCTGGAAGACTTCTAGAGTTATGAGCATGTGCAAAAAGATTTTCTTCTGCTTTGCAGGCCTCCTCTGAATGTCTGGTGGGGTAAAAGCTGTGTGGGGATCTCCACAGCTGCAGGATTTGCTGTCCCCACTCACGTGGTCTGTGGCTGTGTCACCTATTTTCCTGATCAGCATTTCCTTGGTAAGTAATCAATTGCAGACTACCAGAAAATTTAGTTTTCTTGATGGCCACAGCTGGTTTTGAAGGAGGGACAACAGGAGATAGGTGTGTTAAATGCCATCAACATGCATTCTGATATTTGCACCTATTTTCTCCCCCCATTCTCTTTCAGCTGTTACTTAAAAGATAAAGACTTCCAAAAAAAAAAAAAAAATCCATGCTTGTCTTTCCTTGATTGGTGCTGAGATTAATTTTATACAGATACTTGCCTCATCTAAATAATGGATGGTTTTAGTGTCACAACTTACTTTTCCTGCAGATGAGGATTTATGGGGTGAGGGAAATTCTTTTAACAGGAATTAAGTGCAACTTGGCTTTGGAAAATAGAGCATGGGCCAGGTCAGACTGAAAAGAATAAATTGTTAAATCTTTAGCATTGTAGTCTAGGGGAAGGTAAATTCTCAAGTTTGTAATCATCTGTTTTTTGCAGTTATGTATTCATTTTTTCCCCTCAAGGCAAATCTTTATAATTGGGGGTAGTCTAGAGAGGGATCCAGAATAATGATATGGGAAGTTTTGTGCATTTTAGTGTCTTTGGAACCATTTTGCTTAGGTGAATACATAGACAGACAGGACTCTGTTTTCTTTTTCTTTAGGTTATT
This sequence comes from Urocynchramus pylzowi, assembly GCA_013397555.1. NCBI lineage: Eukaryota > Metazoa > Chordata > Aves > Passeriformes > Fringillidae > Urocynchramus > Urocynchramus pylzowi. The sequence goes on along the minus strand of VZRH01007276.1, from coordinate 106,902 downwards.
TATAAAAACAGCCAGCCAGTCTCACGCTAGCCCTGGAAACAGCAGATTCTTTCTTCCGTAGCAGTACTGGTCAGTGAAGATTTGCTGCTGGATTCTGAAGGTAGAATTTCTTGTAATTATGTAAAACTGGTAGGAAAATTAGGCACTGCTGGCTGATTTTTTTTTTTTTTTTTTTTTTTTTTTTTTTTTTTTTTTTTTTTTTTTTGGTGGGGTCTCAAAGCTTAGCTACTGATATTGTTTTATTCATTCCCCTTCAGCTGATGATTTGGTAGGAGTTGTCTTCAGGACAGCAGGGCATGGAGGGATCAAAAAGGGACTATATAGGTCTGAACTGGAGCTGTTTTGTGCACATGTATATGTGAAAGGAGAATGTGCTCTATGGAAATGTGAGCTTTATTCATTATGCTATCCATAAAACAATTTGAGAGCATCTTCCTCATTTGGAAGGCTTGCTGGGCTGGCAAGAAAAGCATTCTTAAAAAACTTGTCAGAAAGCAGACCCTTTTTTTTCCCCCCCATTTTTCATCTTGCATGTGAACAGGCCAACATGCTGTAAACACTTCATGCCAAAATTGCATCTGTTCTGGACTTCCATTTATTGTGGGTTTAAAAATTTTCCATGTCTGACTGAGGCTTTTCCTCTCATCCAGGTCTGCATTTTTCAAAAAGATTCCAAGCTTGTCCATACACCTAACATGCAAAATCCCAGGCAGTTCTATTTCCACCTTGCTAAGTGAAACAAATGCAGTAGCTGCCAAGGACTGTGACCTTTGGCAGTGTGTGCCGTGCCAGCCGCTGCTCAGTGACAGGAATTTTACTGCTCTGCCCCTTGCAGCTGACTCTTACTAATAGCTGCTGTCTTTTGGCTGTGCTGGAAGATTGGTGGAGCAGTGCCCTGTCACCCATTTGATTTTTCTCATGGTTGTGGCTTAGAAATACAGCTTTAAAGTTCAGAGTCCACTGCAGTGGTTATTCTGGATAAACTGTCCTCTTAGAAAAAAGCTTTGTGATATCTTTGTGATATCTTTGAAAAAGAGCCAGTGCTCTTTTTGACTGGACATCCTAAACTGTGCCTAGCAGTTGCAATGAGATCCTGCTCACTCTTCAGCTGTTTGAAATTGTGACATCACATTGTGTGTTTAGCTTTAGATAACAGAGCTGCAGGTAAGTCAGGCCTGAAACTGAGCAGAAGCAGCTTGGCTTTGGGTAAAAAGGATTCAGTTTGGTTTCCCCAGTGTAAATTCTGATATCAGGTGTCATGTCTGCTAGTGATCACCATGCAGATTCCCTTTGGCTTCCTTTTTTGTCCCTCAGTCCTAAAATGCCTTGTAGAGGTCACATTAAGACAAAAATTTGCAGGAAGCAGTGTTGCTATTAATGACATTATGAACAGGTGACTTCAAGACTCCAGCGTGGCACCCTTCAATAAAACTTAACTTATTCAAACTCTCTCAAAGGAATCACAAACCCATCAATTAATTTGCTGTTGCAGGAAGGACTTGGGGCAGTATGAATGCTTTTAATATTACCCAGTTAAATCATCTTGGCTACAGCTTTTCACTCACTGCAGTAGGCATTGTATTAATATTCTGATTAGGTACAGATTAGTTTTTTTGATGAAATAATTTGGGTAAGTAGACTATGTCAAATGCTGCAGCAAGATTACAGAGGTTCAAAGCACGGTACTTTGCATTTTTAAATATGTAATTCCAGCTGGCATCTGTGGAGCTGGAACAGCGTAATGCATTTGTGTCAGCATTTGTGTTAGGGAATTTAAAAGAGTCATTTCGACAAGGAAACGTAGGTGTTTTGTTGTTCTTTCTTCTTTTTTTTAATGCAACTGCTGTTTTTTGAGCTGCATAATGTTTCTGGCCTGCCACATAGTGAACCACATCCCTGATGAATGTGTTGACACCGTGAGCATAAAAACCCTGGGTTGAATGTTTTGGCTGTGTGTGATTTAGAGCCGCCACAGAAGCATCGCGTTTATCCTGACATTAAATTTCATGAGCTGTAACTTGGTGCAGAACAATTCAGAGTTTTATTTTTTTTCTGCCTGAAACAGGATGATGGTTCTCTGTTTCCTGAGCAGAGCCCTGCCACGAGCCAGGCATTCACCCTGCCCACTGGGGAGACAACTCTGCTCAGCCAGCACGAATAAGCCAGTGTTGACTTTATTCACCAAGGTAAGAGCTGTTCACACAATAAAGGTGGGTATGACTGTGTGTTTGTCAGCTCTGATACACAGGAATTACAGGTTAAATGGCTTGTCCTTGCCTTTTTTTCTCCCCCCTTCAAAGTAGTGTTGGGTGTTTTACTTAGAGGGTTTCTGCACACCAGGGTTTGCTGCACCAGTCCTGCTCTCAGTGTAGCGAGTAAGAATTAGCAATCAACAAATATTTCAGGACAGTTTTGCCTCTGTGACTCTCTGGTTCATTTACTAGTTGAAGATTTGGCCCAGCTGCCAGTGTTTCACCCTGAAAATGGAGAGCAGACATGAATTGTTATACACAATCTGCCAACCACAAGCATCAACAGTCAAAGCAGGCTCTTCAAAGTGCTCATGTTTAATTTCAGCACCACCTGTGAGACTGTAAAATGTATCCAATTAGTGTTGGGAGCACGTGAGGGAAAAGTAGATTTTCTTTTACCCTCTTTTTTGCTTTATTGGCAGCAGATAAAATGCATGTAGAATGCCTAGGCATATTTAGAAAACAGATGAGATGAGCAGGAAGGGTCATTTGTGGACTGTCACATTCCATGAATTGTTTTCAGTTATTACCTGCATAGTTCTGCAGTTTTATAAAGGATGGCACAGGGTGGGTTATGCTGAATTTATGTGGTCGTTGCAGTTGTCAAGAGGAGAATAACTACAAATGCAAAGCACTGAGAGTGCTGATATCAGTGTGGTAGTTTTAGATACAATTAAAATAATTTCCTCCTCCTGCACACTGTTTTTTCATTCCATCTGTAACCATACAGGAGTGTTTAAAGTGTATGACAAATGAATAGGTTAAAAATAATAGGTCAGCATCCATTTAATAATCAGAACTATACTTTAAAGTTGCAGCTTTTTCTCCCCTGCCCAGTTCAGCCTCAACTCATTCATAATTCAAATTGGGTAAGGTAGGGAATAATGCTCTTACTTTTGGGTAATAATTGGGAAAAAATGCTATTTGTGTCATAAAATTTCTAACTAGTAAGGCACTGTGTGAAATCAAATTTTCTACTAGCAGATTTCCAGCAGTTCTCTGAAATGGCCTTTTGTTGAAGGTGTTTTTTAACTCTAAATGGTTACTGTTAACTTTAAATGTTCACTGGCAATTGCAAAGAGAAGTGCAGACTATGAAAAAAATCTAATCTACACTGTTAGTTTATGCTAATTGACCCCTTGGTTGCCTCCTTATTTTTAACAAGGAGAAGAGAAAAGGAGAAAGCAGAAGGAAGTTATGACTTCTGGATCAAACTGATAGAAACTACCAAATGGGTTTCCCTTTGCAGTCCTCTTTTCCTACTATCCCAGCAATTGTGCAACATTTGCTTATATAAATCTACTTTTAAAAAAGATTTCACTCTTTGTTAAAATAATTCATTTCTGAGATTAAGCCAGTACCACCTAATGCTTAAGCTTGCCATGGGAGTAAAACTATATTTTTTCCTAAAAGTTAGCCTCCTTTGCCAAATGCATTTATATGCCTGGTATGTTGGGAAGCTCTCCACAGGCCTAGAGGAACCAAGTGTGTCCTGTTTTAATTGGAAGGAGCCTGGTGTGTTACAAAACTGATGTGCAGGGTTCTGGGTCAATTCCTTTCAGTCACCAGTATCTGTTACTTCTGGTTACTTTCAGTCACCAGTATCTGTTAGTTAAACCAGTCCCTCCTAAAGCAACCAGGACTATGAAGAATACAAAGGCAATTTAGATTAGATCTAAACAAAAGTAGAATGTTTAATCCAAAGTAATTCACATGCAGGAAATGAAAGTAGCTGTTTCAGATTAACTTCACACATAAAAAAGCTCCAGGAAGATTTTTCAGTGGGAGAAAGAGAAGAAGGTCTTTTCCAGCTGTGGAAGTTGTTTTGGGGCAGAGGGACAGAGCGATCATATTCACCTCCATGTACTTTGCCATGTGAATTATGGGCCAAATTCTGCTGTTGCAAACATTGGAGCAGCATGCCCTTCATGAGAGTTACTTCTTCAGTTACAGCCTGAGTGGTCAGCAGAACTCAGATGGGGGAGTTTTCAAAAATGTGAGGTTTTTTTTGACCTCATCACAGGTCAAAACACTGCAGCTGTTTGCCAGTTCTCCCTCCTGGAGGTTATTCTCCTTCCAGCTCTGCAGTTTGGAGGATCCTACTTAATTTCTTCCAGGCAAAGCCACCCAATCTTAACTTGCCTTCTTTTCCCATTTGAACTGAGCCATGTTTCTTGATCTGAGGCAGGCTGGAAGTTACTTGTGTGGTTTTTTTTCTCATTCCTCTTTTAGCAGGAATGGTACCTGCAGCTGTCTTCATTTGGTGATGGTGGTGCTTTGAATATTCACTGCTGACCAAAACCAGGGGTCTCTGCAAGACCTTTCAGATCATTCCCTTGGATCAGCTTTTAGAAGACTGTTAATTTCCTCCATGAGAAATGGAATAGCAAATGTAAAGTAATTAAATTCAGTGGCTGGATGATTTATTGGGTTTTTTTCATCCATATTGCACTGATAAGTAAAGTTTTAGAAAGCCCTAAGACAAGGTGCTTGGTGCAGGGAAAGGAATCTGCATTTACAGTAATAAATGCTCCTCTCTGTGTATTATTTCACAGTATTTTTTGTGTTTTGCTGCATACTTTAAGCTACTCTGAATGTTTTCATTTAGAAACCATGCCCTCTGTGTGATGAAGCAAAAGAAGTTCTTGAGCCATACAAGAGAAGGGTAATGTATGGAAATTCTGTATATGTTTTCTATATGGAAAGAACAGTTAATCAGGATTCTTTCTTTGTAAAAAGAAAAGTGCTTGGATTTATTTGCATCTGTTATTCTTTCATGGATGACCTCTTCAAGACAATTTCAGCAGTGATTTACATAAAACTCATTATCCAAAAGTGTTTTGTGATAATGCTACTCAAATAAGTATTGGCAAACTAAACCAATATAGACCATGTTGCAGTAGTTCTTGAAAACGCTCCTTTTGTAAATACTGTTGCCTTGTCTGAAGGAGTTTGCAACTTTTATGAGTGAGGATGTAATTTGGGAAGGATGTGACTAAGTGGGGTTTTGAATATTTGAACTATGTGACTGCAATTTTTGCTGTTTTTCAGCTGGGTTTTGATCTCTCTGTTGAAGGATGAAACTTTTAATGGAAGCCTTGAGAGCTGTTGCACTCTGCTGCCTGTTTTGTTCCCAGCTGTGTGTTTGTTGAGGTTGCTGCCCACAGGAGAGTGGTTCTGCACTGTGGAACAAGAACATTCTGGGCTAGAGAGAGAGTCCCTTGTGGAGAGGCAGCCAAGGGTTGTGGCTATATATATTTTGTACTCAAAAAACCAGGCCCTTATCTACAACACAAAAAATAAACCCACAATCTTCAAGAAAACAGTCTTGCCTTTTTGAGGAAAACACTGATCAGAAGCAGGTATTGTTTTTCAGTAGGAACTGACATATTTCTTCTCTGCCACAGTTTATTCTGCAGGAGGTGGATATTACCCTTCCAGAGAACTCAGTGTGGTATGACAAATACAAATATGACATACCTGTTTTTCACTTAAATGGGAAGTTCCTAATGAAGCATCGAGTCAACATTCAAAAGTTTGAGGACCAACTTAGGAAGCTGGAGTTGCAAAGTGAGGGAAACCAGTGAAGAAAATGCAGCTGCTCTGCAGATCTTAAAGGTGAAAAGAACTTTGTGGAAAAAGCCATATTCATTATCTGGCCTTAAATTTCTTAGGACATATGAGTCTGAAAAACTTCAGTGACTTGTGTTCTGTTTTGTATTAATCACCCAGCCCAGCTGCATCAGGAGCCACCTTTTCTGTGGTGTTCATTTGCTGCTCTCATGGGCTGAATTTTCACTGACTGAGTAAAAGCTGCTCCACAACAGCAGATAAAGTATACTCTGTTTGTCTGAGGTTGGCATGGCCAGGTTTGGGTAGTGGGGGGTGGTACAGGGGTAGTTTCTCTGAGAAGCTGCTGGAAGCTTCCCCTGTGTCCAGCTGAGACAGCCACCTCCAGGACGGATCTGCTGGCCACATCCAAGAACCTCGGTGATGAGAAGAAAGAAGGAGAGAATGTTTAATAAAATGACCACAAGCCCTGTTCTCCATCTCCCTGAACCACTGAGGGGAAGGAGGAAGAGAAAACTGAGAGTGAAGTTAAGCCTTGGAAGAAGGGAAGGGTGGGACAAAGGAGTTTTTAAGATTCAGTTTCCTTCGTCTTTATCCTACTGTGATTTGATTGGTAATAAACTGGTTTCCCTAAGTCTCTTCTGCCTGTGACAGTGATCAGTGACTGATCTCCCTCTGTGTTCTCATCTCAACCCATGAGCTTTTTATTGTATTTTCTCTCCCCTGCCCAGCTGGTGAAGGGACTGATCGGGTGGCTTTTGTGGGTGTTTGCCATCCAGCCAGGATCAATGTTTAAAAGATGATTAGCACATATACATGTAGATTAGACTGTAGATGTGCAGGAGAATTCCTTGAAGAAGTCTAGGAGCCTATTCTAAATGATAATTCAACATAGAAAATAGTGCATTACTGTTAAGTTAAAAGGACACTTGATTAAAGAGCACACACCCTCCCTGGAATTGTATCTGTAAAATGATCATCGCAATATGATACTGTTATTGTTAACACTTAACACTGAAGAGTTTATTTTTCACGTTTCAGTTCTGTCTGCCACACAGCTACAAATCCATTTATCATGTGGCAAGAATGCCATTGTATCAAGGATTGTTGCAGTTACGTTAGTTACATTAGTTACATAGACAATGCAGGCCTGTGAAGGAGACAGAATGGCCAAGTTAAACATATTTTCAAGAAGAGAATGACAGATTCAGGAAAAAAACAACCATTTTAGGTTAAATAATCTGTAATAGACTGGAGGAAGTTGCTGTATTTTTTAATCTACTTAATAGATTCTTTAACACAGAAACCAATCCCTACCTGCTGTATTTTCATCTTATCATGGTCATACTCATTCTTTTCTTCTCACTAGGAATTTAAGCAGGTTCACTTGACAGATGTGTCTTCACAGATGTAAGAATCCAGATGCAATGCCTGGCTGGAGCAGCAAACTGAAATATACAGCAGGAGTCAAGAAAGACTCTAAGTTTTGGAATGTGGTTTAATAAGAAGTCAGCTGATCTGCTGTGGTGAAAATGGGCTGGTCCTTCATGGCCTCATCCTGCAGTGTCTAGCATTTAACAAATAATTTGCAATCCAGTTTTGATGTATCCCCCAAGATGAAAAATTTCTGGGGAGGAGGGAGTAAGAAGTTAAAACTTCCAGCTCAGCAGCTTCACTCCACTCAGGTTGGGGTCTGAAACTATCCCAGGTTTCCCAGGAGGGAGATCTGTGCCATTTTTATAGCAGAGAACTTGGAGGTAAGTTCAGCCAGATCATGGATCCACAGTGTTTTTCATCACCAGTAGCAGAAAAACAGGACTCTAGAGACAAAAACTTCTATACATTCTGCAGTTCATGATGCTACAGTCAAAATTCTGACTGTTCCATGGGTTACTGTTAAATAAAAGATCTGAATTGTCTCTGTATCAGCAAGTGCCACTTGCCTTTCTTCTATGATTTGAGATGGTTTCAGAGGGCCCAGGTTTTTTCCTTACTGAGGTTTTGTGATAAGAGAACTGCACAGAGCACATGTCTACCATAGCTCAAGTGCTCTTCTAAAGTGTAACAGCATTATCTCAAAGATAGGGACAACAGAGGTCATGTGGACTTGCCCTACTTCTCAAAATACATAACTGACAGAGACTGGCAGAACTCTTTGTTTTATTTTAGTAAGGTCTGTTTTGGGAAGGATAAAAAAAAATAAAAAATAGAGGAAGCTAAAACCAAACTTCTTAATCATTTTAGAGTTGATGAATCCCTTGTTCCTTTTTCTGTCAGACTGGGGAGATTTGCCTATGTAGCCACTGCCAGATACCTTTTTCCTGATTTATTTTGTAAAGTGAATGATAACAGGATTTCCATAATAGCTTTTGTCCATTGCATAGCTTTTATGAGTAAGATTGAGCTTTTCTGTTAGGGCTGTGCTGCCAAAACCCTTCCAGTGGCTTTACTGTTCTGCACTTTTAAGAGAGTGGAAACCCTCTTTTCATCAGTTTGGGCACAGTGATAGGAGGTGGAAATGTGTCAATATGGAGTGTTGGTGGCACAGCCTCACCTTCATTTTCTAAAAGCAAGAAAAGATGCATCCTATATAAATTTCAGGGGTTTTTTTCCCCTTATTCTTGAATGTAAGAAATGCAGCAGTCTCCCAGCCCATGCATCTCTCTGATTAAATGTGTTTAAGTATAATACATTATAATGAGAAGGTATTTGCCCCTGCTGAATATATATTTATGGAGCAATATGCAACTTTATGAAAACTGGCAATTTACTCTTTTGGCAGTGAGTATTGGCAGAAGTGCAAAACCCTGTAATGCACTATCTCTGTAGTAAAAGGAAAATGAATACAAGATGGATTTATTTCATACTTCTCACCAATTAAAAAGCACACAGATAATGTCCCATCTTCTTCCAGCAACTATAAAAAACCAAATACCCACTGGGCTTGCTTTCTTCTGTGTTCTGCCTCTCTAACTCTTTCTTTGTGTCTTTAAATTGTACAGAAGGCATGGAAGAAAATGTCTCATTTCTTTTAGGCACATCACTCCAGGCACAGTGTCTTCCTGTCCAAACTGGCCTGTAGTACATAATCTCAGATTCAGCTGTAATCACATGGCCATCTGGATTAACTACACGTGGAAGTAAACAAAGCCCCATGTGCAAGTGTTTACAAGACCATATTTTTATTATTATTTTATTCTCTTTTTTTAATTTTTTTTTTTAATATTTCAGTGGCAGTATTACTTTCCAGGCAGTTTTGCTTTATAGTCTACCAGGAATATCTCTCTTCTTTTCCATCATGCCCTGCTGGCAGGAAGGCTCCATTCCATTCTTGTGAAACTCCTTTGCCTCGTAGACCCAAACCTAAGTTTTTGGAAGTCATGACTGGAGCTGTGAGAGCAGAACAGTTTCCAGTTAGGGAACTCCAACTGAATAATGGCTTGAGCTTCTTTGGCAAAAAAATCATGGTAAGAGCAACAAACCCATTCTCTGTCCTCTATCCTCACCTCTTGTAGTATTTCAGATCAAATTCTGGTTTTTGGTCTGGATCTTCCAGAGATAAATGACATATGACCAGGCTGTCCAAAGGGTAAAATGAGTTCCTGCAGGAAACAAATACTCTTTGCTTGTCTATGGAATGATCTGCAGGGACTGAGGGCACTGCAGCCCTTCCTCATTTTCCCTCAGTGCTGCCTTCTGGGGCACAAATGGTTGATTACAAGGATAAAAACCTAAATCCCTCCCAGTCATACACAAATCTCACTGAAATGAGACACAACTGCATCCACTCCCTTCTCATGGGGAGGAAGGAAAAGAGCAATGCTGTGATGTGGATTGCTGGAATGCACCTAGACACGAGGTCAGGGTGTGTAAACTTCAGGGTCTTGTTACAGCCCAGGTAGTTTTAGCCTGCCACATAAAGAAATGAGACTTGGACCACGTAATCTTGAGTCAGTCCAATCCTTTCCCTTCCTTTCTCCCCTTCCTGAGTCCTTCTCAGGAATATTTAACCCAGGGACTGATACAACAAGGTGATACAGCTGGGTTTTTTTCTTGAGGGTTTTGGTGCTGGATTTTTTGTTTGGTTGGTTTTGGGTTTTTTGGTTTTTTGGGTTTTGTTTGTTTGTTTGTTCAGTTTGTTTTGTTGTTTTGGTTTTGAGTTTTGATTTTTGTTTTGTTTTGATTTGGGTTGGGTTTTTTTTTTCCTTAGTATGACATTCCCTGAACATTCTCTGGAGATCTGCTCCCAGACAGGTGGCACCTATCTCTCCATCCAGTGGAGAAAAGCATGGTGAATCAAACCACCAAACCACACTGATACACACAGGTTTGATTTCTACACCAGACACCAATTTAAGCTTCTTCTCCAGGGGGTGAGACATCCCTTGCTACAAGATCTCCAAGGTGCTAGGAGCTGAAGCTGCAGATCTGTTTGCAATGCTGGATCCAAGCAACTTCATTCATGTCCCTACTGCATTGAACACCTAAATTTCTGCTTAATTTACCTTACCTGCCTCCTGCTAAGGTGTGCTAAGGGACTTGGGCACGCCAGGCTCTCCCTTTTTATTTTAATTCACACAGGTATCACCTGTGGGCTGTTTCCATCTCCACCTCGAAGTGCAGCTGTGTCGCTGCGGGTGAACATGCAAGTTCATTTCAACACAGGTGGGCATTTTTTTCCTTCACTGTCAGGAAATCAAACCTGACAAAAAGGGCAGCTCCTCCCTGCCCCTGTAATTTGCCTTCTAGTAAAATGTTAGTACATCTTGCTGCTTTAATTGTCAGCTGTATTCAGGGAACACAGCAATTTCATGAAATACCATCTCAGCCCTGCCACAGTCCTTTTATTTCCGAACAAAGCAAGCGTGACAGAAGCAGTGAAATGGAGAACTGTGGTTAGGCAAGGAAAAATATTAGCCTAGGGGTTTATCTTTGGAACTTGGGGCTGTCATTTTTTGATGCAGCTTCAACTGAGTCTCAGCAACTCGGACGCTTTCATTGACCTCAGCACCGAAGCAGGTGCTGGAAAGCTTCTTCCCTTCTCGGGCTGTGGACACACGGCTCTTCTGAGGTTAACTTCCCGTGTCACAGGAAAAGGATGAAATTCCTTGGCTCCTCGCGCTGTTCCAGGCTGGCAGGGAGCTGTCGCTACGCGGGCGCTCCTTTGTGTCGCTGCTGCTCCGCGGGTACCGCCAGGGGAGGAGGAGGAGGAGGAGGAGGGGTTGATGGAGCGAGGTCCTGTGGCGACAGCCGAGCCGGAGGCTGCTGTTCCTGGCTCTCTCCCGTGGGTTTGGCCGCTTCATCCGTGTTTTTGGAAGGACAGCTGAGGGTCCGGCTGGAGGAGGTGAGTGTGACCGGACGCACGGGAGTGAAAATGCGTGGCTCTTGCGTTTTCTGTGCGGGAGTAAATTGCTGCTTCTTTCTTCTTGTTTGTTCTTCTTCCTCATGTTGTTGTCATCGTCGTCATCGTTTTCCAGTAGTTCAGCTGAGGTTTGGTTTTAACTCTTTCATTAAAGAAAACGAAGCAAAACCATGTGAAGAGTAATAATGCCCAGCGCGAAGCGATCTGGCTGGGGGCTCTCTCAGGCAGAATTACCTTCGGGACTTTGAAGCCGGGGAGGAAAGAAATACAGTTTCTTTCTGTTCCAGAGGCTGTGACAAACTGTAGCCATTTCTGGGATTCAGCCTAGGAATTATAAATCCTTTTGCCTTTTTTATTTTTTAAAATTCTTTTTCATTTTAATTGCCGGCTATCATAGGGCTCTTTGCAGATATAAGGGGTTATGAAACTGCTCAGTTATGTACCTGCCCATGTCAGAAGAGTTTAACTTTCAAAGCAAATCAATTGTTTAAACTTAAATTTAACCCTGTGTGGCACCCTCTGGGGCTGCTGATGGTGCATGCAGGATGTTTACCGATAGTGTCTCAACTTTGGACTATACAGGGCAATCCAGCCATTCCCAAATCATCAAACCAGTGAAAGCAGAGCATGTTTGTGTATTAGACGTTACTTGTTTCGGGAAGGATGTTTACAGGCAATACAAGGTCCAGTGGAATAAACAGGAAAACTCTCACTTGGCGATGACTCATGTCTGTGGGCTTTGGACCATTGCAGGGCGTTGGAAATGTGCTTTGCCAAGTGGAACTCTGTAGGTAACCCTCCCACAGCCCCCTTGGCTTGTAAAGGGAGTGGGATGAGGTGCAGAGTGGTGTCAGACAAAAACCTGTGGGTTTGTGGCTTGCTTTAAATACGCATGCTAATTGCACATGTGTTCCTTGGGGTTTTACTTGCCATTGATCTTTAATTAATTGCTAATGGCTTAGTCTGCTGCTGCTTGTGAGGCTGATGAGGTAAATTGCAGCCTGTCTTTCTGCAGTAATTATTATTGTGGTGGCATCTTGGGGTGTGCAGTGTGCTCTGAAACTTCCACATGTGGGGTGCTTGTGTGTGGGGTTTACAGGCATCAGACTCACCTGGGAGCACACAGATCAGCTGGCTGCCAGATTTCCCAGTCAGAAGGGACTTTTTCTCATACCTTTTCTGATCTCTTGCTTATCACAGGCCGCACAGGATTTCACAAATAAATTCTGCATCAAGCCCAGGACTTCTGTGAGGTCTCCACTTGCCTCTATGGAAAGACTCCATCCATGGCAGGGCTTCAAGCATGTTTGAGCCACTGCCTGGTGGCTCACAGGCTTGAGCTCTGAAAGGGTGAGTAATATCTTCTGTTTTAAATGGCTGTAATTAGGCTGAGAGCTGTTTTGATCTATCAAAATATGGTTTTGCAAATAATGCCTATTAAAACACATCAGGGTAACTGTGGTTGTTGTGGCACTTGTGTTGGCAGAGCCACTTTCTCTTTGAATTTTTATATAGTCTCATTCTCTGCAGCAGATGCAAAGAGATGCGTGCAGTTTCTGTAGTAGCAGAAACTTCACCTACATTTTCAAACACATCTACCTAGTGTCCTAGTGTGTTCTTTGCAATCCTGCAGGGTCTCTTGATACAAATTTTAGGTGTGGGGGGGGTGCTGTTTCTGAATGATGTTCTGAACAGATTCATCTTCAGACCACCATTGATCAGATGAAAATATTACCCTAAAGATGACTTTAGCTAGTTGGAGCAGGCCCAGAAGAGCCATTGTGGGCATCCTTCCCTTGTAATAAAACAGATTATAGACCAATGAAAAGTATCTGGAAGCATCACAAAAGTGGTCACGGCAGATTTCTGCTGCCAGGAGGGTGGTCCTGCTTTCCTTTTGGAAGCTGTCAGGAAGAAATGCTGCTGCTTAGACCCACAGTTTGAAAGGGAGGGAAATTATTTGTGACACATTGCAGGAAGGCTTGTCACAAAATCAAATTGCTGAAAACCACCAAAGTGATAATATGAACACTTATCAAGGGATTCTTGCACTGCTCCTGTGCCATCCTCGCTGTGTCAGCCCCCTTGGTGCTGTGCTGTAGATATTTTTTAGTGTCCTTGCTAGGATACACCCCTCCACACAGCAAAGAATCTCATGTCTGTCTTTCTTGTGATTACTGAACCTGTTTTCAGAGCAATACAAAGCAACAGGAAGGGAAAAAGAGTATCTGGTATCTCTCTCACTTTACTCTCATTTAAGCTTCATGCAAGGCAATGTAGACCAGAATTAATTACTAATTCTAATTATACTTTGTGTCTTGGAGATATTGATGATATTTTCAATTTTGAATTTAAGCATCTGCAGCTTTTTTTTTTTTTTCCTTTTTTTTTTCCTGCTGCAGCAACAAAGCCAGGAAAGCTCTTAAACACATGCCTATTTTAAGCCTGCCAGCAGTCCCTTTGACTTAATTCAGCTGAGTGGCCCAGCGTGGCCCAGGGCAATTGTTTAATATAAAATTCTCTCTGTCCTGATGGCAGTCAAAGTTGTTGTGGTTTTTTTCAGGGTTTTGAGGGAAGAGGGGAGAAGGGAAGAAGTTGTTTATTCCTGAATCCTTACACAACTTGGCCAAGCTCGTCTGGGCAAACCCTCAAAATGGGGATTCTTGTGTGTTAAAAATTCTGGTGTCTTGGTACTTGCTTTCACCCTGAAAAAAACTCTGGGTTTTATGTGATACTCATTCATTCCAGACAGCTTTAGAAGGCCTTTTTCATTCCCACAACACTTAATTATAATAAAACCACTGTTAGGTCTGCTTCAGATATGTCTGTTTCTGATCTAGAATATGTCCATGCCTTGGCACTTTACCATCCTTCCACACTTCCTTGTCTTCACTTTTTTTTCTGCATTAAGCTCTTGCACTTTCCTGTTTTTTCCCCAATTTGCCAGTGTTTACTTCAAAGTTTTTCTCTCCTTGATAGCCTTCCCCTGCTAAAACGCAGCTGGCACAACCAGTATATTTGGCAGCATCTTCACTCTGCTTTTGTGTTTTCCTCTTCTCTGTTCAGTGTCAGCCTGGACGCTCTGAGCAGCTCAGGACAAGGATTTCAGTTAAATTTTTTTCTTCTGTGTTTGTCCCCGTGCTTGGTCATCAGCAGGGTGATCACAGTGATATTTCTTTAGTTGTGTCTCAGAGAGGTGTGCCAGTGGAAAACTGCTTATTGGGTTTCTAGTGGGATAATTCTTTTTTTTAATCTGTGAGTTACCCAAATCTGTAGTGGAAAGGAGGGAACAAGGATCAGTACCAGGGTTAAAGGGAATGTAGCAGTGACACTGATGAAATTTGACTAATATGGGGCAATCGTGGCCCATTTGGTTTGCTGAATATTACCTCATAAATTCCTGATCTTTGGACCCTCCCTGGCTCTTGAACTGAAAGCTGCACCTTCCCATCCTTATTTTTTTTTTTGATATATGGATGTTGTAAGGAATTCCCATCTAATAGCAGTGCATTTGTTATGCTCTGTTCTGAGAAATGGTGATTACTAGCACTCTTATTTCCTAACAACCAGCTTCCTCTTGGAGTTGTCACTCCGTTTGATTTGCTTGTACCACAGATTAGCAATATCAGACTTATTCCTGCTGGTGAAACCCAGTGCTTGACACCCTGGTATCTCAAAATATACAGAAAGGATGAGGGGGCTATTTATAAAACGGATTGTGGGCAAAAAGCTTCTAGCCAGTATGAAGTGATGAAGAAAATGAGGCATACTTGAAAGAAGTGATAGCAAAAGAGCCTACAGATTACCTGTCTTTAAATTCAGTATTAAATTGAAGGTATGAACAAATCTGTCCCTGATATTACAGTGTGGTAATATGCATGAATATCTGTTAATCTTTTGTCTCATTTGAAATGCTCTTCTTTTTTTTTTTTGTAAATTAGTCTTCGGTCTCCAGGACTGAAGCTACCAGTGTAAGGTATCTGTATTAAATTTTAAACATTACCTCCATCAATTTTTAACAATCTCCACTTATTAAATGTATTACATAAACAGTTTTAAAATGTCATTTTCTAAGAGTTTCTGGAACACCTTTAAGCAGGTGTATTGCAAACTGTTTTCACCTCATTTTGGAGGTTTGGAAGAGCAGGGCTTTGGGCAGCAGTGGCAGGGAAGGTGCAGAGCTGTTACTAATTTACAGAGAATTTCCTTTCTCAGGTCACTTACAGGTCAAAGCTAGCAAAAACCACCAGAGATTTTGAGTGGGCTTTGACAGATAAATAATCAGTATAACTTCAGAAAGGTAATTTTCATTCAAGCAGGTATTTAAAAGAAGGAGAGAGATATGGCCAAATTCAAGTACTTGTGATTTAAAAGTATTAACATTTAACACAGTGTTTTAGACTTAGTGATGATTCAAAATGAGGTTTTCTATTTTCCTTTTGTTTTCCAGCATTGTAAGTGACTTTTCCTTGTACTTCTGCCCCTTTCTGGATTGAATTCTGCTGTCTGCACCTCAGTGCCTGTGTGAGGAAATCTGCTCTTGTGCAGCCACTGCCAATGTGAATTCAAAGAGCAGTTTCTAGAGACTTTTGAACATTATGCCCATAATACTTTTTATCAGAAACACATAAGAATTGCAATTCTGCTATCTCTGTGAGGATAGTATTAGCGGAGTTCTCATCATCTTTGCACTGTCCTTACTGGAGTCTTAGCTTTGTGTTAAAAGCTCTTCTAGAGGCATTCCATAAAATTAAATGGAGATTAAAACTAATTGGTTTCTATGTTTCTAAGCCACTGTAAAAACTTGAATAATAAGTTGAGGAAATTGTCTTTTTGAAAGTTTTTTTTTTTTTTTTCCTGCTGTAGAAAAATGTTATCACAAAAAGTTATTTTCCTCTCCCATCCTATAAAACTTTTACTAATGGCAAAGAATCATTCATTATATGTCTTAAAAGAAAACTGTAAACAATAAAAAATAAGAATGTGATTATTGAGCATAATTTAGATCTCCAAAGTTTCAGTAATGCAAAAGCAAATTGCAGGAGAACTTCCAGCATCTCATTTATTATATTCTGCTGATATTAGTCATGGCAAGTTTCTGGCTGGAAAGATTAAAAATGTAGTTTTCATATTTAATATCTGATATTTAAGCTTTGAAAATCCCACCAAAAATGGAACGAGGAGGTGATTTAGTGGTGTAACATGGGACAGGAAATGTCACAGCCTTTAGAAGCCAAACCAGTGCATTTTGTGACCTTTGCTATTGTCCTTTGGTGCTCATCTGAAATCCATTATGAATTTCTCTGCTTAGGAACAACCCTAGGAAGAACTTTTTCTTTAGTCATTCCCCATTGTCTGCAGGGAGATTATTTCCATAGTGAGGAAAATTGAGAGTGCTGTGGGTTTTTCTGCTGCTGACCAAATCTTTGCAGCAGGATCTTCACTGGAACTTCTCTGATTTTTGAGTTTTCTCATCTCTGCCTCTGTTTTCTTGAGAAGTAGCTGAGTCTTGGTATTCTTGTCTGAAAACACATTTAGAAGGGATTAGCTGAGGCAGGGGAGTCAAGACACTTTTGAAATGCATAGCATTATAATCTGAAGTAATTCAGTGCCCCTGTTAGGAACAGTTTTTAATTTAACCTACTCATAATGAAAAGGGAGAAATACAGTGTCAAGGGGAAAAATACTTACATGTAATCATGTGAAACGTAGGTAGCTACTTTTACTTAAATTCTTAGGTTACCCTTCATTCTGTTTTACTTAGTTAATCTTAGCTGTTAGATGTCTGCCCAATCCAAATATTTGGCTCCTATTTAAATTGAATTTGATTACTTCAAGTAATTTGCCCGTGTTTTGTTTGCTCTCAGTGTAGTCAAAGAACACACCAGTGGCTATTCAGATTTTTTTTCTCCAAGATGTATGAATATTTTAAATGGAAATCCTTGCTATAAGGTATTTGTGTTTTTAGTATCAGCAAAGGATTACAAACTGACCTGTGAGCCAGAAGGGGAGAGGCAGAGATGCTTTCTCAGACCTGTGAGATTCTCAGCATTCTGTAGGAGAACCTTCAAGTTTTTATAGGAAGCAGAAAAAGAAACTGACTCAGTTTGTCTTTGAAATTTGCAGTTATTAAAAAAAAAAAGGGGGGGGGGGATAAACTTGGTATTAATTTAAGCAGAATTTTTGAGCTATACAGAAATTTTTTCTGCATCCTAGCTGCTTACAGGAGTATATTTACTAGTGCCAGACTGAGACTGGCTCTGGTTACTGATAGGAACCACTTCCTCATGCTAATTTAGGTGGTTGAATAGATGCCCAGAAACCTGGGGTTATTTAGCTAAAAGTGGGTTTATAGTAGAGTTATGCAGCAATGACTGAATTTGAATCTGTTATGAGAGAGACTCATCACTCACTTGCTGGAAGTCCTGAGCAGAAATAACCCAAACACAGGGTACACCATGCAGGTGACTGCTGAAGCAAACTGTAAAAACTTCTGGGCTCACATAAAATCTTAATTTAAGAATTAAAAATCTTAAAAAAGAATTAAAGAAGAATTAAAAAAGAATTAAAAATCTTAATTTAAGAATTTTCACATAAAATTCTCTGGATTGAGGACTTTTAACTTCAGGCAATACGTTTTAAATCAGCCTCTAAAGCCCTTTTGAAAAGAGCATTCAGGAGGGCATTTTTCTTGTCAGGGGATTTCCAATGCCATGGAAGGTTTTAGTAAAGTTTCAGATCAATGATCTTCATTGTATTATGGATCTGATAATGAGGTCTGTAGGCATGACCTGGAATTCACTCCCTTTTCAAGCTATGGATTTGTGTTCTGACTGTTGGAAGGAGTTTGAGTTCTGACTGTCCAGTCTTCAAAATCATCCTGAGAGAGGCTGCTGCAAACACATCTGTGGCTGCCCAGCCAGCCTTCCCTGTTTGTGCTGGGTCTGGCTGGGGTGGAGGTAATTCCCTCTTGCAGAAGCCCATAAATTGCTGAGGTTTGGGATTTTGGCTGGACTGTGTTGTTGAGGTTTTTGCTCTCTGTGCCTCCCCTGCCTTCTGCCCCCACAACAAGTAAATTGTAGGTTTTGGGGGGGTGACCTGTGCTAGCCAAAGGGATTTCCACAGAATATGTTGTCATGTCCAGCAATAAAACCTTGGGTAGGGGAAGGTGTATTGGGGGTCCTGCCCCACAACTGGCATAAAGGTTTCATTGACTGTGATATTTATTAGGATCAGTAAACACAAGTGAATAAATAAATACTGTTGTGAAGCTGTTACAACCCAGTCAGTCTGAAGCATTTTAGAACTGATAATTTAAAAAAGCTAGTATGGAAAAAGAGTTGTACCACATTTCACCCCTGCAATAGGATTTCATCCTACATTTTATCTTTTATCCAGTGATCAGGTTATGGCACAATGCTGTGGCTGCCAGTCTCCACTGGGACCATCTCCATCATTCCTTTTGCTTCTCTCTGAAGCCCTTGTTCCAGATTAGCTTCACATTTCACCTATTAAACTGTTGAGTCCTGTCCACAGAGCTGAGGGTCACCCTGGGAATGTGGTGGCAAAACAAATCTCTGTTTTTCTTTGCTGTGAGTGCCACCACTAAAGCTGAAACCTGTTCCTGTTCTGTTAAGTGAAGTAATGGATAACCAGCAGTGAATTTGAATGCTGCCCTACAGGCAATTAACTATAGATTGCTTTAACCTTGTTTTTCCCACTGGCCACAGGAGTCCTTGACACTGATTTGTCACCTTCTCTCTGGATGCCTCCATGGAACCAAATTAAAATCCTCTTCAAAGTCCCACATAACTTTGCCTGCTTGACACCTCTCTTCTGCAGTGTGTTACATCCACTTGAATCATCTCTCTGACCATTCAGGCCTGTCTCACTTTATCCTTTGACTGAGTCTCTTGTAACCATCTCTGTATTTTCATTTGTGCTGCCCTATGTGGGAAGCTGTTCACCACATTGTCACCTGAATGTTCTTGCTGGTGCAGTGGAGATGGACAAGGTGACTTCTGGAAGTCCCTTCCAACTTCAGCCTTCCTGTGATTCCACTTGAAAGAGCTATCCTCTACCCCTCACCCAGTAGTTTTCAGCATTAGATATGTATAATTAAAACTGACTGTCCATTTTAGTTAAGCTCTGTCCCTGTCTCATCGTTAATCACTGCAGCACTATAAAAGAGGAATTATCTAGATGTGAGCACCATTTGCCTAAATAAGCTGTCACATTTCCCTCTAATTTACACCCTGTTGCTTCATTGTATTTGGACTACAAATTCCCTAGGCTGAGGAGTTTGCTTATTATTCCTATTTGGAAAATACCTCATATATTAACACAACCATTAAAAAATTAGTAGTAAATAATTTTTGGGTGCAGTGACACTATCACTTCATAGCTGTGGCCTTCCACTGGAGTGTTGCTGCAAGTCTGCACATGTTGTCCACGTGTTCAGGTGCTGACAGATTCTGAAAAGCCAAAATGAAACTTCAGCCCTAATCGAGGCTGAAGGTCTGCCCGTGCACTCTCACCCATCCTGCTGTCACCAAACAAACTGCCCCAGACCACGGGGGCATTTTGAGACTCTGATTTCATGAAATCCAAGAGGATTTCCAGAGCTAACAAAGGCTGATGTGCACTTCTGTAGGTGGTGGTTTGCTCTTTACTCTCTGGATATTTGAAAAAATTGTTGTGGTAATGAGGACATGGTAAATGTACGTGTCCTGCCTTAAAGTTTTTGATAGTAAAAATGGTGGGGTCTCATTTAACCTGGAAAAAAAAAAAAGTAATTATTTATCTATCCCTGAACTGCTGATTAGTCCCTGTAATATTGAAGGTGTTTAAGCAACATAGAAAACAATAGAAGGACAACAGTGCTTAGAAATATAGGTTTGAGGGCTGTGCTGTTGACCTTCCCAGCAGCCTGTGTTCAGTAACTGTACTTCAAAAGGGTGAGGATACTCTGTTTGTTCACTGAGGGAATTTATAGACTCATGGTATCTGTAGGTGATCATTTGTAATGTGAATATTCTCTAGCCTGTGCATATTGTGTAGAATATGCATAGTATTCTGTAAATATGTGAACACAATTTTTTTTGAAAATCTATTTTCCTTCCTTTCTGAACTTAACAAGTAATATTAAAACCAATTCTGTCTTGGTGCTGCTTGTGACTAAATTAATTTTTTAAGGGAATCCTTATGAATAAAATCTTAGTAGTGATGCTAAGATTTAACACATTTCGTAGTTGCAGGCATAATGCTAAAGAAAACTTGAATTATCCTTTGGCTCTTGTTCAAACAGTGAATCCCAGACAACTTCTAGAGCTTCACCTTTACCAGAGTGCAATCAGTGTTGCCAAGGAGAGTTCAAGGGTCTTCTGGGCAATTGTAAATTGGGCTCTTTCATCTCACCTAGGCAGTTTTCAGTGGATACATATGTAAGAATTTCAGAAAAAAACCCCAAACCTTTCAGCAGTACCTTGCCTCTGTGAAAGGACCAGTTTAAGCCCAGAGTTACAGATAAATTTACAGACACTGCAGCCACAAATTGCAATGCAAACAGACCTGTGTGTCCTGGAAAAAAGCAGGTTGTGTGTTGTGTGACCCAGTTGGTCTATTAAGCAAAAGCTGAAACTCTTTCTGCAGCGTGCTGTAGCAGCCAGCAGAGTCTAACGCCAGAGAAAACGTGGGGGTTTAAAGCAGGAGACAAAAATCTTGAATGGAAACAGTCTTTCAGAAAAGTGTAAATCAGTACAGAAAGAGATCCTGTGAACAAACTGTTGTCTTGTTTAAGGAAAAGTTAAATTCTGGCTCACTCTGATTGTCCCCATGGTTTGTTGTGGCTGTATAAATGTTTTGTGGGAATCAGCAGAAGCTTAATATTTCTTCACTAACTTGTGGTAAATATAAATATTTTCATCCTCTTTCCCTTCCTCTCTCAGTGGCAAATGAATTTAACAGGACTGAATATAAGTCTTTGCAAATCTCCTTCTTCACAGAGGTATTTTGCCTTTTCTATTCCTCTCTCAGTTCTGAAATTGCACCTTTCTTGTAGACAAGAGCTTTAGGTAGTTTCTGCTGTTTTCTGACATTTCTAATATCTGAATGAATCTCTGTGTGTCCCTGTGGTCACACAGACCTTCTCAGAATGAAAATCTGGCAGTTTTCAGGTGAAACCAATAGTTCATCCCAAAAAAGGAATCTGAGGGAGCATGTATGGACAGACTAGAATGGGAACATGACCTGTGCTCAGTGCAAGTTCAGGTGGAAAACAAGGCTCTGTCTGGAGGTGCTTTGGATTTGTGTAATGTTTCTTTCACAGCTGACCTTAATATGCTCACTTTTGGTTGTGTTGCTCAGCGCACATTTCAGGGTATGTGATGCTTTGAGAAAGTGATGGAAAATTGTCCTACAGAACCCTGCTATTCTGTAAACTAACCAACTTTTACACTTCATTTGTGCTGAATATTGCTGCCGTGGCAGCATGGCCTCTGGAGAGAGAAAATTCAGCCTAGCAGCTAAAAAGGGAAATTTGCCAGCCTATTCCTGCCACTGCAAGTGGGAGAAACAGGCACTACTTCCTTCCACCTTGGTTTTATTATTTGTAGAATGAGTATGACTGCCTGAAAGTGATGGTTTCATATTTCAGTATGGGTCCGCTTGGCTAGAAAGGTTGTAGTAGCTTTGCATGCTACCCATACCTTCAGTAAAGTGACAATAGCAGAATTTTTTTATCTGTGATGGTCAAACCCTTCAGGGCATCTTCTAAAGCAGTACCAGATATGCTGTCTTCCTTCTGTTTGTAGATTATTACCCCTTTCAGCAGTGATCATCAATCACGGGGTTTTCCTTAATGGTAGGGAATGAAGGATAGCCAAAGGCAAGAGTGATTTGTCTTTCCTTAGCTTTGCATTTCACTTCCCTGTGCTGCAGAAGTTACATAGCTCAATCTGCTCCAAGGTTGGCTCAGCCTTCTACATGAAATGATCATGATCAAAGCTTCACTTCAGAAAGGAGTTCGAAGAGGTCATTTAAAAAGGACTAAATTGCATTTCTTGGTTTTTAAGCCTTGCCAGTCCTCAGTTAATTTTTGTAGTTGTACAAATGTATTCCCCCTTCCAGGAAAAGCTTTGAATTTTGTTTATTGGTTGCTTTGGTTGTGTTGAGGTTTTTTTTGTTTGTTTTTTTTTTTTTTTTTGCTTGAATTTGTTTTGTGTTTTGCCATTGATGATTTATTGCTGTTTTATTGCAATTTCCCTGTCTTCATTTTCCCTCTGCCTTGGTTTGTTACCTTTCTCTTCTGCTTCCCATTATCTCTTTCTTCTCTCTTATCCTTGGTGGTCCTCCCACCCACACCCCTCAGGGCTTCCCAGCAGCAGGAGCCACCAGCACCTCTCAGTTCTAACTCTTGTAATTTGTGTTGTAATTTGTGTTGGCTGCACAAGTTCTGGGACAAAAGGCCCTTTACACTGCATTTTTCATGCTGACAATGATCTTTTTCAGGTGAACATGGCACTCACCCACGGGGACATTTCAAAACTGATGACCAAACCTTTTTTCCAGTACGTGCTAGTGCCTCATCCTCTCAGAAACAGCAGAATCTATTTCATTAACTACTGGGGAAAAAATTGTCCTCTGCAGATGTCTGCTTCTGATATACTCCACTGATGGACCTGTGGACCTTTCCAGATAGAGCAGTAGGAAGATAAAACACAATGTCTGCTTCATTTGATGTGATCCTGGATCCACAGAGAATTCACTATTCCATGTGTAAAACTCCAGCCACCTGCAGCAGGATGGTTCTATTAAATTCATTACCCCACTGTAGACAGCAAACGGAAATACTGGTTTATTATTTAGCACCTTTTCCAGGGCAGTATTTCCTCACTGCATTTTGGACACAGATCAATAAAAAGACAACTTTTTAGGCAATGAACCGAGGCCTGGATTTCAACCTTTGTGTGCCCCTTGTCTTATGCCACTGTCATGGTGCTAATTCCAGTGCAGAGGGCACGAGGGCAGAATCCTCTGCTCTCAGTTTCCTGCCCAAGCAGGTGTGACCAGAAGCCTTTTGGCTTCCAATTTCCTCTGGATTTATGATTTATTCACTCAGCACAAATTACTGAAGTATTTTGCTGATTACCAAAAGGGAGGTAAGAATACCCAAAGATACCCAAAAGGGAGGAATTGCTGTAAGTTATTTGCGGGAGCAAAAGTAACATCCACAAATTCCTGGGCTTTGGGATAATCAGAAGCAAGTATGGGATGGTGGCTGATCCACCTGATTGTGGATCTCTGGCTTCTTTGTTTCTGAAAGACATTTTTACACCACATTAAAGATTTTCAAAGTATCGTGCAACAATGTAGGGGTGTTTAAAAGTGTGAATGAGGATGTTGAGTTCTTGCCAACAGCATTTTCTTGGCCAGAATAATTTTTTTCTTCCCCAGTGTGTTACATTTTATAGATTGGATCACTTTTTAAGGGCTCCTGTCAGGTCCTTAAACTCTGGGCTCCATCCAGGAGAAGCAGCCAAAATGTAGCTATGCCAAACCACAGCTACTGTGCTGTTGATTTGTTCATTTTTGTTACAGGCACAAATTACAGTATTTAGCAAGCAGTCATTCCCTGACATTTGCAGCAGTGGCTGAGTTTCTCAGTGTCTTATTATTAAATAAAAATAACAATATTAGTTATAAAAAGTAATGAAAAGCCTAAAGTAGGGTGTTGGGACTTAGTACTACACATAACTTAGATATGATCTGAACCAGAATCTACTCTGTGAATTTGGGCTTTTTCTGCCTTTTTAAGGGAAAACTTTGACTTTTTTTTTTTTTTTTTTTAACTGGTCACCTTTTAAAAGCTTGTGTTTCTTGTGTTTGGGAAGAATCAGTAGCCCAATTTCCTCCCAGTACTCTAGGATGTCACCACAAACTGTGTGTACACATATGGATACACACACACACACAAAAATTATATTTAAGCCAGATATTAAAATACTTGAAGCTGATTTACAGGATGTCTTCAGAATATTGAAAAAAAAAATGAAAAAACTCACATTTTAAGAGTATTGAAAAAAACATTCAGCCTTCTCTGGGGGAACAGGTGGAGGGTCGGGAAAGCAGCTGGGTGGAAAATAGCAGCAGCTTTTTAGGACATGCTACCAAACATAAATTAGGATTTTCTTTACACAGAGACACAATGCTTAAAAGAGAAATAAACCCATGAATTTTGTGTCTCCTCAAGTTCTCTGCCTGAAAATGTTTTGACTAAATCTTTGGGGTGTAGATGTGGTATTTCTTTTCCATCTCCTCTTACGCTTTTTGTTCTCGCTTGAGGGTTCATTGAAATATACCTAAATTGGAGTAAGAGTTTGGTAAGGCTCTGCTTGCAAGAACAGAGCAGGGACTTTCATAGAGCTCTCTGTGCCCTTTATTTTTTTTATTAGCAGCTAATTAGATTTAACAAACCCACACCCAGTGTTTTAAATATTTCATCTCTTACTTGTTTCATCTCTTACTTTAAAATATTACAGTCAAAATAGAGTGTTTTTTTAGTCTGATGAGGTCTCCTGCTTCAGAAACAGAGAAGTCAAATCTCTTATATTCCTAAAAGCAGAGAGAAATACTTTCAGGGTGATAAAGCTGGGTCTTTATGTGAAAAGTGAGACTGAGAGCACCAACACATTTTCCTGTCATTTGTGGATCTTTTTAATGGGCAAAATTCCATATTGGGAGCCTTGTGTGTCAGCCCAAAGCCTGTGTAATTTCAGTCTTGCCTAAACTCTGTTTTCCTTGGAAGAGGTACCATTTCTCATCACTGTGAAAAGGGACAGAATCATTCAGTGCTGTTAAAAATCTTCTGACTTTCCCAGGCAGCTTTTGAAACAGGAAAGCAGAAATTGTGTGTGTGTGTGTATTTTAACTTTTCAAATAGAAATATTTGCCAGAGTATTTGCTTTCTGTGTTTGCAGAGGCTGCTCCTCTTGTGTGATAAGGTCAGTCAGCCTCTGAGCCCAGCTCATTCCTCCCCAAAACCTCTGTAAGACATTAACTCAGCAAGAATGAATGAAGAGGTTTAATTTTTTTTTCCCTAGGAAATGTTTCCTCCTAGCTGGAGGCTTATGTGAAAGAGATTTCTACAGAATAATTAAAAAAAAAAAAAAAAAAAAAGCATGCAGTGAAAATCCAGTGTCTTGCTCTTTTCCCAGAGGGTGGGAAAGAGACTCAGCTTTACAAACATTTGCAAATCTCTGTTTTCTCATTAGTTTTGTCCATTGACCTCACGAATTTTTAGATGCCACTAATTGCAGGCCTCCTTTGTATGTCTTGTAGGGGAGGAGAGAGCAGATGGGTGAAAGGAAGAAAGAGAAGTTACCCAGCAAAAAGGAGTTTTAGCACCGGGAAGCAAAGCTTAAGGCTGAGATGCAGGAGTTGAAGGGAGAAGAGAGTACAAAAAGTGTGTATATCTGAAAAGAAAAGATTAAACACAATGAATTCCACTGAGGAAAAGACAATGCAAACTCAAAAAAAAAAAAAAAAAAAAAAAAAAAACCCCATGGGAAAAAAAAAAAAAAAAAAAAAAAAAAAAAAAAAAAAAAAAAAAAAAAGCCAAGAGTCACAGTATAAATTAAATATCTCTTTCTGATTTCAAAGAAGTGATTTGATCTGCATGCTTCCAAAGAAGATTTTAAACCTGAAATTCTTTCACAGGTTTTGACTGTTAAATGAAGAGCAGGAAAGGTGCTGATAGGAATGGCAGCAGGGGCTATTCCAGCTGCCTCTGAGACAATTTTACAGCACTTTGGAACAGGGGTCATGAGTCCACAAGTCATTCACTAGCCCTAGTGCCAGCTAGTCCTGAGTATTTTATGGTTAGCAACATTTTTGGTTGGTTTTAAGTCCCCTTACCAGATGCTAGTCTGTCAAAATCAGGGAAGATAAAGCTGTGCCTGCTTAGCACACTTAAAAATAAAACCACAAACCTTTTTTTACTTCATAGCTAGGATTTTTTCTCTCCTTTTTAAAGAAGGGGAAAGAACAGAGTGACACAGATGAGGATTATAGCTTGTTTTATGGTATAGTCTTCTCATAAGAAGGTATAACATCCAGTTCACTTATTTTCTGAACAGTTTTTTAAATTAAATTGCCATGTCAGAGAACACTATTGCTACTTGCTGATGAGTAGCTTTTGCAATTCTTGGCAATGGGTAGGAAATTTATAGGTGTGCTATACCTGCTGTAGTCCTCAAGACAGACTGTGGCACGTAAAAATTTCTGTCTAAATTACAAATTAAAAATAACATGAAAATTAAAAAACTACTATTAGAAAAAAGTCTTTGTCCCATAGCAGTAACCACTTACTGTTTTGTGTGGTTTGTTTGGGTTTATTTTGTTAAGTGACATGGCAAAGTGAGTTTTTATGGTAAAATTGCCATAATTCCTCTCACCATTCATCATGTCCTGTGTGTTTAAAAATATAATTCTCTGCTGCTGGATGTTATGCTGTCATGCATGTTCAGATGAACTCCACACCTCAGGAAGTCTCTCTGTCTGCTGGAATGCATCTTTTGTGGCCTCAGTTAAAAGAATAATAATTTAAAAAGTGCTAAATAACTTCACGTTTCTTATAATTTTGTATCTTGGAGCTGACATGCAGCCCTTTGTGTGGCATGCACATGTCATGAGACATCCCCTTGCTTGCTGTTGGATAAACAGGAGGGTATCACAGATTATGAGGCTTTGGGGGTGAATTATGGACAGGTAAAAACAAAACCACTGTGAGAGAAAGCAGAGAGGACCAGTTTTAATTTGCTCTTGCACTGTCTAGCATGGCTTGTTCTGTTGGGGTGGTGTGATATGCACAGTTCTGATGTCATATTTTGGGTAGGGGATGACTGTGTAAAACACCCAGTGGTGGAAGGGCTTTATTTAATTTTTTTTTTAATTTTTTTTTTTTTCATTATTCTCTTTCTTGGTAGGAAGGAAAATAACCCATCTCTGCAGAAAGTGCTGTCAGAGATGCACTTACTCTGTAGGACAGAGAATGCTGCATTTACCTTTTGCCTTTTTAAAGCACTCTTTCAGGCCATGCAGTTTTCTTAATGGAGCCACGTGCCTGATCCTTTTAGCTGAAAGAAACATTTCAGCATTAATGACTAAGAAGGAGTTAGGGCTCTGTGTGTGCAAGAGAGGACCACAGGACTACTGTGGGAGGCAGCTGTAAGTGCCCAGGTGGTTGTGGCTCTGCTGAAAGGATGAGAAGTCTGTAAGGATGGAAAAGGAAAACAAAATTTTAAAGCATTTAATGAAATACAACAAGATTGTATTGTATGAAAGGAACTTGGGCTCCTTTTGCCATATGTGTGGGCTCTTATTTGATTTATTTCTTTTTTAATACAAACACAAAGTAGGTGTGGAATAAAGAGGATGGAAATGCTCAGCTCTATCAGTTCTGTCCTTCCATGGTCACCTTTTAACTACTTTTAACCATTTTTAACCACTTTTAACCATTGAGCTGTTAATGTATTTGTGAGCTAGAAGTGGTAAAGTTACATAGCAGCCAGCTCTTTCAAAATCCTGAGTTATTTTGAAGAGTGATGCATTTCACAATGAATTAGCTTTTCTCTGGTTGAATACTCCTGTGGGAATAAGTTTGGATGTTGCACAGTTCACATAAGAATTAGGCATTGCAGAGGTTTCATGGGTACATTTCCCCAAGTTTTCAAAGTACTTAATTTACAAAGCAGTGTGGAGAAATTAAAAAAATAATAATAAAAAAAGTTATCAGGGAAGTATCTGTTTGCTTTGGAAGTGCCATCCAAAGGTGCACAGGGTGCTAGAGCCCAGGAATTGTCATCCTGGGTTTGGAGAAAAGGAAGCAAAATATATCCAGGGTGAAGCCTGCTTCTTCATTTTGCTTTGCACATGTTGGTTTTCAGATGTTGATATTTGTGACTGTGGTTTGGAGAGGAAAGGATTTGTACACAAGATTTGTGGTTTTGTTCTTTTAAAACTTCCCATATGAAGGAAAATTATTTTCACACCATCCACTAAGATAGTGGAGAGAACAGGAATATGGTTCTGAGAGTGGAAAATGCTCCTTTTTTAGGCATTCTAAGCTTTGAAATTTTCTTGTGAAGTTTTCATGCCAGGTGTGACAAAATAACGTGAAAGTAAATATAGTAGCTTTAAAAGGCAGAAATCACAGTTACTGATAACTGGGCAACATTTGAAATGTGATTTTGAAACTGAGAGTTGAAGACCAGATACACAAATCATAGGGATGGATAACCTGAAGTGTATTTAGATATATGATATAATTATTGTGTTTTAAAGGTTCCTGAAGCTCTTATCCCAGAAGAAAATGGGAGAAAAGTTAGGAGAAGATGGGTTTGAATTTTATACAGTGAACAGTTATATATGTGTTCATGAGAGCTAGAACTCTTTATTTGGCCCTATAATCTCAAGAAAACTAGACTAGGGGCATGTGGGGTGTCTTCAAAGTTATAGAAAACTAAATGAAGTGTTAGTGTTTGTGCAGTGTTAGTGTGAATGACTGGCTAAAGATGCAAACTCAGTGCTTCTGAATATGTTTGAGACGGTCATGAAAGTCTCACAAGTGCATTGTACTCGGTTTTGTTAAATAATTAAACACATGTTGTGGGACTGAAGCACTAAAAGCTCTGTGTGAGTGCTTGGAACTCAGTTGGTGGGAGAAGCAGCCATTGGAAGGCAGCCCTTGTCCACAGGGATTTCTCAAGCAGCTTGGCTATGTTTAGCCAGCAAGATCTCCCTCCTGTTTTGTCAGGAGGGCTAAACAAATAATCTTTTGATTTTACTGCCATGAGTTTAGAGAAGCTGCTTATCAGGGCTGGGAATAATCAAATGGGCTGTGAGTACCTGGTGCTTTCTTTTGCATCACACAACTGAATGCCCTTCTGCTTCTGCAGAACTGAATCCTGGTAAAGCAAAACATTCACAGAGAGGGGCACTGAAAAGCTTGAAGTCATTTCTGCCTTTTACCTAAGCTGTGATTCAAAAAACCATGCTGCCCATAGATGCTGCTGCTGTTCTGGAGTTGCACTGTAATTCCCAACCAAACCTGGATAAAATGGAGCTGCATGCCAGCTTTAACAGAAAGCTGGCATTAAAGCCAGCTTGCATTAAAGCTTTAACAGAAAAAGGGTGGCCAGCTGAGCCAGAGATCTGACCCCACAGCCTTATGCTGGAGTCACTTTGAGCTTGCCAGGGTAATGCATCTCGTGGAAGCCTCTTTTCCATCTGCTGGTCTGATGATACATTAAGATATAACAAAAGATTAATTCTCAGAGCCTTCAAATATATGTGGCATCCTGATTGACTGACTGAATTTTGGGGCAGTGAGCAGCTGCCCAGATTTTGCTCACAGCCAGTTTTACTTTACCCACAGCCAGTTTTACTCTCCACGCACCCTAAAATCCACTAAACTCATTGTACACATTGAAAACTTCCCAAAATAGGAGGAAGTGAACTTCTTGAAAATATATAATTCTTCTTAATAAGATGACCTCTAAGGTGCAATTCTTACCACCAGTGAAATAAATCCTATTACTCCTTACCAGATATAAAAGGAAAATATGTGATCAGTTACAGCCCAGGTTAAGTTGTGGATGGTTATCCATGACTGAATGATGAGCTAAATATTCTTTGCTTGAAATCTCTGTCCTGCTCTAGTGCTGTGGCAACTAACAACTGTGGTGTAGGTACAGCATATTTTCACACCCTGTAACTTCACCTGAACTGTTGGAAAGGCTGCTCTGCTTGCCTCAGGACTGCTTTGAGACATTTCTGGCTGAAAATGGGTTTTCTTGAGTTTTGAGATGCTGAAAGTAAAACCAGCCACCCAATATTTGACACAAAATAGCTGAATATCAAGTGAAGAATCAGAGGGAAATAACGTAATAATAATTTTCTCAGCTGCCACAAAGGACCTGAGTTTAATTGCTGAGAATTCTGTTTCTTAGAATGGTTAACATTTCTAATTAGTAATTTTGTAAACTGGGCTTCCAAACCTGTTCTGCAAACATGCAGAATATTTGATCTTGCCAAGAACCTACTGAGATGGACCTTTTTTAAAGCAGTAGGATGATGATGGCCAATGCAACAGCAAGGAAATCTTGAACCCTACTGAATTCAGTAGCAAACTTGTCCTAAAAATCAGTGGATTCAGGTCATCTTAGGTGCTGGATCAGAGCCCCTGGAAGTTACTGGAAGTAGATGGAAGGCTCCTTGTGGAATCTGTGCTGAGAAAGTCAGAAGGACAGGATGTGTTCCTTTTTTTCTTTCCTCTGTGTTGCATTATTGGATTTGCATCTGGCTAAACTCTCTCACAATGAGCTTGCCTCTCTGTCTGCTGCTGGGCTTTGTTCCTGTCACAAACTTTACAAAAACCTGGGAGTTTTCCCTCAGTGTGGAATTTTAAAAAGCTTGTTTTCCAAGTGTCATGAGTCTGATGCTATTTTTGGGTCAGTCCAACAGAACGTGACAGGACCAAGCTGCCGGTGAATAAATAAATTTTGGAAGAAAGCAACTCTGTTGTTCTGTATCCCGTTTCCTTATTTGGTGCCTAAGGATGCAATTACTTAAAAATTTAAGGCCTAAAATTAGAAATAGTGTTCTTTTTGTTAACTTCAGGCCTTACAGAAAATTAGTAAATACTTACAAATGCAAATGGGTCAAACATTCCAGAGAATACATAGATTTTAAAATTTCTTCTTCAAGAGAATAAAATAAAGCAAAATACATTATAAATTTGTGCTTGGCAGAAGGAGAGAAGCATTGGATTACACCAGACACAGGTTAAAGAATAAAATACTGGTAGATACTAATACTGTGAAAATTCTAAATTTAGTATTACAGAACTAATATTAAGATTGTGTATAAATACCCAGACTTTACCCACAGCCAATGTACTTTTTCTCAACACACCCTAAAATCCACTGAACTTCTTATACACATTGAAAGCTTCCCAAAGTAGGAGGAAGTAAACTCCTTGAAAATATATAATTCTTCTTAATAAGATGATGACTAAGATGCAATTCTTACCAACGGTGGAATAAATCCTATTACTCCTTATCAGATATAAAAGGAAAAATTTGTGGTCAGTTATAGCCCGGGTTAACTGCTTTGTCTGCTTTTTAAGCATGCAGACAGGCATACAAACCCAAAATGCTTCATGGCTTCATAAAACCTAGCATGAAGTGATTCCAGGAAAGTCTTCTAAAATTGAAATCAGTTAGAAACTTGGTGCAACAGTCACATCTCCAGCTCTCCAGATGATCCCAATTTTTCTAGAAAAGCCTACTTTCTAAAAAAATTAGCATCAACATAGTCATTACTTCAATGCGACCAAAAGTCATAGTTTTGCGTCACGTTTTTTCCTCACAATTTAAATGTAAGTGCTTTTAAGAAGTACTGAAAGTGAACCATGACACTCAATTTGGAAAAACTTGAAAAATAACCACTTGAGAAAACTGCTTTTCTTGCTCTGCTCCTCCTTTAGCTGGAACCCAATGTTAATTTCCACCAAGTGAGACACAAGGCAGTGGAGGTGACTGTGTTGTACAGAAAATTCCAGGGGGTCAGTGAGAAAATCCCCCTGGCTGTGGTGAAGTCCCACCTTCAGGTCATTGCACTCAGCAACCCTATAAACAGTGGGATAATCAGCTTGGACAGTGTTTGCTGATCCCCAGAAATGAGTAAAAGATTGTGTCAGCTGATGAGCAAATGTTAAATTTTATGTGAGGCACCCAATCTTTTTCCCCCATAAATGTTTCCCTGTGGTTGCATGGCCCAGGATAATTAAGATGAATGGCTGAGGTGCCCTCTCAGTCTCCCTCAGAATAGAGTTTTTTTCCACAGCAGCATTATCTAAAAAAGCCCCACAATACAGAGAATAAGAAGTTTCATGGGTCTGGGATTTTCCTTGGGAGTAATTAACAAGTCACTGAACTGAGGATTTCACCCTCTGTTCTTTGTGGAAAAATAATAAAATTGGTAATAGTTGCCATTCATTTTTATTTAATGGAGTGATGAGCTTTTTTTTTCATTAGCAGAACCAGGAAATTAACAATCTTGTTAATGTGTTCTGATCTAAGATGTTGGTTGTCATTGCAACGCTGCTCTGCCAAGGAGAAAGGAATGGCAAATAACTTTGGATAATGTAGTCTATAAATTACTTTCACCTGAAGAGTTAGTGTATTCCTGTGCTGAGCAGGTCCTAGAAAAATGAATGTTAATTAACTGACTGGTAGACATTTGTTTCAAAGGGAAAAAAATTAGGAGTAGGAAAAAAATGTTATTAAGAGAGAACAGAGATATCATCTACTTTTAATTATTCAACAGTATTTTGTAGGGATGAATCATTGCTGGCGCTGCTAAAGCAGAGACGAAATATTTAGTCTAACACTGTTAAAAAAACCTCTAAATGCTCATGACAGATCTTTGATGCTTTTCCTTTGGTTTGTGCAGATTTTTACTGAGTTTTATTTGTGGAATCACACAGAACCACAGAATCAATTAGAAAAGAACTCTGAGTCCAACCTGTCAACCAGAGCACTCAGTGCCAAGTCATTCCTTAAACCCCTCCAGCAACAGTGACTCCACCAACTCCCTTCCAATGAACAATCACCAATCAATTTCCAATCAATTTCACCAATCA
>VZRH01007276.1:60901-71577 GCA_013397555.1 Urocynchramus pylzowi | reverse complement strand
TTTTTTTTTTTTTTTTTTTTTTTTTTCATCAAGTCTGGGCTTTGCTGCCTCAGTTCTCATTGTAATCAGTGTTTTGCCTCAAAGAGAGGGAGCATGAGAAGCATGAGGCAGGGTCAGAGCTACAATAGCCTGCAGTCCTTTCTTATCCACGTAGCTCTTCCTACCTCTGTGTGAACTGGGTGTTTTACAAGCCTCACTGGGCTGAGCACTGCAGAGATTAGTTTTCTCCAAACTAGCTTATGGTTTAGGTAATTGGCTTTCTGAGGGCTTAAAAAATAGAAATTGTAAATCTGACACAAGGTCAGTGTTGGTTCTTTGCTTATCTGCTCTAGGCTGTTTATGAGAGGCATCAAATGCATTTATCTCTAAAACGCTTGGAAATCGTGTAGCATTTCATGGCTGTAGCTGGAATATAAAGGCCTTGTTTAAGCCCTTGGTATCTTCACATGAGGACAGGTTTACACCTTCATCTTCTAGGCTGTTTGCCCCCAATTTAGTCCTTAAGGTCTCTATGAAACAGAATAAAATACCTTCTGTGGATGGCACTGGAGGTCTTATGAACTTTATGTTACAGACATCCTCGGGCTGCTCCTTCCTGAGGTGAACTGTGCCAAATCACGTCTGAGGGGGCTGGTGCAGCACAGGGAAGAGTTATTAATTCAGTGTCAATGGGGGGGGAGTATCAATAACACACTTCATTTAAGCTTTGTTTTCTAGGACCAGTCCCTGAAGACCACCAGAAGCTGGAAATTGAATCCCATGTCAGTTTTCTCCTCCTCTCAAATTGCAGATCCACTTTTTCACAGCTGCTGAACTCGTGGTTTCTCTGACTTTGTGTATGCACCTGTGCCAAGACAGGCAGGAAGGTGAATGTGGGAGCTAACCTGCCCATTCCTGCTCTCCTCCTACTTGTGTCCATAACCTTCCAATCCGTGCAGCTCAATTGCAGCATAAAAGGATAGTTTCCCTTGCAGCAGCTTATTTTAAATTTAGGCATGTTCTGAAACCCAGGAGACCAAAGTATTTTCAACAGCACAAAAGGAACTCATCCATAAGAGAGCCCTTAAAGCCAGCTCCTTGCCTTGTGCAGCAATGGTTGGTGGCTCACTTTTTGTGACTACAGGGTTCTGTGACAATCCTGCTTTTGAAGGATGCATCTTGGGCTGGCAGTAATTGGCAGCTGTGAGGCTGGTGTGGGCTTTCAGCTGTGGCACACAACTCAGAGTTAATTTCTAGTTGTTGTTGGACTGCCTTCTATTCAGCTGTGTGCTGTTTGACTGCCAGTATGAACAGATAGGGGTTTATAAAGACTGAAAAAACTGCAATGGAGAAGAGCAACTGGAAGGACTTCACAGGTACTGTGAAGAGCTGATGGCTCTGTGCAGTGAGACAGATAGTCTGAGTTTCTGGAAACACTTGGTCACAAATTCCTATCCAAAATTAATTTATCCTCTATGTGTATCTGCAGCCAGGAGTGTAATGTGCTTGAAACAGATACTGACTGTCAGAAAGGACAAATATCACAGATATTGGAAGCAAATATGTGGTTTAATTATTGCAGTTATTATATGGGACTGTTCAGCTTTGGAGATGAGCTGCACTGAGAAGGGGTTTGAACAAGGCTTTGGCTTACTTTAAACTAATTTTTTAGTTTAAACTCTCTGTTCTTCATTTGGGCTACAAATACGTTGTACGCCTGAAGGATGTTACATAGACAAGTGTGCAAGAGTATTAAGATATATTTTGTAGAATGATGGGATATCAGGGATTCATTCTGCTTCCACAGCTGTGGTAGGAGATAAACCAGGAGTTAGAAAGGAAGAAGAGCTCTTGGAGGATGTCAGCTTCCTCAGAAAACACTGGGGATTCATTTGATGGAAAAATTGAACAAATTTTAGGACTAGTATGACTAGCTGAGAACAATGCCCAGATGGCTTGGGAAATGTAATTAACCTTTGGCAAATGCAGCAGTCTCAAAATGATGATACAAAAATTCACCAAGATTCACTAGTTTATTAAGATGTTTGAACATAAAGGGACCAGTCTTTCAACTTCAGCATCAATGTTATTATAAAATACTTGTGAAAGTATTTTAATAATTTTTAAATAATGAGCCCAAAACACCCACTTAAAATCTCACTAGTCAATGGCGAGGAAGATAAAAGTGATGGAGATAGCCTAACATAAAACAAAAAAATGATTGAATCTTACTTATCCAATTTATAGGGTAAAAAATGATGTTTCCGGCAATAGGCAAAAGCTGGGAGACATGGTACTTAATGAGGAAATTTGTTTCAGTGCTTTTCTCTAACAAGGTGTAATTTCTTTCTGACCTGACAGGCTGCTAAACCTTGGGATGCCATTAAACTGGTAATGAAGTGCCATGCTAAAAATAGTATTTCTGCTTTCTTTCTGGTTGCCAGAACCAGCAGAAATATCTGTATACTCAATTTACCACTGTGTGTGAGACATCTCTGTGTGGAGGCCTCCAGGGAGGAGGAGTGTCATCTTTTCTCTGTCACACAGAGTTCTGTACCCATCAGGTGCCAAACAGGCAGGCAGAATTGGGAGCTGGGCATTTAGTCCGGTGTGTTTGCTCACCAGGTTTGGATTATTGTGAAGTATGCTTTGAAAGCTCAGTCCTGAGCATCAGCTGAACTAAGGAAAGGGCTCCTCGCGGAAAATGTGGTGTGCTGGTTTATTTTATTAAATAGCAGAGTGCCAGGATCCTCAAACTTTACATTTCATGGGCTGTGTAAATATAAATTGCTCTTCATTAAGAGATGGAGCTGGAGCACATAGCTGGGGCTGGTTTTTTTAGGTCTGTTAAAGTTCCCATTTTCAGGTTTCAGTGGTGATTGTTTCTACCTGAACTCTCCTCAATTGCTGTTACAGCCATTACACCGTAAGTGTCAAGATGGAAGGTGAGTAAGTAGATTCTAGAAATTTCCACAGCCTTAGAGTGGGGTAAGGCTGGCTGACCCTAAACTCTGGTGTTTAGATTAGTGGAGGGGACAGAGACCCACAAAACCCTGCAGTGTGTAAGGTAGAAATCAATCAAGAGTTTGTGGAAAACCTACATCCTAAACTTCCAGCAGTGTTTTCCTTTTTTCCTGCCTCAGCAGCAGGCAATGGCAGGAAGGCAAGTCTTGGAGGAGAAATATTTTAGTTGCTTGTTTACTAAGAAAAAAAAAAAAATTTGGAGGATAAAGTAGGCTGGTAAAACATATTGCTGAAAGCAAATAAGTGTTTTATCTTACTTTTTACTTCTGGCTGTTCACAACATCTCCAGTAACCCCAAAATTTTGCGGCCCCCAGGGTAAAACTTGGAGCTCTTTAATTACTTTGCCCTTTGGCAACAGCTACCTTCACACAGATTCTTCTGCAACAGAGCCAAAGTGCTCAGCCAAGTTTTAGCATTTCCACATTTCTGGATGATTTTTGTGCCATCAGTGATGTCTTAGGATGTGCAAGGTGGTACAAAGATGTGCAAATGTTCTGATGAGACGTAAGTGAATCTTCAATAAGATTCTGCTTTAAAAGTGTGGTTGAAGGAATACCACAATCATCATGTTCTCAGACCTGGTGGGACTTGGTGTTTGGGGTAACTCTAGGTATCAGCCTGGGGAAGGGAAGCTAATTTTTTAGTTTCAGGGTGAGCTAATTATGACCATTTTGATGCAGAAGGGAGGCTATGGAAAGATATAGAGAGACTGTTTATAAGGGTCTGGAGTGACAGGACAGGGGTTAATGGCTTCAAAATAACAAAGGGCAAATTTAGATCAGATATTAGGGAGAAATTCTTCCCTGGGAGGGTGGGCAGGCCCTGGTACAGGGTGCCCAGAGCAGCTGTGGCTGCCCCTGGTTCCCTGGAAGTGTCCAAGGCCAGGCTAACATTGCGGCTTGGAGCAGCCAGGGACAGTGGAAGGTGTCCCTGCCATGGCACGCGTGGCACTGGATGGGCTTTGAGGTCCCTTCCAACTTAAACCACCCTCTGAATCTGATACACAAAGCTCCAGCAAGCAGCATCAATACAGTGGTTCATAGATGTGGTTTCATGTTTCTGGATTACAATTACTCAGCTTCTAAAAAAGGATTAGTAATTCTCTGGTAGTGAAAACAAATAGCAGAGATTGCTTAATCACACTGTAGAAATCTATGAAATGTCTTGCAGGTTCAATTACACAACAGTATATATTTTTAGCATTAGTCTGGCTCACTGCTGTTCTGCAAGGTTCTAATAGTCCTATACCAAGCTTGTCTTGGGTATGCAAAAAATCTGCATGTCATGGTTGATTTCAGTGCAGAAGTCACAATAACACACAGAGTAAAATCCCTGCTGAGATCATCTCAAACCCACTCCAGATTTCCACTGCCTTTATTTCTCATAGAAATAAGGCTAATACCTAGTTCACTTCTAACTCATTATTTCTCTTGTTGGTATTTCTCTTGGATTTGATAAGGATGTTGTGGATTGTGAAATCAATACTATTCTATTTACCATCTGTATGGCAGTTGTCTTCTGTTAAGTGGGCAGTTTTCCTTATCTCTTCCACAACCACTCCTCCCTCCAGGGAGACATCTGCTGATAACAGGCTATTGAATGTCAATGCATGACTGGCAAGAACTTTAACATCCCATTGGGAGATGCTCCGCCCAGAGGGAGGAGCCAAGCATTCCTATACAGATATAGNTTTTTTTTTGTTGCTTCCCTAGTAAAGGACTGTTATCCCTGCTCCCATATTTTTCTGCCTGAGAGCCCCTTGATTTAAATTTCATAGCAATTCAGAGGGAGGGGGTTTACATTCTCTATTCCAGGGGAGGATCTGGCCTTCCTTAGCAGACACCTGTCTTCCCAAACCAAGACAAAGGACAATGATGTTGTCCAGTCAAATTTTACCTCTGCAATTTTGATGTAGTTCTGTCTTGTAGTTTTGATTCACTATTGCAGCATTTCAGTAATTTTCTTGAAGATCACTGAAGAGCAATTGAATTTTATGGGCTTTATTTTGCAGCAATAATTTTTTCCATTCCAGGTCTGCATGTCAGATCTGATTTCTTTGACCAATGCCAACTTCATGTGACAATGACTAAAATCATTCTTGGTGTGCTTGTTACTGGAAAAGAAATGGAGCTGTTCAATCCCCACAGCATATAGTTTTATATAACACATCACATACCCATGAAAAATTAGTTAGTGTAGGGAATTATCGCTGATTTTAATTAACTCACAATATCCCCATGTGTTTGTCTCATTCTGGACTAGAGTGCAAGTCTTGGAGTTCCATGAAAAACTCTTCCCCTCCCCCAGATTGAAGTTCAGAGGGAAATCTTTATGTAAATATTATAGAAACCCATGGAGTCCACACTTTGGTCCTGCTGAGAGAAATAGACTGATATGGGAACAGGGAGGGTTCATCTTCCCATGTGAAGGAAAACGCAGCAAGAATATTTTTAGCTGCTTTTGACTGAAGGGTAAAAATGGAAAGGGAGAGGAATAGACCTGCATTTGGAGGCATTTTGCTTTTAAAAGTGTTTTCCTCTTTTTCAAACAAGATATTTGGAAGACTAATTCCCCCATCGCTAAACATCAAACACTCAGCTGCTGCCAGCTGAAACACAACAAGATAAAATAATGCAAAGTAAATTCTCTTCAGGGAAGGAAGTGGCTTGTTAGATGGCACCTCCAGAAACACCTGGGGTGATCCCACAGTCAGAGAACAAGTGAAGGCACATATTCCACATGTTAATATATTAGTCAGGGACATGCTTCGCAAAGCATCACACACAAGCCAAGTTTCATGTATTTGCAGACTGTCATCCAGGTGATTCACTGCTGAATAAAACATGAGAATTTAATCCACCCCATGGGGTTTTCAGTCTTGTTGTAGAAGTGACAGACACAGTACCTAGGGAAGAAGAAAAAGATCTCCTGATTGTACTTGATACATGTAGGCTTCAGCGCAGAGCACCAGACAAAATTTTCAGTAATGCAGGTACCTTGCAGACAGTGAGATGTTTGGGATGCATCACATGGAAAGGAGAGAAGTCCTCTAGCACAGGAACTAAATATTAATATTAAATTTGTATGCAGATGAAGACTAAGGAAGGAAAAAAATTAATATGAAGGTACCTAGACTATTTCAGGTTAAATTACAATGCATCAAAACAGAGGTATGCAGGGTATGACAATAATCTTTGTTTCAAAACTGGAATCTTAAAGGCAGGTTGTGCTCATTGAGCTTCTAATAAAGCTTTTCTCAAATGCAAGACTGATGCAGCCAATATTGCTGAACTCTGGAATTAAAATATAAAGCTATTAAAAAGAGAAATGTTTTCAATTTTCTACTTACTTTAATTTGAAAGTGGGTTCAGTGTCTTTTCTAAGTTTCATCCATTGAACTGTTTTGCCATCAACAGTGAGAACTATAAATGCAATAATTGTAATAGGATCATATTTGTGTGCAGTATCGACTGCAGGAGCTGGAAGAATCAAATGTACTAAAACCAGTCAAATAATTAACTTAGCAATGATGAACAGAAGAATTAGCATTTTTGTTAAGATGTCTGTAGAAATACCATGACCACATTTCTCCTAATATCCCCCATTAACAGTTAAAAAAGATTTTGCTTTTTGCTGGCTCTTTTTGCCCCGCGGTTTTCAGGCTCTTGCCTCCATCACCTGCCAGTAGTCTCTGTGCTCTCTGTTGCTCAAACTCTTCTGCAAACAAATTTCTTGGCCACAGCCTCAAAATCTCTGTAGGTTTGGCCACTGTGAGCCAGGTAAACCCATAATTTAAGAGTTATTTGTCAAAGAGTTAATTTACACAAGATTTACATGAACAGGAGTTCATTACCAAACCCCAGGCATGAAGTTGAGCCTCAGATATTAACTATTTACACCATTTGCAGTTTCAGTAAGTAATTTTTAACTTGGCCTTACCTGGCCAGAGGAATCAGTTGGATTCAGCTGATATTTACCAGAGTAAGAAAAAAAAAAAAAAAGCCAAATTAGGGATTTATTATGTGGGGCAGGGCAATAATCTGTGTGATGTTGGCAGCCCTCTTTTCAGCCTTTCATTGGAAATGGGGAGAACTGTTTTTAAATGTGAAAACGTGGCCTTGGGAGTGCATAAATATTTAACTTTGAGCATTTTCCCCTGACCTCCATCCCACTAGCTGTGGGACAGTAGCTCTGAGTCTAGCCTAAATGTGGGGGAGGTCAATAGTAACAGTTCCACCAAATACAGTACATTTGGATCGGATCTGACTGAATTTGCCCTCCTAAGAACTTGTATCTAAGAAAGACTTCAAGACTTTATATTTGACGGAAACATTGGTCCTCACACTGTCTTGATTCTCCCCATCTGCTGAAAGAATAGCTGGAAACATCAAGGTGTAATTTCTGTTAGGTTTTTTGGTGCACTCTGCTGTGTGCAGGTGGGGTGTGAGTCTCAGAGGGTGGAGTGAGCATCCTGCACTCTCAGGTTTTGGTTTTTCTGACAAGACAAGCAGCAGGAATGAAGCACCTAAATGGAGCAGAAGTCAGAGTCCAGAGGCACTGGCTGATGCAGTTAAAAACTTAAAAAAGAAAATTTGAAAATTGCAAAAGACAGGTTTTCTGATGAAATCTGAGGTACTTGCAGAGAATTGGGCTGCTGAAAGTTTTACAGTTCCCATGATGAAGGAACTGTAAAACACAGTGTGCAAAAAAATACTGTCACTCTCCAGGACAAAGTGATTTTTAGAGATGAACCCTGGCTTTAAGGACTGACATGGAGTTCTTTGCCCTTTGACAGCTGTTGAGAGCAAATTAAATTATCTTCTTTCATGTTTTAGGTCAAGAAATGCTTGACTCATTTGTATAAGGTGACCTAATTTGGAAGAGGAAAGAGAATCTAGAACTTTCTAGTGCAAAAACCCCAAACTTCTGGGCCTTTTAATATACAGTCTTTGAGTATATAAGGAGATACTAATTCTTTCACTGCGTTTTGGTGCCTAAGTGTGAAAACAATTGTGGTTTAGGCCATGTTCTGGGGTATAAGCAGGAATTTTGTGGATGGGAAATAGGGGTGTGGGGGTCTGAAGCAGATGTGGCAATGAAAAAAAAGGGAATTTAGGAACATGTTAGAGTACATGCCTTTTTAGCCTGTGAGGAAAGACATTTCTGCTAGGAAAAAAACAAAAACAAAACAAACAAACAAACAAAAAACCTAATACAAGGAAAGAAAATATACATATTTCTTTATGTCTTTGGGGGGAAAAGAAAAATCTATCTCCAGATCAGTTGTAAACTGAATTTGTGTCTTCTGGGTTTTTTTCTTATTAATGCAAGGCTAAAATGCCACCACCACAAGTACTTCTGATATTTATTATCATCTGAAAACTTTCATTTCAACAACCATTGAAAGGATACAAATCTAAGCAAATTACCCTAGTTAGTGGCTGTGCAGGCATATAAAGCAATTTATTAAAGTTCACAGTACCAAGAAGGGAGTCTATTGCTCTCATGGAAAGTGGTTCAAGGTTCAGTACCTAACAAAATAACAATGATGTATGGGTGAGCAGTGAAGTTTTAAATGCATGGTCAGACTCTTAAGGACTACTTATGCTGAACTGCTTTGTGCTGCTGCCTCAAATGAGCATTCAGTTTTTTGATGTGCTTGTTTATAAAATTGCTCTTTGAATGCAGCCTACTGTGTGGCAGTTTTTAAAAGCCCCTGCAGCATCTCTGCAGATGATTGCATTCATCATGCAATCTTCCAGATGAATGGGAAGTGCTATTTACAGCTTGAAAAATTAGTAAAATGTGGGCTAAAACAGAGTAAAATTGCCTAATGGGTTTGTGCTGTGCTACTTTCTATGTGTCGAAACACCTTATCTTGAAATCTGTCCTCCTCATCTGGGGAACAATTGCCACATCTTCCTCTTCCACCTTTCAGTG
Organism: Urocynchramus pylzowi; assembly: GCA_013397555.1. NCBI lineage: Eukaryota > Metazoa > Chordata > Aves > Passeriformes > Fringillidae > Urocynchramus > Urocynchramus pylzowi. The sequence goes on along the minus strand of VZRH01007276.1, from coordinate 62,633 downwards.
GTCTCTCATAGCTCCTTAAAAGGTGGTGTGTAGTACAGAAAACTGGATGCTGTTGACCAAAATAAAATTTTCTCCAGCCTTCTCCTGTCACCGTGTCCCAGAACTGCCGTGTCCTCTCTCACTGATGGCTTTAGAGCTCCAAAATGAACAGGTCAGGCAGCATTTTTTTTTCTCTCCTTGTGCTGAGCCACATGTCATTATAAAACGTAGGAATTGGTCTTCTCGATTTAGAGAAATTAATTTTTTTACTCTGGGAGGCTTGTGGGTGTTGTGGTGCTGCAGCATCCACAGCTTCAGCCTGGAACTGCCAGTTACTTCACCAATTTCACTCAATGTTTGTGTGTTTGAAACCAGGAGGGCACCCATGAAGCTCTTTGTGGTGGCTTGTGGAGGGAAGAGTCAAGAAACATTTCAAAATTTTACATACATGAGTGTCTGAGAAAGGATGTGCATAAAACTCAATGTTTTTCCCCTCAAATAGGGTTTTCAGGTGCCCCAGGGGTTCTTACTTTTTAAAAAGTGATCTGTCCATTCCACCTTTACAGTACCCTGCCTTGTTTCTTAGTAGGGAAAAATCTGGAAGGTTTCAGAGTGCTCTGGAGTTGAGAATTTTGATTCTTCTTCTGCATTTTTTTGGTGGGAAGGGGAAACAGGGATCTTCCAGCAGCTGTGTGTGATCCACTGAGTGCAATGGTTGTTTTGGTCTTTGGGGCATCCTGAAGGGTGGCATAAAATTATTGTCTAAACCTCAGTGAGGGAAAGGTAAGTTCCTGTTCCCCTTTTCTAGAAACAAAGGTGATGCATGAACTTGTGACACTTGAGCCAGTGGAGACCATTGGAACACCTTTTTCACCCAGCCTCTGACAACTGCATTGCTGACAGCTTTTGAAAACATGAATTTATTTTGTAGAATGCAACAATTTGCATTCTGAGCAGCCAGCCAGGATTGATGGCAGAAAAGAAGGTGGGAGATGCTTCTTCATGATTTACACCATTCTTACCGCTAGCAGTAAGGCAGAGAATTCTATCTGTGCTCCAGATCTGCTGACCTGTCCCAGGTAAAAAACTATTCACACATCACTAGGGTTCAAAATTCTGAGTGAACTGCTCAAAATTATGTGGAATTACATAAATAGTATAAATAAATAGTAAACAACAAATAGTATATAAATAAATAATATAAACTATAATATTGTTTAATATAAGAATATATATTATAGTATTACATGATAGTATAACAATATTAATATAAATAAATGAAAAATAAGCAAAAACATATCTCTGAAAGCTTCTGAAAACTAGAGTTTTTTTGGTTGTCTAGGGTTGCTGTTGATGTAAGTGGTTTTTTTGTTTCTTTGTTTGGGAGTTGGTTTTGGTTTTGTTTTTTTAAAATTATTTTTCTGTATGGGTATGTATTTGGGATTTTTCTGCTGGTGTGGGTTTTTTTTTTTTGTTTATGGTTTGGTTTGTTGATATTATTGTTAATATTAGTATTTTGGCTGTCTTTTTAAAATAACCCAGTATTTTTTGGGAAAATGTCTCCAGATGGGATGCTAGTGGTTTTTCATGCATATTTTTAAGTGTTGAAGCTGATTGATGCAAGTTTGTGTCACATTTCTTGAAACTAATAGGGTGAACTTGTGGGAACATGGGATAAGAAAGGTGAAAGGGTTTCCAAGTTTGAAAACATGACTGAGAGGTGGAATGAGTGCTATTCTTAGCATAGGTGCTT
>VZRH01007276.1:29986-60843 GCA_013397555.1 Urocynchramus pylzowi | reverse complement strand
AAAAAAAAAAAAAAGGAAAAGGAAGCAACTCCACAAGTATTTGTCCAACATTTGCAACCCACTGCTTGAAGTGTAAAAGATCATTTTGGCTTGTGCAAATCCCAGCCACTTGCAGCTTTAGCAGGAAAACAGCACTGCTTTGAAAAAGCTCTGCTATGATAATTTAACTTGTCATCCTGATGATGCTTTGTGGGTCTCAGAATTGGGGTGTACTCATGCCCAATCAGAAAGAGTGCAACAAGGATTCCAGCTGTATTCCAGCTTCACCTTTAAATTCCATTTCAGGGCAGTAATGCTGGTTTTTAACTTCTTATCTGAGTGCAACTCAATTGGAGTGGCAGTGCCTTGCTCGCTGGCACTTGTTGAGCCTTGTGGGTTTTTTGGTACAGAAGTTATAAATCTCTTAAATAGGAATATAGCATCCTGTAAATTATTATGGGGCAAAGGATGCCTTCTGCACTTGAATCTTCTGCCTGGCTTCAACATGCCCTCAGATACTTTGCTTGAGTTTATTGGTTGGTTTGTCGTTGTTCTTATGCTTGCTGCATAAGAACAACTGCATAAAGAAAATACCTGCAACAACTTTACTTTTACTCTGATACCCATAAACCCATATATATATATATATATATAAATGAAAAACTACAACTAGGGACAACACAGAAAAGAAAAAACAAAGAGCTAATACTACCATACATTCATCATGTCAAATTCAGCCACTTTTCTCAGAATTTTCTGGTGTCTGGAATAAATATTGATATTCTGTCTGCCCAAATTTATTATTGCTTGACTTCATAAATGCTAGCTAAACACATCTTCCTGGTTTTGTTCTTTATTTTATCTTTTATTGAGGCATTTTTGACAGATTTCCACTTGTTTCAGATGAAAAACTTTTTTGACATAATACATACATATGGGTAAATACTGACTTTGGGGGTTTGTGGCTGTTAAGATTTACAATTCCCTAATGCCAGTTTTAACTGAGGATTTGCTTAAGATCTCTGTGCTTCTAGGGACAGCTAATCTTCGTAATTTACCATGGGGTTCAGTATTAAAAGGACACATAATTTAATTCTATAATTGTATCACTTTTCAGGCACATGCAGTGATTTTGTGTGAAAATGGTTATTCTGAATTCAGAAAAATATGTTGTAACTTTCAACTTCCTTTAAAAAAAAATAGAAAGGGATTACCTGTACCTTCCTTCCTTTCTTAAAAAAGTAGAAAGGGATTACCTGTATCTGCTCTGCCAAAGTGGGATAGCAATGCAGTACTGTAGGCAAAAATTTGAATTAACGTTCCTTAGATACAGCCAGATTATTTCTCATGTGCTTTAAAGCTTTGCATTTAGTTGCATCTTCTGATGCTCCAGCAAACCCTCCAAACTTATCAAGTAACTGATGGATGTATTTGTAAAGGCCTGGATGGTCATTATATATGAAATTGTAAACCCACTGTTGTACTTAATGGGGTCAGTGAAGCAATCGGGATAAAAATACATAATTCTGCAGCATGGGTCTGTAAGCATGATACTTAGGCTTTTTAGGTTTAATGAAGCAGCTACTCAGCAGCTGAAAATTCTTGTTAAACAGTCTCAGCATGGATTTTAAAACTAAAACTGAACACCATGGTCTCCTTGGAGAGTCTGTGGCTCTTATTCTCCTGAAATGTCTGCGTCTTTTATATGTTAATGGTTTTGACATCAGGCATTTGCTTCATTTTCATTGTAAATGAGGCCCAGAGTCTGATTCCCTTCCCCATTCCCTGAACACTCTCTGCCATGTAAGCTGTCTCATCAGCCTCCAGTTTGCTCCCTGGGGTATGTGTGGTCTGAAAACAGCTGAAGTAATGCTGAAAAACAAACCTATTTTCCTATTTTAGATGCCTTTCTAAGAATATGAGTCCCTGTGTGAAAACTTGTGTGGTGCAAGTGGTCCAGCATTCACACCAGTCCTCACATGTCACAAAATCTTACTGCCAAAGACATCCCTTCAGGGGCCTTCCCAAGGTTGGTGCTGCTCTTCCTCAAATCCAGCCAAAGTCAAAACACAGGGTTTCTCCTAAATCCTTGGAGAAACACGCATGTTTAGAGGGTTTTGTTCATGTTTGGTTTTTAAAGATTCTTAGCTGCCGTGCTGACACCATACAGTTGTGCTGAGTGACGCATAACACTATTTTGAGGGGGAAACTCCTGATTTTAACATGGAAATATCATCATTACAACCTGCAAGGTTTACATGGGACTGCAGCCGAGTGTCCCAAGGTGTGCTAGGGAATCTTACCCTGCTCTTTTCAGAGGGATTAACCCACCCTGTGTTTGTGTGTGTTTTTGGTGCCTGACCGAAACGGAACCCTCCATGACAAGCACACCTAGCCAGGAGCATCCATCCCACCAAGACATTAGGAATTTACAAACCCAGGCTCCTTCTGGCTGGAGTCCAAAATGCAAGGAACTCTCAGATCCTTGGGCCTGTAAGCAGAAACTTAGCATTAAATACAGGATTTGATCTGAGATCTTGGAAAAGGCTTCCAAACTTAGGTGCTAGTAGAATGTGAATTTATAGCTTAAAGCAGACACATGTTAAACTATGTGGAGGAAAGTCTGGAGTTTTAGAGTTTAAGATAAAAAAATAAAAGCAGTTACAAAAGTAAACAAGGAATCTGGAATGCAGTACTGTAGGTTTGTGTGTCATAACATGACTGGCTAAGAAAGCTTACACTGTAGCATGAGTTCATAAGACAGAATATTTATGGATGGGGTCAAAAACATAAATATCCTTGTTGGCAGTGTTTTATTGGTCAATATCTCCTTACAAGGTCTTGTAACTGAGGGTCTTGTGACTTTCTGAACCATGGGGTAAGGATGTGAGCTGAATTCACAATTCCTGCCTATGTAGAAGATAAGAAAAATAAACCTCGTCATCAAGAACAGCTCAGAAGTCCCATCTCAAATTCCTTCCAAAATTCCCCACAAGTGAATTATCCCACTTGTTCCCAGCACAACCCTTCCTTCCCAATTGCCAGGTGTGAAAGCACTGTGAAAAACACACTCACAGTGATGTGAGAAAGAGCAAAGCAGAGGAGAGAAGCATGGGCAGGCTGTGATTTCTGCCTCACCTTTAGGCATAAATTACTGCTGTGCAGGCTGTGATTAAGGAGGTTTGTGTGACTAAAGCCCTGTACAGGATTAATTGCCAGGTCTCTGCTCTGCTTTGGGTTGGTGATAGAAGACACTAAGCAGCATTGAAGTATTTTCAAAGGGGATTTGAAGCCAAACAACCATTTTCTCCTCCAGTACATAACTTTCCCCCTTGGCGGACAGTGGCAGCCTTTAAATTTGAAAGTGCACAGGGTGAAGACTGTATGTACCTTTGAAACATTTGGAGGGGGAGTGACAAAAGCTTCAGCCTCCATATTTATCATTCCTGACTTCAGGACTCTGCATAGAGAAGAAAGCAGGGTTGCTGCCCTGCTGCTTGTGGGACATGCAGACTGTTTTTCTGTGACACCTAATACTGCAAAACCCCCTTCCCCTGCTGAGTGGGCTTTGGAAATCTGGGGTGGGGAGTGAGGGATACTCCTTCTCACCCCTGCTATTGGTCAGACAGGGAGAGATGTGCCCCACAGCACCTCCCTGTCCCTGTTCCTGCCTAGATGGGGACCCGCTGCCCAGCGCCATGAGGACCAACCACTGCAGCCACCTGCCTGGAGTCCCTCCGGAGTGCCCACGCCCTCCAGCCCCCGACGGCAAGAGCCCACCTGGCAGCAGCGGGGGCCTGGCCACCAGCTGTCCCCAGTATGTCATGCAGGTATCCTCCAAGGATGGGCAGCTGCTCTCATCCGTCGTGCGGACCCTGGCCGTGCAGAGGTATGTGGGGGACAGAAGGAGGGACAGGCCCCTTCCTGTCTGGGATGATCAAAACCCCATCCCAGCATCACAATGATCATGCTGCAGAATGCATCAGGCTTCCTAAACACTTCACCAGTCTGACAAGCTGTTTCTAGCACCAGTGTTGCAGCTTGTGTTGTTGTCTGAGGGATTGACCAGCTCTTTCTGCTGCTGTTTTAGAGAGGCAGATTAGTGGTGAAATATATTGTTAATCTATGCCTTTGAAGCGTGCTTCAGGCTGGCTTTGTTCTCATTAGAAGCAAGAGAGAGTATTCTGATGTGCTTGGCCTTATCCAGACTTGATGCTTGGGTCAAAATTAAATTTGTCTTTGATGGTGGTAAACTGGAAAGACTTCATGGGTCTTAAAGCAGTGCAGAAGAAATACTCACCTGCAGCCACACAGCACACATCTGTTCGTATCCCTCCTTGACCTGCCTGTGGGTTATCCCAAAGAGCGGGAAACCCTTTCCAGGGAGTTCCCTTTCTGCTTTCATGTGCTTTTCTGGAGTTGTGGCCCTGCTTTAGGGGTGCTACAGGGCAAGGTGCTGCTCTTTCAGCAGTCCTTTACTGTTGGCCAGTGAAAACAATATTTATGTCAGAGGATCACCAAGAAGTGCCCAGCTGAGGCAGATTTACAACCTCCTTGATGCACTTTGGGATTTCCTGAGGTGGCTGCACTGCTGCTTTGTGAAGAGCTGGAAAATACAAAATACAGAAGGACTTGGTCTNATAAAAAGATATTTTAAGCAAGAAAACCAAAACACCTTAAACCATTAGCCCACCACCTTGGATTACTAATTAGAGGGCAAAACAATGCAAATATTTCTAGTTCACGACTGAGAAAAAAGCGATCACCACAACCCTTGAGCACTGACCAGCAGTTTTCTCTCCCTCTCCTGCAGCAGCCCCTTCAATGACCGGCCCATCTGTAGGATCTGCCACGAGGGCAGCAGCCACGAGGAGCTGCTGTCCCCCTGTGAGTGCACGGGGACGTTGGGGACCATCCACCGCAGCTGCCTGGAGCACTGGCTGTCGTCCTCCAACACCAGCTACTGTGAGCTCTGCCACTTCAGGTTTGCAGTGGAGCGCAAGCCCAGGCCACTGGTGGAGGTCAGTCAGGCCCTGAAATCTTAGTTTTGGCTGGAAAAATCCTGCCTGCTTCCATGCAGGCATCACAAAGGCTCTGCGGCTCCACTGGGGTCTGGCAATGTGAGGGTGGGAGCTCAGAGAAAGAGTGGGAAGTGACAGAACCCCCCGTTTTGGAGGAAATCAAAACCAAATTGTTAGGATGGGATCAGTGGGTTTGCTTCACTGCAAACCTGAGTGGAGGTTTTTTGCAGTGAATTCCTGGGATGCCAGCCAGCTTGGTTGAGGATGGAAGAGAGTTAAGTTGCAGTTTCTGTGGAATGTGGGGCAAGGGTCTGGACTATTCTGACTATAGGTCAGAAATTTATTTATTTCTTCTTGCTTTTGAGAGGTAACAGATTTAGGAGTCTTGGAAACCCAGTTTACCTGTCAAGCCCACAAGCAGGAATTGTTCTTCTTGGGTGTCTGGTGTGTTTAGACATTTGTGACTTACTTTTTGCCCTATTCTTTCCTATATGCCAGACTTGACAGTGAATTGGATAGTTGTTTCTCTCTTATCAATGAAAATTCAGTTTTTGCCAACTATAGATAGCAGCTTTATGAACTTTTGCAGGTTTTAGGGTATTTTTGGTCCTCAGGAAAAGAAAATAAACCAAAACAAGTTCAATCTCTTGACCCTGCTAATGACGTTTTCCTCCCTAATTTTATTTTGGGAAAAGATGAAGCAAAGTTAGGGTTTCTTATGGAATTAAAAGTGAAATACAAGCAACATTTCGGCAAAATGAATGAAAAGAAGCATTTTGTACCTGTTGGTGACACCTACATGCAGAGCTTGGGTTCGGGATGAAATGTCTTCCCTGTGCATCTTAATTGTTCCTTTAAACTGTGTCAGAACTGGTGAAAGGAGGTACAGCATTAAAAATGGGTAGGGGAAAGCAGCATTTTGTTTTTCTCCTGCTCACAGATAAGAGGACACAGGACAGAACTGACTGCTGGGAGGTGAGTCAGGGGATGAGCAGTTTGACACTACCAAAATTGCTTTAATTGAGATAGGCATTTTGTGTCTAAGCCTGAGGATATCTTCATTCTTCCTCAGGATCCCCCCACTAAAGTTACATGACATGACATTTAGCACAAGTCCTGCACTCAGAGCAGTTCCTGACCAGCTGTGCTTGGCTGCTTCTGGGTTGCTTTCTGGTTCTCCTCTTGATCTTTGGTGCAAGAATGGTGCCACTCTGAATCTGCCCTCTGAGAAGAAAGATAAGTAATGCTGAGGCATCACAGTTTGATTTTAGAGCCCAGCTTCTGGAAATTGGTCCCTTTGTGATGGCTCCTGGTGAGGCTTGTGCTGCACAAATTGGATGGGGTGCTGGCCAGAGCTGATGATGATGGAAGGAGTTGAAAGCAAAGCTGACCCTGTCCAGAATGGGGCACTGTGGTTGCTTGGTTGTTCCCTGATGAAATGAGGCTTCTTTTTGGCAAAAGCAGTAATAAGTAGTAGAAACAGCAACAATGATATTTAGAGTAATAATGGTAAACCTGCCAGTTGTTTCTGTTTGCTGAGGACAAATGAAAACCTTGAGCAAGAACATTTCTGAAACATAGCTAAGTGGTTTTTATCTTTACTACTCATTATTTTCTGACTTCTCTGCTACTTACACCCACAGTATTTTAGTGCAGAAATCAACAGTTGGGTGCACTTGCACCAGGAAAGGTCATAAAAACCTCCAATCCTTTGTGATCTTATAAAGGGAATATGTTTTCAGTTTAGTAGGAAAATGAAGATGTACTTTCAAAGCTGAGAGCAGCAGAGATAAAGAGATAAACTAAAATGAGCTGTACGCCAGGGAGCAAATTAAGCAGAGAGATAATCAAACTTCTTGATTTCTGTCAGTGTAATTTAAGTTTGTCCTGGACATTTCTACTTATTTAATACACAGTGCATTGAAATGCAAAGACCTCCCCATGCAAATAATTGCAGCAGAAATCTGAAACTTCCCAAAGCAGGACTAAAGCAGATGCAAGTTGCCAGATTCCCTCATCTTCTGTGTCCTAAAAGCACCTTCATGCCTGTCTCTCTGTGTTACCTAGAGTGTGAGGACATGGAAGGAGGTTTATCAGGTGTAGTAGGACCATTTCTCACAAAAACCCTGCAGAAGCATTTGGATGAGTGACAAGCCAAAGTGGCCACCTGCTTTCAACACCACAGAGTGTGTAGGTTTGAGTTGGGGTGTCAAAGTTCTCTTCATTTAGTGAGGTGATTAGTTCTCTAAAGAGTCCCCTGACCTAGATAGTGGAAAGTGTAAATGGTCCTCCTCTCACTGGAGGTGAGTGATGAGTTTTACCAATGCATTTTAGTAGGTCAAGAGGGACTATTGTACTCAGAAAGTGATTTATAGAGCACAGACTCTAAAAACCTATCCAGTAACTCCTTAACAGGCCCTGTCTCAAAGAGTGAATACATCCCATTCAGGGGTCAGTGACAGGTAGTGAAGAAATGCTCAAAGCAATCAGTCATTATATTGATCTTTTCTCCACAAGGTCTTCCACCAGGGAGGAAAAAAAAAGTATCTCTGACTATTCCACAATGTAATATACTCCTTTTCAAAGAGCCAAAAAAAAACCCACAGGAAAAAAGAAAAAAACCAAAAAATCCCAAAAAACCAAAACCAAACCAAACCAAACCAAACCAAAAAAATCCAAAAAACAAAACCAAAAAAACCCCAAAAAACAAAACCAAACAAAAAACCCAAGCAAAATAATCTCCACAAAACCAAACAAAACAATCAAAAAAAACCCTCAACCCAAACAAACAAACAAAAAAACCCAACCCCACCAAAAGCTCCACCAAAAAAGCCCTAAAAAAACCCAACAAAACAAAACAACCCCAACAAAACAAAAAATAATCATGCTTTCTCCTCATCCCTTCACTAGATTGATCACCATTTCCTGGTGGCTTAGGCATGGGTGTGGAAGAAATCTGTTTCAGTGGAAACAAATTGAGGCACTTTACTCATCTTATCTAGAAATGTCATACGTGAATTTATTCCTGCTGTTAGCAGGAGAGGCTGCAGCAACAGTGAGCTTGAAATGGAGTAAGTGGTGTGGCTGATGGCTCAGCCAAATTCCTTCCTCCCTCTGTCCATCTTTATGGAAGTAGCAGAGGAGTTGAGCAGACACAACTCTGTGCTGCTGCTTTTTCTCTGCCACAGGATGTGTATTTTTGTCTGAGGGAGAATTTTCTCCCTGGAAATGCACAATGTGCTGACTCTCTGATGCCCAAAACCCAACCAGAGCAGCAGGCAATGGTGGTGCAATCTGTCAGGCAGATCCATCCCCTCAACAATAAATTTGTGATGCTTCTTGGTTCGTTTCTTTTTTTGAACTCAAATTATTCTCTCCAAAATAATTGTGTTTCCACACTGGGAACATGCATCAGGCACTATGGTGGTGATTAAAAACCTCCTTCAAAATTCACAATAGTGCAGAATTCAGTGAAAGGAGTCAGGGTCTGAACCCACCCCTTCTACCCCCTGACAAAGGAAAGATAAATCTATAATATGGTGGCTGATATGCACAGAGCTGATATTCCTTGTGACAAGCCAGCCAAGGACCTCAAAACCAGCACTGTGAAATCTCAAACTGCAGTAATTCCACTCCTGACTTTTATGGACCTTCCAGTTTTATATAAGTTGCCTTTTTAATGCAGCCAATCCACAGGAAAAAAAAAAAATCTTCTTTAGGAATGTGTGGTATCATGTAGCTGCTTTTGCTGTGTTTCAGCATAAAGATCAGTCAAGCTTTATGTAAGTATTATGTATCATCTTCATTTCAATTTCCACATTGCATCTGTGTTGCTTCCACTTGGCTCAGTGCAGAAGCAGGCACGAAATGCAACAGTACAAATATATTTATGTGCAATAATAAAATGTTAGGGAACAACCAGCTACAAAATAAAAATGGTATAAGAGTATTATGTGACCATATAAGTCAGGCTTGTATTGCTTGTAAGTTATTTACATGTTTTAAACCAACCAGGATTTGGTATCTGTTGGTTCACTATTTTTTTTGCAAACAAACATAAAGCACTTAATTAACAATACAAAGCTCACATGCAAAACAGCATGACTAGGAGAAAAAATAAAATCAGGATAATTACAGCAATATTGGGCAGAAATTAACTTCAGTTTTTCCCTGCTGTGTTGGTGGCTATAGAGCCTGTATGAGTAAGGTAAAATAAATTAAAAAACCCTCTAAAATGCACACCTATGCATGAAGTATTTAAGATGAGCTTACATTATAAATTAAAACCTCGTGAAGTCTTGCACTGAAATATGAATTCATTTCCTGTGCAAGACTTTGAGTCACGATGTTTTTATCTGTTGGGATTATCTTTACTTATTTTTCCTCTCCACTGTTCAGTGAAGCAAGTCATTAGCATTAAATTACTGCAATGAACAGACACCAGATTTGCTGCAGGTAGTTTATAAAAGGATCACACCTCAAGCCAGAAGGAAAATAAATGGTTCCTCAGCATAGTCACCTACCAGGAAAACTTTCATAAATCAAAGTTTGAAGGAACTGTAGCTGTTCATTCAGCATATTAGGGCTAGGAGCAGCTAATTAAGGTGTGTCTGTCCTCCTTCCTTTCTTGATCCAAAAAGGGCAGATTAAAAGAGCAAGGTGATAGAGACATTTTTGTACCTAGTTGTCTTCTGCTATGAAAATAATCCCCTAAGACCAACCCACGCAGGGAGAATTGGAAGCAGCCATGTAGATTTCCAGTAGAAATTTGTCTGAGTTAAAAAGGTATTAAAAAAAAAAAAAAAAGTAATAAACTCCCCAGCGCAGATTTAAAACCATAAACTGTCCAAGATGCATTTTTTTTGGATCTATTTATTCCTAATGGAGTGAAATCCAGAGACCAAACCATTATGCTCTTTCTCCTTTAAAGAGAAATTAGGTAGCTGTTTTATGTTCTCTGAAGCAAGGATTTGCTAGAATGCACAAATCTTTCTTATAGTACTAGTAGCAAGAGTGTAAACAACAGCAACCCACTCCCCATCAAAAAAAAAAAAAATTAAATTACTTTTCAGTGAACAGATTAGTTCAAACAATCACATCTGTAACTGCTCATTTCTGAATTTATAACAATCAAGGGCAAAAAAACTCAAGGAAAGTTCCCAGGAGAAAGTAAGTGAACAATCAGATTTGCTTCAAGAATGAGCAAGATGAGGGGAAGATGCTGGAGATTCCAAAGGCACAGCTTCTTTTGTTTCAGATAATGGGTTTGTTGACTTTTCTTTGGACATCATTGTCATGTAAAATAGTTCTGAACTGCCCAGTTGTCATCTATCTGTCCTTTCTGCTGGCAGCATTTCCTACCACTGACAGGAGCCAGTCAAAGTTTACATTTTCTATGAAAATAGAAATGGTAAGATTTATTGCATCTGTCTTTGTTTGTAGACCTATCAAGCATTTATTATCTGTCATGTCTTTGCTTCCCATATATTTGAGCTTGTAGATCAGGACATTTATAATGTCTTGAAATAAGTTTTGCCAATAGCAAATCTGCTTTGCTTTTGTTTTAAAATGTGAAATGTGATTTTTGTTGATTTTCTTGAATGCATATATTTGTCTGCCTAACTGGGAATACAGTCATCCAAAACAGAACGAGGGCATTGCAAATGCACACAGATAGAAAGAAACACAGCTTTTCCCATAGTTCCACTAAATCTTTTTTTTTCTTGACACATCCTGAAATCTTTTTAACTGATACAACCATCTCCAGAACTATAAATTAAAAGTGGCTAGTAGGAAAACAAAACAGCAGTGACTAATGTTAAACAGCAGACTAATGTTAAAAAATATATACGGTTGTGTAATTGGACCTGCAAGACATTTTATAGACTTTTATAGTGCCATTTAGCAAGCTCTGCTATTTGTTTTCACTACCAGAGAATTACTAATCCTTTTTTAGAAGCTGAGTAATTGTAATCCAGAAACATGAAACCACATCTATGAACCACTGTATTGATGCTGCTTGCTGGAGCTTTGTGTATCAGAATCAGGGGATGTTTTGGGTTGGAAGGGACCTTAAAGCCCACCTAGTGCCACCCCTGTCATGGGCAGGGACACCTTCCACTGTCCCAGGCTGCTCCAAACCCCAATGTCCAGCCTGTCCTGGGACGCTTCCAACATTCCATCCATCAAATCCATTTCTCCCCAGTTCAGGCAGGAGGCTGTCCTGGGAGACACTTTTTGCAGAAATCCAGGTAAATGACATCTGTAGCCCTTCCCTTGTCCACTGTTGTGGCCACCCCATCTGAGAAGGCCACTGGATTGGTCAGGCAGGACTTGCCCCTAGTGAGGGATTTGGCTGCCCCAAATCCCCTCCCTGAGCTCCATGAGCCTCAGCAGAGCTTCCAGAGGCTCTGTCCCATCACCTCCCCAGGCACAGAGGGGAATCCAGCTGGGTGTTCCCAGGCTCTTCCTTTCCACCCTTTTTGAAGACAGGTGCAATATTTCCCCTTTTTTTCAGCCACCTGGAATCTCACCTGCCTGCCAGGACTTTTCCAGTGTCATGGACAGTGGCTTGGCAACTCCCCCAGAGAATTCCCTGGGGACCCTGGGCTCCATCCCATCAGGTCCCACAGAGCTGAGCATTCCCAGGCTCCTCAGCTGGCCCTGAGCAGGATCTTTCCTTCCAGGGCAGAGCCTTTGCTCCCCAGTGCCCATCCTGCTCTCCATCCACCTGGAGGGCTGGGAGGAGAGGTTCCCATGGAGGCAGAGGCAGAAAATCTGCTGGTACCTCAGGCTTCTCCCCATCCCCTGTCACCTGTCTGCCAGTGTTGTTTGGAGTGGAGAAAATGCCTTCTGGGACCTTCCTTTCCTGTTTAATGAAGCTCTAGAACCTCCTGGTACTCTTTCCTCCTTTCCAGGTTCAGTTTCAGCTTCACCTTGGCCTTCCTGACCCCAACCCTCCACAACCTCTTTGAGAATTCCTTCTCTGGACTCTTCCCAGGTCACCTGTCCTTGCTTTCACTGCCTGTGCATTTATTTGCTTCTTTCCCTTTCCTTTGGCCAGCAGGTCCCCACTGACCCATGCTGGTCTCTTGCCTTTCCTGCCCAATTTCTTGCTCCTGTTTTTCAGCTGGCAAATGACCCAAGGTCTAAATTGAAAATTGGGTTGTGGTGTGACAGCAACAGCCTGTGGTGATCTCCTCACATTGAGAAATCAACCCTTGGTGGTAGCTGTCTGTGGTGTGATTTACCCTTTCTAGAAAACAAAACAAAACAAAAGTCAAAATTTTATCATACACCATCCTTACAATGGAAAATGTAATCTTTCCCCTTTAGAAACATGCAGGATAATGCAAAATTTGTCTGCTATTTCAAAAAGAAGCCTTGACTCAGCCTTGACTCATTGAGACATCCCCATTTAAAATATTTCCTGCAATTTGAGTTAAAATAGGGGTTAAACTTAAATAAGAGCAGACTCATTTACAAAGAGGCCACGACATTGGCACAATAACATTACAGAGATCAAATAATTTCTATTCCAACTCTCAAACACACTCTTTGAGACCAAAGAACCATCTCTGTGAGCTGTCACCATGGCCTTTCTAAAGGCACCTACTAAAGACAATATCACTGTGTCAGTAACAGAATGTTTTATAAATGGAGGAGACCAAAAAACTGAAGCATAAATATTTTTTTCTGCCAAAAAAGTAACTGTCAAATATTTGTTTTCCTTGGCAAAACATTAACCTAAGAAAGTTTCATGTTGCCCAAAATCTTTCATGACACTAAAAACAAGCATATATACCATTTTAGTCTTGGAGATTTTATTTTTTAGTTACATGTATTTAAGCCAAGTTTCAAAATATTTCACTGAAAAATGTTAAAATGGATATTTCAAGTAAAAATAGCATCAGAAAAAAAAAAAATTGCTCAGATGCAGTATTTGGGGATGGGCAATAAATTGGAGGAGGAGGAGCAATAAATAGTCCTCCCAGTGTTTAAAAATGTTCTTCATTCCAGAGAAGGGTTATTTGAAAAAAAGAGGGAATATCAGCCTTTCTTTGCTTAAAGCCCACGGCAAAATGTTCCCATTGGTGGCTGCTGGCACGAAACCAGAAACCACAGTAATTTCCATCACTTCAGCTTGTGTACACCCTGCTTCCACCAGGACTCACTGCTGAGCCATCAGCGTGAAAATGACAAAATGAACTGATAAGTTTTGATGTGCAGTGAGCTATTTTTTGCTCAAAGGACAATGCATTTGGGGGGAGATAATTCCTTCCTGTCCTCTCCACCCAGCTTCGTGGTGTGACTCCAGTAATGTTTAAAATCACTTCTCCAAGGAAAATGAACTGAACCAGAAGGGGCTCTCCAGCAGAAACAGATTGTAGCCTTAGGATCTGATCAGGAAAAACACTGTGCACACACTTTACTTTTATTTTTGTGAGTCATCTAATTGAAGTTAGACCTGCAGAGATGAATACTTACAGGATTTGGCCTTTGGCAGTGGTGAGGCAGCTCAGAATCGTGGAGGTGTTTTACAGCAGCACTCTGCTGGCAGCTCATTTTGGTTAGGATAGATAAATTCAGAGAGTCTGAGTCTCTCCAGGTGTTCTGGTCCTTGGCTGCTGCTTGCTCCAATGATTTCCTCCTCCAATTTCAACTCTGCTTTTTGAAGTGACTGCAGCAAATCTTTCTGTGTGTGGGGTGGAGAAGCCCCAGGTGTGTTCACAGTGTTTTGTCAAGTTGAATGCAGTACATCAAAAATCTCTTTCAGGATGTAAGCAAGCTCCTTCTCAAAACTATGTCAGCTTTTAAGGGTTTTAGCCTAAGCTGCTCTTCTTGGGAGGCTGCTCCAGAGCTGGATCCTCTGAAGGATGGAGATTTTTTTCTGATTCTTATACTAAATTTATTTGGGGACATCTATTATCCATCTTTCTTAACCCAACCTTGTCCCTCACCTTAAGTAGCACTTTTACTTCACTGATGGCCTCCTTCAGTTCTCCCTTCTGGCTTTCCTCAAGATGCATTTAGAGACTGACTTTGTTGAGATAAATGTTAACCCCCATCTCTCTGAGGTGCTGGATTCTCAAAGGGTTTCTTGGCTTGCCTCAGTCATGAGCCAAGATTGGGTTTTGCATCAGATGCTGTGCTTAAAGTTCTTGAAATAATTTTTGCTGCCACTGCGGAATTAATTTCATGTCTTGTTACTCCAGCTCCAGTTACCTGTGGATCAGGAACAGGGAACACTGATCATTTCAAGATTGCGCTTCACAAAATGCCAGGCAGGCCAGCATTTTACTTCAATGACCTTTTTCATAACTTTTNTTTTTTTTTTTTTTTCCTTTTCCCCTCCCCGCTCCCCTAAACGGAAATTATCACTCTGAGAGTCTGGATTTATTGCAGAAATAATTGAGCACATTGACACGCTTCAGTAGGACAGATTTCAGGGTGTCACAGTGCAGATCTGACAGCTTCATCTGGCCTTACATCTCATTCCTGGCCAGCAGGGTAGTCCATACCATACTGCCACAGTAATTAATCAGCTCAGGGCTTTGTTAGGATGCCTGTGTGGGTATGAGTTTCACAAAAGGATCTGCTGACTTAGCTTTTTAGCTATAAAGTAACTTGACAGTGCCCATTCCATTCCCAAAACAAATGACTAAAACCTAGAAACAGAAACAGATTTAGAAGCAGGTGTGCACTGCTTCAGGAGAAAAATCAGTGCTGTGACTGAAATCTGTACAACCACTGAAATTGCTTAATCTTTGCTTTTGACTTATTCTTCAGAGCTGGCTAATGAAATCCTGCCGGCTTTTTGAGGTTAGACTGTAGAATTGTGATGGCTTTATTTATTATTTAATACTACTCTTGCCTGTCACAGCCTCATCTAATATTTGAATTGCTTGGGTTTGACTCTTTGTTCATGTGCCACAGGGCATCAGGAGCAGGGAGCCATCAGCCTGTGAAGCAGCTTCACACCATTTTAATCTGCTCAAACTTTCAGTCAGGTTTGATGGCACAGAGAAAAATGCTGTCTTAATTCAGGTGCACTGCACTGTGTGTAGTGACAGTTACAGGGTGGGGATAACAGCACATGCCTTGACTTGTGTGCTCCCTCCCCTGCATCCCTGATGTTCTTCCTCCTTGCTCAGATCTAGGAACTATTTCTTGCACTACCTGAGTTACATGGGTGCCAAAATTTTGGAGTCTGTCCTGGGAAAGTGGTGAACACCTGCAATTCCTGTTGAGGTCAAGAAGTGTACAAATGCTTGGCGTTTCTCTTTCAGGTCACCTTTCAAACAAGTGCTTTTCACAAAACCTTTTTTTTTTGCAGTCTATAAAACCTTTAAAATCACAATCTCTGCTGTCAGGTGCTTTCAGTTCCTCTCATTTTCTTGGTGGTTTCACATTGCAGGGACTCCTGGAAATGGAGCCAAGGGGAAGGTTGCAATCAGTCTTTTCAGAAGGAACCAGATATAACCTGGAGCTGTTGTGCATAAACCCTTGGGGGTGTTTTTAAGTAAATGGATTGAAAGCTCCAAGGAAAGTAGTGTGAGACTTTTACTCACTTTTTAGCATTCCCTTTAAAGCTACAGTAAAATAAAAAGATGTTTAAATGTAAATGTATGTCCCCTTATTTTGCACAAGCTCTGCTGAAGAAAATTCTGCTTGCAACCTATTGCTGTTCTCCCCCTCATACTGATGGGGTGGAGGAGTGAGGAAATGGCTGTGTGGGGACTTAGCTGCTTCTTGGGGTAAACTAACCACAGCTGGTTACTATCTTTCCTGGTTAAGGAGAGGAAAAATATAGTATTGAGCCTCCCTCTTTAATTGGCATCTTCCCTTACAGCTTCTTGCTTATAGTAATATGTAGCTGGTTTAATGTGCTTTTTAATGTGCTTTGCACTTCCTTAGCATTTCAGAAGTATTCAAGCAAGTTAAAAGCCTACATCCTGCATGAAATAAAAAAAGTTTATGAATGTATTTTTTGTGTTCTAAATTCCCGAGTTGTACATGAGACAGGACTTCTACTGCCAGTGTGTAACACAATGAGGGAAACAAGAGGACCAAAGTGTTTAGGGATGCATGAGCCTCATCTGGTTCTGCTGACCCCAAAAACCTATAAAAGGATGCTGCAGAGCACGTTTGACCAAACCTTACAGCTCACATTGGCAAAAATTACAGGGCTGTGTAGTTTTGTAGTTTTCCTGTTCAAATATTGAATTGTGTGATGAGGTTTGGTTTGGCTTTTTTATTTTTTTTTAATTTTTTTTTTTTTTTAAGTTAAAAGACCTCGATGTACTGTTGCAGGAGCTTCTTTCACCTCTGCTATCCCAAATCCTGTTTATAGAAATGTGGGTGTGTGGGCTTCATAGCTGTTCAATGCTAACCTTTGCTTCAGCAGCTGACTTTCAGGCACTCTGTTTCTCAAGATTAATACCCTCTTAATAAAAATAACCTTGTGTGCACTGAACTCTGCTTAAATGTGGGGGTATCTGAAAACAAGTTGAAAATGGCTTTGCAAATGTGACAAGCAGAATGTAAAAAAAAAAATAGAAAACAAACCTAAAATAGCATGGAAAATGTTAAAATATTTTTTGCACGCTCGTTTACACATTAAGAAGGGAGTTTTTCAAAGAAGCCAGTGTGCAAATGCTAGGGGCTGCACTACATAAAACACTTCTCAAGGCAGCAGCCTTTACCACAGCTGAATAAATTATTTGGTGAGTAGAGATAAAGGTGGACGCCAGCAGGAAACAAGGGTGAGAAATTCAGGTCTCTAGTGTTGCCTAAAAACAAAGGAAAATCTTGCAAACAGTATTAAGAGTGGTAAGTAAAAAGCAGTTCTTTGATGAAAGCTTTCAGGGGCACAAAGTGTAGGTATGCAAGTGAGTGGTACAGGATTTCTACAATTTTAATAAGGTTAATTAATTAGTATATTTAGCAGGTACATGCAATAAGATTTGTTGCCCTGGGGTCTGTCCCTTGGAGTTGGTCCAGGGGGTTATTTGCCCTGTATTTTGTTATGCCTCTCAAATTATGGTGAAAAACAAGGTATCCTGATTAGAAGTTCTCTTCTTGAGAGTGAGGCTAAACAGGATTCCAAGAACATGTTAGAAAGGGTTGGCTTCTTATTCTGAAATGTGAGAGAGGGCAGGAAAAGTGTCGGCGATGAAGAGAGACAGGGAAGACAGATTTGGTGATCAGAATCCAATTTATTGTGGGATACAAACACTTATATGCTACTTTAGGGAGGCTAGTAATGTTTCACTACAATGATTGGGCTAAAGATCACATAAAAAAACTTATGCATTTTAAACATCTCTTGCTTGCAGAAGTCTGATGTAATTTTCTTTTCTCCTGTAAACCCGTCTGATTGAATCTTCTTGCAATCCTCAAAGTTCTGTTTGCTTTTGCCAAGGCATGATGTTATCAAATCTCTTATGTTAACCAGGTCCAAAGTCCATCATCTGTCTTGTGTCCACCAGCATCCCAACATCTCCCCCCTTCATTTCAACCAAAAACACTCCTTTAATGGCCTTATTAATTAATCTGTGTACAGATTGAAAGGTTTCAAGATTAATACAGTTATCACATATATGCCTATCCTAAAAAGAGTCTTTTAGTTAAAAAACTCCAGCCACTAAAAGGCTGAGGCTTGATCTTTATAACTAAAAACATTCCTGATGGCAGCTGCATTACTGTATTTAGAAAGATTGCCAGAAGCATAATTGTATCAAAAGGTTTGATTCTTTTACACAGGGTGATAGGGAGAAACATTTAAAGTTTTAGACTGATTTCTTCCCGTGTATTTAAAATTAACATAAAAATCCAATTTCACAGAATGCAGGAACTCTAATTCTTGGGGTTTCAAGGGTGTTTCAGGAGGGTAAGGGATCAAATTTGATGTGATTTGATTTGCTTTCAAAATTTTTAGTGTAAATATTAGTGTAAATTTCTGGAGGAGCTATAGAAAAGTACTAGGAACTATAGAGCTGTGTTGGAATCCTGGATACTGAGAATTTTAAACTTTCTGTGCTGAAAGGCACAGACCCACAAGAGAACACTACATTTGACCTGAGGCTGTGGAGAAGGCTTCCAAAATTGATTAATAGCACTGGGATTATGGGTATGTAGCTGGTTAGAAGTGTTTGATATCACAGGGTGGAAAACTTAGAGTTTGGGGTTTTAGAATATAGAAATAACATGAAGCAAAATGGAGGTTTTAGGGTGGAGACAGTTGTTCTTCACCTTCCTCTTCCTTCTTCCTCATGGGTTTGGGTGATGTTTTGTAATTGGACAGAAGAGTCTGCATTGTGGTCTTCCAGGGAAGAAGACCTGGGTTAAAAGGGAAAATAAATCCAGGTGTCATTTCCTAGTTGGATAGTTTAGCCTTAAAAGACCTTGTAACAAGAGATAGTGAGCCATTTTGTGCCTTGCTAATGAAAGGCTGAGGAATTCATGGTTGTGAGGCTGTTTCACTGATAAGAAATAATAAACACTTGAGTCCAAACATGAGCTACTGTCTCAAGTGCCTTCAATCCCGACCTCAAGAACCCTCAGAGCTACACATTAAAAATCTACAGATCCATGAGAGGCACCCCTGGGAACACTGAAAGCCATGCGTTCCATGTTCAGTCCTTGAAGGGGTGGGTTTGTGCTTTGAGCAGAGGATAAAACATCCTACCTGTGCTGACATCTGCCTTGCCTGTGTTGTGCCTGTGCAGTGGCTGAGGAACCCAGGGCCCCAGCACGAGAAGAGGACTCTCTTTGGGGACATGGTGTGCTTCTTGTTCATCACCCCGCTGGCGACCGTCTCCGGCTGGCTGTGCCTGCGAGGAGCCGTGGACCACCTGCACTTTAGCAGTAGGCTGGAAGCTGTTGGCCTCATTGCACTCACTGTGGCACTCTTCACTATTTACCTCTTTTGGACCCTGGTAAGTATCAGGGCTTTTATTTAACTCACAGGGAAAAAAAGGGAAGGAGCAAATGGGGAAAATTAGTTGCACAGATCGCTCTAGATCATTGCACGGAGCTTTGCAAACACAACATTGCTTGTGTTTGCCTCCCTTGCTGGTAAGTCCAAACTGCACCTGCAAGAAACCTCTTGTTTCCACACCATTCAAGCTCCCTAGAGCACCAGAAAGACAGTTTGCTTGGGGGTAAGGATTCCCAAATCCCAAACACCAGTGGGGACAGCAGGAGGGAGGCAGGGAAGTAGCACGGGGGAGTTCAAGAGAGATGCTACATTGTTAGAAACCTGGTTACTGAGAATTTTGGACTTTCTGTGCTGACAGGCACTGAACCCCAAGAAAACACTGCATTTGACCTGAAGCCATGGAGAAAGCTTCCAAAATTGAATGATAGAATGGGGATTGTGGGTGTGTAGTATGAATAAAAGTGTGTAAATTTAGTAAACTTAGAGTTCAAAGTTTTAGAATATAGTACTATTTATAAAAGAAGATAGAGATTTTAGGGTGGAAACTAGTCCTTCTTCTTCACCTTCTTCTTCATGAGTTTAGGTAGTATTGTGTAATTAGACACAAAAGTCCACACTGTGGGCCACAAGTAGTTAGTTATTAAGTTAAAAGTAAAAGTAATTTAAATGTAATTTCTTAATTAGACAGTTTATCCTTAAAAAACCTTGTAAAGAGAGAGATACAGCTCCATTTTTAGTTTGTTAGAGTGAAGTACTATAGAACTCACAGTTTGTGGGACTGTAATATAGATAAAAACGAATAAACATCTGAGTCTGAACAAAAAATACCATCTCACACATTTAATCCCAACCTTAACAAAAAAACCCCAAAGAATCCACACTACAGGAGGGAGTTTCACCAAATGTGGTCTGCAAAGGGGGCACAGCACACACACACAGACCAAAAAAAAAAAAAGTTTTAGGTGAAAAACTTGGCTGCCGCAGAGGATTCAAATTTTATTCTAATGCAGCATCTTGCCAATTTTACAATTCAAAAGTATTGGATGTGGGGGAAGTCAGAACACCCATGTGCCCAGGTCTGTAAAAACAGAGTTGGCTTTGCAGTGCAGGTTACATTGCATCCTGAACCCCAGCACGAGTCACTCACATGCCAATCCATCCTGAGAGCCACTTGCTCTGTGTCAAGTTGTTGAACTGAGATAATTTACTGGCCCCAGTGCACTGACAGGCAGCTGGCCCAGCATAAATGAGAGAACACAGGGTGCAGCTGCCAAAAAGGCTGTTTGTCAAGCCAGTGTGTAGCAGCTCACTGAAAAGCCCAGGTTAATGCTGTGTTTGGCATTTCACACCTTTTTTTGTGGAGTGGGAAGAGCAGGGTGGGTGCAGAGGGGACACACTCAGATGGTGCCAGGCTGTGCTGCTGGGACAGGAAAAGCCCTACCTGCCCATGGCATGACCACATCCCTCAGGGCCAGCACACAGCTCTGGCCGTGCTCTAGCTCAGACCCCTTCCAGCAGATTTGGACCAGTGTAAGTTGCTGAGGAGGTGGCACTTTTAAAAATCTGCTTTGGTGGAGCAAGAAACCCCCTTGTGCTGAGCCTTGAGGAAAAGGGGCTGTGAGGTGAACACAAAAACCCCACACTTCCTCACGAGTATCTCCAAGAAAGCTGTGAAAGGGAAGTCTCATTTGCACATTTGTGAACCCTGTCTCACCCATGGAGGAGTTCAGGCAGTGCTTGACAGCAGGGAAAGCTCAGAGTTTTGCCTCAGCCTTGTGCAGTTCATTTTTTTTTGTTGTTTCTGCTTTTCTGTGAGGCAGCAGCACTCCTCTGAGACAGGCCATGTACTCCAGCAGCGAAGCCACACTTGTTTTTCCTGCATTGCTGGAGTGTAGATGTGCCTGGCAGGTATGCAAGCAAATATTGTTCAAATTTTCTTTGTGTATGGCTGTCTTAGAAACCAAAATGCTGAACACACCTAATTCACCATCACCAAAATTGTTGGAAGTAGTAAAAGGCACTTTTTTCAGGTGGATTTATTTAGCTATGACACAATCTTGCTTATTAAGACTACTGCAGCATCCCAACTTTCGTCCCTATCCCTGGGTGTTGAATTTGCAGAGTAAGACGCCAAAATCCCTTATATTCACTTTATAAATTTTACCCCTTCAAAAGCACATAGAGAAATGTGCTATTGGCTCTTGGAGAACATGCTAGTGATACTAAGCCTGATGTAAATGCATACCTTGGTTGATTTAATCAAAATTCAGTGTCTTTGATGCTCACTCAGTTGTGGACAGCTGTAATTCCATTTTAAACTGTTATTTAGGGCAGTAGGAGATGGATGGGCTAAGGAAGCACTGTGCTCATCTGAGAAGGGCAAGGCAGGAAGGCCTTTAGGAGTGAATCACCAGATTATTGAAACTGGGAGGCAAAATAACCCTCCTTTTAGTGATGCAGGAAAGCTCCAGCCTGGGTTTGCCTTGGGGAGGGCTCCAGGCTCCCCTTGTCATGGTCCCACACAGACAGAAGTGTTAATTTCATCAAATTCTTCAGCAGCACATGCTTTGTCACTTTCAGGAGAGGGAGAATCCTGTTACATAGCTATGGCTGTGCAGGGAATAGGTTTAGAGCTGTGGGGTAAATTACATACAAGATGATACAATATTCCTTTAGGTCCTGGGGAAATTAAAAGAACTAAAACTTTGTTTTATTTCCAGTAAATCAGCTTTCCTTCTCTGGAGGCAAAAGCTGGCATACAGATTATTTACACACCACAGTTATCCCAGTGAGCAGTGAACAGCATGGATGCTATTTTTAGCATCTCAGAAGCTGTTTTATCCCTCCCTCTAAAACAGACAAGTTATCCATAAAACACTGTTGCTTTTTATTTTTAACAAACACACCGAAAAAGGTACCTGGTCCTCCAAAGAAGAACTCTCTAGACACAAAAAGGGGATTGTTACTTAAACTAAGAATTTAGGGCCACACTTTCCTTTCTCTTGAATGACATACTTCCCTGCAAACAAAGCAGCTGTTACTCAAAGAATCTCATGTTGTGCTGCTTGAAAACCCAACCTGAGAGTGAACTGCAGCTCACTCTCCTGAAGCTGTAAAATTGCATTTTACAGGGCATCCACCATTGCAGATGTTAGGGTGTTTTCACCCTCCTCACCACTCCCAAGTGATATCTGCTGCTCTTACAGTGTCTTTTGAGAAGAGATTTCTCATATTCCTTCATACACACTGCTCCACAGAAACAGAAGATGCAGGATGCTTTCCTTCAGGTGGAGGAGAGGAGGTTGAAAGTTGGGGAAATCAATCTGAAGAGCTGTCTTTGCAAAACTGCTTAGTAAACCAAAGCTTTATAGGTTTCCCTTAGACAGCTGTAAAATGATCTAATTAAAAAAAAAAAAAAAAAAGTATTTTTTAGCCTTTGTAGGACATCATTTCTTTAGTTAAAAGGTACATTTCTTTAGTTCTTTAGTTCTTTTTGCAGTAAGGAAAGGGTATGGTGCATGGGGCAACTCCTGCCCACAGCTCAAGAGCAAAACAATCAGCACTTAGCACTTCTCTCAAAATTTACAATTTGTTGTTAGTTTTGTTTTGTTTTTTAAAACTGCACATATACATTCTTTTACACAGCTACACTCCCACAATTCTTGGCTACCACTAAAACTAAAGTTGTAAACTATGTTTTAAAAACATGACGCCAAGCTATCTTGCATCTCCACAGCAATAACACATTTCTCTTCCACAATAAGGTTGAAATTACCTTACAACAACAACAAAAAATAATTTTCAGAGACAAACTAAATTGAGACACACATGTTGTCAGCTCATTGACTTTGTCCAAGCCCAACTTTGATGCATTCAGCAGTAAAGTATTACAAGGTAGAACACACCACCCTGTGATAATCTGCCTGCAAATAATTACACTCTTTGTCAATTTAGCAACCTGAAGCAAGACAGGACATCCCAAAATTCTCATTCCATGTGTGCCAACAGCTCTTGAGAAAGGCAGAAGCAGGATGTCTGATTTTTCAGGCTGTGAAAAAAGGGGAATTGGAGGTAAAATAATCACAGGCTGCTTTTCTCCTCTGCTGTGGCACCCTGGGGCATGGTGGGTCTCTCTTTCACCAGTTCTCACCCATTTTGTCCCACTGGAAGACATTTGGAGCCCCAGCTGAGCCCGTGCAGGGTGGCAGTGACTATAGGCAGCTTGTGTCCCTTCTGTCCCCAGGTGTCCTTCAGGTACCACTGCCGGCTGTACCACGAGTGGCGTCGGAACAATCAGCGGGTGATGCTCCTCATCCCAAAATCTGCCAACGTCCCCTCCACCCAGCAGTCCCTGCTGGGCCTGCAGCCCCTCAAAAGGAGCTCCAAGGAGACAATTGTGTGATTTGGGGTGGAGCTGAACACTAAAGATGATTTTTTTTTCTCAGACCCATCGGGGTCAGGCAGCGTCCAGCACCCAGGAATGTGCAATTTGGATTTACAGACTGACTGCAGAGGGATAAATCACAGTCAGAATTCAAGTCATGGATGCTGCAGTCATTTGTGGTATTTGCTAAGCTGCCAAACAAACGTGTTTAGTTAGCAGGGACCCTATGGATTCTGCAAATATGTTAATTGTTGCATCATCGAGCGATGCAAACTTTTTTATTGTTTAAAGTATTAAACCATTGTAATTAACAATGCACACCAGGTTTAAAAAGTGCTTTGTTTTTATGATTTCTTGTTCCTACAGTACTGTTTCTTTGAGCAGCTGGACAGTAACCAATACTTATTTCTGCTTCTTAAAGCACAGCAATGGCATTTCCTCATTTGATTTTATCTGCAGCTCCATTATACCAATGTTTTGATTATTAAAATCTGTGTGTAATGAGCTCTACAAATTGGCACATTATTTAAATGCTACAAAGTGATTAGAAAATTGTATTACCTGTTTCCTATTCGGCAGGGAAGGTCTGACAGAAAAATTCTTCAGTTATGAATCTAGCATGCACAAGAGAAAAATTACACAAATTGCAATAATCTTCCTGTCAAAAGTATTACAGTACATAGCACTCAGGAAAAAAAAAATATTGTACTTTTCCATGAAGAAGCACCACATTCTTCAGTGAAGTGCGCATTCTGCTGGTGTGAATTTAAACTTAGCCAACATATCCTGCATTTATACCAGGCTGAATTTAATTCTACAGTTCAGTTTTGTATAGGCGAAGCTCTGCATATATAATGAATGAGATCATCAGATAAGTTTTAGGAAGCAGGGACTCATCTTGAATGAAGAACAGCATTATTTTGGAGCAGCAGAAACTCCAGCTTGACAGGTAGGATTTGGCAGAGTGTGTGCAAGCCCTGACCTCTCATGGTAGCACTGAGACAAAAAAAAAGAATTAAAAATATTTAATACACAGTCTTCTACAATGACCAAATTGAATTTGGAGTGTAAAATCAGACCTTATTCCTGGGTGACTTTGTCTGCTTCCCCTTGGTTTAATGCCTAATTCATTCACCAATTCTTCACTCCCAGAAAAGACACACTTATTTTAAATAACTACACAAAGTCTCATTACCAAATGCTATTAAAATTAGAAATTGATACAGAGCCCCTCTGAACAGATGAATTTCTTAGAATTGTGCATGGATGGCAATACCACCATGTGCTTTGTTTTCCAAAAACTGCAGGAACTGAAAATCAAAAGGAAGACATAGCAGGAAGGCTAATAATCTGTTATTCATAAAGTTCAAGGTATTATGGGTATTTACCATCAGACAAGAAGTTATTTGATGTTTTGTGTGTGCTCTATTGGGGAGGAAAAGCTTAGTACACGAAGCCAAATCTGTTAAATTTCTTTATTCTGTCTGTGGACCAGTCTAGCTGTGAGCATGTTATTTAACAATGTTCTTTGTAACTGTCAATCATGGGGATAGGAGAATCACGGGGATATAAAGCAATAACAGCCTCATTCCAACAGAAAGGCACTTACACAACTAGCCAAGGTGTGTAGGAAAACCATGAACCTGCAGATCTGTACTCATCAGTCTGACAAGGCTGGGGTTGCTCATGTTTGGCTGTGAAAAACTGCTTCCCTTCCTGAGAAAACTACAGAAGGCTCTGAAGATAAGGATATCACAATCTCTGTGATAGCCTAAGACCTGTAGTGGTTTATTTATTTTTTTTAATACCTTTTCCCAAAGGTAAATAATTATTTGGAATGAAGATCAAGCATGCACTTAAGCAGAATTCCAGATTTAAAAAAAAATATCTGCTGGCCAGGGGCAAAGAAATAAAGCAAATCTAGCTGGGTCAGGATGCTGTCAGTGTTTTAATGCCTACACACATACTTTAGGTAAGCTTTCTTCAGAACTTTATTACTGCTCTCAAATTCTTTGAAAGAATTGTTATTCTTAGTGAGTGCTATTGTTGGCTTTGCCTCATGAAACCAAAAATCAGGGTGATAGGGAATTAAGTGGCAAAACATTCAGGGAAACATTTATTCAAGTGAAGCTGCAAGGTCTATGCACAGAGATCAGCACAGTGGCTTGGCCCAGCTCATCTGTGTCATTTCAATTTTTAAAATTTTTTTTTTGTTTTGTTTCTGTAAAGACATCTTTACTTACCTGAGGAAGGCATATTTAAGCAGACAGAGAAGAAAAAGGATGGTGCAGTTTAGCACACACATCACTAACCCAGTTTCTGTGCTTGATGCAGCAGCACAGCAGAACTGTCTGGTAGCCACAGTAGTGTCCCATGGATTTTCTTGAGGAAAAAAAAAGTGCCAGGAAAAATCCAGTCAGGCACTTACCATTGCATTAAACCCATGGAAAAAAAAGCATACTTGTATTCTTCCTTGTATTTCCTAAAACACAAGAACTGGGAGGTGAGAGACATTGCTTCTTAATCCCACTTCTGCTCTAAAGATTTACAGACAGAAGGATCTCCCAGATGGAAGCTGATTTTTCTTCCATGAGTTGATGCTGTAAATGCCACACCAAGCCCAAATTTCCATAAAAAACTGGATCATTACAGCAAATATTCTACAACAGCAGCAACACCCATTTCTGTCTGAATGAAAGTGAAAGACAAAATTAACCACAGCAGAAGCTGCAGCCAGCAAAGCTCTTGGCAGTACAATGACACCTTTGTTATTCTCTCCTTAATAACAAAATTAATTAAAGAACATAATTAATGACAGGATGACTGACCACCTTTTTATCTTTTTAAAATGTCACTCAACATCTCTGTCAGCAACTTTATGCTTCTCATGCAGCTGACCTTGTCATTTTACATTCCTTTTCCAGATAAGAAGTTACATGGAAGGAACAGTATTCAACAGTATTTGAGCCAGTATTTTAAGTTGCAAATGATAAAAGCAGTCTGTTGTGATTCAGTGTGATGAGTGCAATGCAAAATGAGGAAGTTTTACCTTTTTTTACGTAGTCTTTTTCCTGCAGGACTTGCCTATCACATTACATGAAGATTTAGAAGCTTTCTGTTCAGCTGGAAGGAAGTCACAACAGAAGCAGTTATTAAAGATGCTTTAATTTTTGGTGTTGTTTGGGGTTTTTTTTCATTACTCGACTGTTCTGCCAGACAAAGACCTCAAAATGTCATTTACATTTCATTTATTTAAACCAGCTTTGCACCCATACAGAGTCTCACAGGGCAAAGTGACAACTCTGCATAAAGGGACCTGGAGCCAATAAATGCAACTGGCCTTTGATGCAATGGGTACCATCAGAAAGAGGTCTGAGAACAGATACTGGGACAGACTCATGCACTAAGAGAGCTAAGGAAGCTCTTCCTTTGAAAAAAAAACCCAACAAACTGTTAATAATTAAATATCTTTACTTGTTACTTTTTGTGAGATGGCGCTTCATTTAACACAGAACTGGTTAATTAAAGAAGAATTTTCCTTACAAGCAGAACTGAGCCCTGCTTCTTTACTGCCACTTATTGGGTATTCAAAAGTATCTTTAAAACTACAAGGCAAACTCACAGAATCGCACAATTTTTAAGGCTGGAAAAGATGATGCATTGAATCCAACCACTGACCCAGCACCATGTTGACCACAAACCATGTCCCCAGCTGCCACATCCACAGGTTTTCTGAATACTCCCAGGGACGATAATTCCACCACTTCCCTAGGCAGCCCATTCCCCCTCTTCAGTGAAGAATATTTTCCTAATATCCAGTTTAAACTTTGCTGGAGCTGCAGGGGGCTGTTGTGACCAAAGGGCAGGACCCAGCACTGCCCCTGGTTGTCCCTCACCCCACTGGCCTCATCCCATGGATCCAGTCTGTCCAGACCTCTTTGCACAGCCCTCCTGCCCTCCAGCAGATCCAATTTAGTGTTATCCAGAACTCCAATTTTCTGTTATCTGTAAATTTACTGAGGGAACACTCCAGATCAGTAAAGATAAATAATAACCAGAGCTTGTCCCAACACTGATGATGACACCTCACGGATCCACTGTGTTATTCCACATTTCAAACTTAGTTTCACGTGCATTTCCACATGAGGCAGCTTTTTCAAAAATCAAGGGTTACATCTTAACCCTTAACCTGCTTTCAGGTATTGAATGTTTTGCTGACAGCCTCTCCTCCACACCTGCTTGTGGCAAGGCTACAAAACACTTATCCTCCCTTTGGTGTTGAAAGATCACAAAACTGATGGTAATTTTCTTTATTCTAAGTGTACCAAATACTTTCCCAATAAAACTTGTCAAAATAGAGAAAAAATATTGATAATCTGTGTACAATATGCCCTTAGGAGCAACAACAAAACACACCAACCTCAAAAACAAGATGCTGCAGTTGCAGGGGAAATCAATGTCACAGTTTAATTCCATGGCTTCTATTATTATGCAAGAAAGTAAGACTTGCTTGCCAAAAATAATATTTTTTGTTCTGAAAGTGCAGAACAGCTATGCAAAACTCACATCCAAGAGTTAATTTTTAATTGTAGGAAAATTCTATCAGTCAATCATCTTAAGCTGTAATGTGCCTTCCTTTATTAATGCCCCAAATGCAGCTTTTCTTCGGGGTTAATCACAGTGTTTTTATCACACAGAAATCCTATATTTATGCAAACCTGCTAAAAAGAAACCAGATCAGCAAAAGGCTCTGAGCAATAAATGCACACCAAGCAAAACCTGAGATAAAATAGCTAACTTCTGCCATAATCCTGTGATGGAGCTAGTTGAGTATTATAAATAATTAAGTGTCCCAGCACTTCCTTGATGTCCAGGAAAGGCTAAATAAGCACTCACATCCATCACACACACACTCCCTTTCTAAAAATCACCAATCATTACCAGTTGTCCTCTTTAGGACAGGGGCTTTAAGAGCTTTTATTCTCCATCAACTATTTGATTTCTTTGCCTGGAGGAAAATCCTTCATAGTTATCACGTGGCCATCTCTGTAAAAGCAGCAGCATCTAACTTGAAGTACAGATACAGCTTACAGTGCAATATGAATATAAAATGCACTGTTTCACAGATAAAAACCATTATTTTCAATCCAGAAACCCCCAAATTAGTATCAAAATGTTACACTGATAAGAAATTTTTGTGGGAAAAAATTAAACTAAGACCAGCATTTAAAATTGCATAATTTATAGGAGGAAATTAATAATTAGCATCTGAACCGAATTTACTTATTAATTTCTCTGTCCATATTTTGCTGTCTGCTTGGACAAATGTGATGTATGTATGTAAGTCATGAACAAGGAAATACAAAGCAAAAAACAATTCTTAGCACAAAACTGCTGTTAACAGCACTGTAAACTAATTTGCACCAGTTTTGACTATCCTGGGGTTTTTATAATGAACACTGTAAAAAAAGAATGCAGTTCACAGGTTTGCTGCACAGGTCAAACCACTTTTTTTCCTAAATTCCTAATCTGTTTCTTACAGGAATGAGTGTATTTGAGCAGAAAAATTTCTGGTAAAATGTTTATCCAGCTACAAGCACTAAATTGCTAAAGAGCTTTCACCTGCAGGAGGATGCAATTTGTATCTAATGCCAAAACCAATGATAAACAAGTTATGGAACTTGCAGGGAATTGCAGGAAGTGTTGGGTTGTTGCTGTACAAGTATTAAAAAAAACCCAAGCAAAACAAGACCTCCACCTTGTGGCAGGATGTTTCACAGTTGTTTCCCAACAATCCTTCTAATTTAAAGGAATTCCTGCCACAGCAAAGAAAATAAGATAAATTATTCTAAAATCCGCATTTCTCCCATTGTCATTGAAGAACAGGCTCTATGAAGAGATAACCAAGAATTTGATCATGCAGGAAGGTTCCTATCATACCATATCATGGAGCTGTCCATCAGCTCCTCCCTTTCTACCTTCTGCTGGCACATGGTTGAAATGCCACCAGAAAAGGGCTCATCCAAGGTGAAAGACATGTAAAAAAATCTAAATTTTGCTATGGAAAAAAAAAAAAGTCCAGTCAATTCAAGAAAAAAAAAAATTCCAATCAACTTCCAAAATTCTGGCTGTGCATTTGAAACAATACACTCAAGCTGCATCAAAGATAACTATTTTACAGCACTTCTAAATTTCTCTTTGTTTTACTGTGCTTGCTCACCATGCTTAGCCTGGTACTAGCAGAATGCAATAAAAGCTAGTCCAGTAAGAACAGAACCATGAGCCAAGATGAGCACAAATGCAACAGAGTGTGAATAAAGCTCTAAAGAATTGATTTTCCAAATGTGAAGCAGTATCAGCCATTATTCAGAAGAAATCTTTGTACCTCAAATCCTACTGTTCCATTTAATGGATGTTTCTTCAGCTTCAAAGCCCTTCAATTTCAAGGACTCAACACTCATTCAACTTTTAGCTTAGTTCTAGGAAGAAACAAATTCCAAAAACTTTACTCTGCAGCACAGAGATACTTTATTAAAATGTTTTTCAGACATTGGAATAATGTGAAAAGGACAGAAAAACCTTCAATATTGGCAAAATTACAAGTGTTTCCCATACAAATGCAGACTAGACCACTAGAGACTTCGTTTTGTTACTAAAAATTGTAAACAAGTAAGGCAATCCATATTAAAACAGCTTTCTAATTTGTTAGAAAAAAAACACGTAAGAAAATTTAAACTGGTAACACTATCTTAACACAACTACAAGGTGTAACATGAATCCTCTTCCAGAATTAAGAACTCTAAACCAATCCCCAACAGCACCTAAAATACAAAGAGGTCGTAGCAACTAGTCTAGAGTGGTATAATCTAAGAAAAATCGATCCCCAAAACACACTGGAATATTCTTACTCCAGCAAGGTTTCAATGAAGAGAGACTGGTGTATAAATCTGAGAGAGAGAGAGACAGGAGCATCAGCTCTGAATTCTCCTTGTCAGGAGCCACCAGCTCATGTCCTGCGAGGAAGTTGAGATGCTTGTGACAAACCTTCCTTTTTCCTTTTTTTTTTTTCCTTCCTTTTTTTTTTTTTTTCAGTGGCAGAGGAAATTTAAGGCCATCAGACTCGCAGCTTCAAAAATTCACAGACAGGAAAATAAGGTTGTGCTTCTCAGAAGGCTCTGTTCTGCAGGCAGGGATTACCACGGCTGGAGGAGCCTGGAGTGGCTGGAATTTCACATGACCACACAGCTTCTGTTGGATGCATTTTGCTCTGCCTGTTGTGAACAGGGAGAACCATTTAAAATCAAAAGAAGCCCAAAAAAACCAACAAACCACCCAGCAGCAAAATGTTCAAAATGTTTTTCTACTCAAAAGAATCTACTGTGCTTTCTAATATATACTTTTAAATAAGTATATATTAATTTTAAATGAATTATATAATAATTATCTATCAAATATGCATTAATTATATATTTAATATATCATTAAATGCACATTAAATTTACATATACATACATATGTATATATACCCCCA
>VZRH01007276.1:7170-29696 GCA_013397555.1 Urocynchramus pylzowi | reverse complement strand
GATGCATTTTGCTCTGCCTGTTGTGAACAGGGAGAACCATTTAAAATCAAAAGAAGCCCAAAAAAACCAACAAACCACCCAGCAGCAAAATGTTCAAAATGTTTTTCTACTCAAAAGAATCTACTGTGCTTTCTAATATATACTTTTAAATAAGTATATATTAATTTTAAATGAATTATATAATAATTATCTATCAAATATGCATTAATTATATATTTAATATATCATTAAATGCACATTAAATTTACATATACATACATATGTATATATACCCCCACATGTGTGTGTGTATATAAATATAGAGATAGATATTCTTTTTAATATTATGAAATTATTGGCCTGGTACAAACAAGAGTCAGCAAAGCTGTACAACCTGTTTTACCCTGGAATTAAAACCAGGTTACATGTCCTTTCTTATTGAGGAACAATACAGGACAGGTATCAGAAAAATACAAATGATTGCCATATTTGAGTGAGGGAACATAAACAAGAACCTTGAGAGATTTTATATAATAAATCTAACATCTCTGATTTCCAACACAGTCCTTTTNATCTCTGATTTCCAACACAGTTCTTTTTTTTTTTTTTTTGGTCTTCAGAACTTTATTTTTTCAGCATGCCAGGGACATTTTCTCTCAAAGGGTTTTCAAATCTCAAATTTTCTCTATCAGAGAAAATATGTGAATATAAGACATTAACATGATTTTCTCTATCAGAGATAAAGACAGATTTAAATTCTCGAAACTTTCAGTAAATTCACCCGCTTAAGCCAAGCTTTACTATAAACAATTGGCATGGGGAGGGGGGAGGGATCTTATGAGGAACAGAGTTTAAGGGAAAAAAAAATCCCCATATCTTTAAACTTTAAAAAATATATACTTCTCTACAAGAGGATATATTAGCCAATATTTTTACACTGGTTGCAGTTAAGACAGCTCCATGCTTTCCTTAATTACTGATTAAAAAAAAAAATAAAAGAACATCCACAATTTCAATTTTTTACTTATTTTTTTAAGAATTCATGACTTATATCTCCATTTTTTCAACGTAAATAACCTTGTTAACCCTAAAAGAAAATACCTGCTGACGGTAAATGTCTTCCTCATCCAGAGCTTCAGCTACTTCTTCCTCAACTTCCTCATCTTCCCCTTTACGCGCTGTTGTTTTGAACACAGTGCTTCTCTGAGCAACCTCCTGCAAGACAGTTTTAAGACTTGAACTCTCAAAAAATCTCCTGTTTCTCACCTGCTTAAGACTTTTGAGAAATAAGACTTTATTTGAGAAATAAAAGCTCCAGCTGCTGGGAAAACCACTTTTACTAATTTTGTTTGTATACGTCTCAAGTATCGCTGATCATAAACAGCTTAGTTTTAAATATCTTAATGATTAAAAGGACTGTTTCTGACAACACAGTCATCAAGTTCTTCCAAAATCTGCTTTCTCTCATATATATTTAAATATTTCCTTTCAACTGCAGCACATCACAGTAACTATCCCAACCCAATTTTTAAATCACACCTTACCTGAACTAACCCCTCATTGCCTCATGTGGATTTCACTGTGGGATTCCCCACTCCTCATAAGCGCACAGACTTAAGGAAAACTGATTGAGAAGACAAATCATTCAAGAGTTTACTGAAAATTTCTTTTCAAGGCATGTTCTAAGGTACTGCCCAGCTCCTGCCATGAGGGAGGTGCCTGAACAAGTCATTTTTTCACTATTTAGACTCAGTACATAGTAAAAAAAAAAAATCACAGGGTTCAGTAGAGGCATTTCTAAACTGCAGCTAATTCTCCAAAAGGAGAAAACTTCCTGTGTGAAGCATCTTTGTAGGCGATGCCACCACAGAAAAATCTCACAGCGATCTGAGTTGCTTTACCTCTCCCTGAGAATTTTTCAACACAACTTTCACATCTTCACCAGTGCCCCAGGAATTCTGGTTCTTCCAGATGAGGTCAGTGGGAGGGCTCGCAGTTACTCCAGCATTTGCAGCCCAGATCTGACAACAGAAGTCACACAGGAACATTTTTTTTGCCAGTCTTACCACATTTCCAAATTCAGATCATGTCTTTCATTTAAGGGGTGCTGAGAATCCCCTCCAGTGAGGAAGACCAAGCACCTTCCAAAGTTTTGTACAATGAAACACACGTGTTTTTAACGCAGGGACTTTAGAATATGTAATATGATGTAAAACTTTCACCTGTACATGGTGAAAATCACTGCTTCATGCAGAAAATTCTGGAAAACATCCCTCTGTATCAATTATCCCAACAACTGACACACTGAATGTCCAACACAAACACAGGTGATCATTTCCTGAACATGTGCAGAGGAAAAGACAAAACTAAAAAAATTTTGTGTTTTTTTGACCCACAGAAGTTGGCCTGGAGTCCATTTCAAGTGAAACTTGACAACTTACTGTAACAGTCTGGCCTGCCTTTAGCACATATCTTGAGGTATATCTGTAACTTGCAGAAGTGTCTCCTATTTTTCGGATCATCTCCCAGCCTCCCATAGGTTGATCCTAAGAAAAGGGAGAGTTAAAAAAAAAAATACTATTTCCACCAGCATTCATTTTTCTGCTACGGATGTATAGTGTGTTTTATCTTTAAGGCTGTGACACATATAAAACTTCCGTGAAGGAGTTTATTATCACTTAATCTTCAGCATGGAATTAGAATAATTTTAGGTAAATTTACCTTACCTCTTATTTGAAGTTAAAGCTTAATACATCCTGCTTTTGAGTTCTGATGTTAACTTAACTAATGTTTATGATTTGCATCAGTTTTGTTATCACTTGGTCCAGACAAATACATATTAGTAATACATATTAAATATTAAAATCCCCTTACAAATATTTATTGTTTTTTGGAGCACAGAATGGCAAGCAGGCTTCCTAGAAAACAAAATATTGCTGTTAGCATTCTTGAAATATTTTTACATATGCACACTTGCCACCACATACTTCCTATATTATTTTTTCTTATCAACTACTTGAAAAGCATTAACAAATCATATACAAGTCATCTTTACAGAATGACTGCTTCAAAATAAGAGTAGATATTTTTTAAATTCAAGAGTTTCAAATTCAAAACAAGCATTTTTTAAACTCTCCAACCTACATAGGTTCTCATCATTCAACAGTTGCCACTGTCAGTTAAAATAATCTAAAATAAACAATCTTATATATTTCAATGGATGCTGACATTCAGTTTGTCATTGCACCAAAACACACCATACTTAGAGAGGATTTTACAAATTTTTAAAATCTATTTATATAAACTGTCAAAACACTCATGAATATTCCCCAAGTACAGTTTATCACACTGCACTACAGGGAGTTACTAAAATCTAGACCCCCTAGAAAAGTGTTAAACATGAACCACCCATGGTTACTGGGAACAAAACTGATGCTTCTCCTTCCTTATGAAACAATGGCTGTGTAGGCAAATTAAAGGTGGAGGGAAACCAACTATATAGAGTGAGTTAAACAAGTATATGGGGGGGGGGGAAGCTAAAAAAAAAAAAAAAACAAACCTCAAAAAAGCAAAAAAAAAAAGTAGGTTCTGACTCATCAGAAATAGTTTTTGACCTGACTGAATTGAATCATCTACACACTCAAGTGCCTAGACCAAAAGAAATGTCAATGGAAACCATCGCTCCCCCGGTGTGGTAATTACATATAATTAAAACCCACATTATCACTATCTGGAGGAGCCTGTCCAGACCCTCACTGATTAGAGGGGACTGGAACACTTGGAACCAGGCCAGCACATCCCAACATGCTGCCTTTTATTGAAGATGAAGGAAGTAAATGTACTGTATGTAACAGCATCTTTTTGAGGGCAAAATAAGGAAGGGATTATTATTTACCAAATGGTTTTTCATTTGTGTAGATATGTGTACCCTCCCAACAGAAATTCCTACCTACTCACAGAATCATATAATCTCAGTAGTCACAGTTAACAGTGGCTCTGGCATGGGAACTGAGGGCTATAAAATTGTGGGTGCAGCCAAGGAAGAAGAAAAATCATGATTTAGGAAATCTCTATGCAGATACAAGGAACATTGGCAGTTAATTTCATCTAGACCTTTATTCTGCATCTCTATTTATTTATTTTGAGCCTTGTTAAGGGAGAAAAAGTGCTAAAAAGGCTCCTAAAGCAGCCTGGTATCTGCTTGAAGCATTTCTTATCAGGAACAATGTCATCTGTAAAGTTTTACAGGTGTATTAGTTGCAAGGCAGAACACAGAAGGGCGAGGTAACGATTTGGTGGACGGGCCACCTTGCAGTAAAACAAAAGCACCAAAAATCATTGGGGGAAAGTCACCATCAATCCAGAACAGTGTGTGAAAGCTTTCTTTGAGACACACCAGTTCCTTAATGCCACAAGCTCTGGGGTCAAAGTGAAGCTTGGGAGCTGCGAGGGCGCCAAGGATGCCCCGGCGCCTCAACTTACAACACACGCGGTCACTTCCAAACCTGCTCAGAGGTGTTCTTCAAGCGGATGAACTTCCCATCTACGTCTATCTCCTCGATGGACACGTTCCCTGTGGCAGAGGCAGAGTGGGAAATGGTCACACTGCTGCTGGCTTCGGACTCCTCCACATCGATTCTCTTCCTCTTGCCGCCGGCTGTGCGGACGCTGCGGCTGGACGAGGCGCGCGAGACGGTCACCCGGGAGGAGGGGCTGGGGGACAGCTTCAGCCTGGTGTGGGCAAGGGAAAAAACACACACACCACCACATCAGGGAAAAGGAGGCTCAGGGAGGGATCTCCTTGCTCTCCACAACTCGCTGGCAGGAGGGTGAAATGAGTTGGGGGTCGGGCTGTGCTCGCAGGGAACGCGGGACAGAGTGAGAGGAAATAGCTGAAGCTGGGACAGGCTTGGTGTACACTGGGTATCAGGAGGAATTTCTTCACTGAAAAGGCAGTCAGGCTTTGCCCAGAGATGTGGTGGAATCATCATCCCTGTAAGTGTTGGAAACATATGATGTGGCACTTGGGGACATTGGGGGACTTGGGCACTTGTGTGTAGTGCTGACCATGGCAGTGCTGGGTCAACAGCTGGATTCAAATCTTTCCCAGCCTTAATGATTCCATGATTTGGTTTTACTTTTCCCACCTTTTTTTTTTTTTTAAGTAAACTTTCTTCCATCTCCTCTTCTTCCCATAGATTTATACAGCAACATAGTAAACAAAGCATGTTACATGAAGAAGTGAAGGCTTAAGTACTTAAAAGGTGAATAAAATGTTATCAAACAGCTGATTACTATTTCTGGAGCACAGAATACTGATGGACTACTACACTGAGAGCATAAAAGCATTTCTGTGCATTTATTGAAGACTACAAAGAAACAAAAACCCTAGGGAGACTTAAGCCACTGTGGGAAATTAAAGCAAAAAACACACTGGCATAAAAGCTTTGGCTGTTTCATCCCCAAAGTTGAGAGGAATCAGCAGAGAGCAGTTCAGAATACAGTGAGGAATCTAACTCCTTTAAATGACAGTTGTGACAGTGGTGAAAATTCTCAGTATTGGAAGAACTCTGAGGCCAGATGTGGAAAATGCAGCTGGCTGATGAGCAAGGTAATCACAATGGCTATGACTTTATTAAAATCATTCTGTACTTAAGAGGAATTTGGGTAACAATTAATTAACCCTGCAATCAATTTTGAAAAAGAATATTAAGCACAGCACCAAACAGGCATACAAATGACAATTCACTACTTCTTCTCTGCTGGATCTTAACTAAAAGAAGAAGAAAAAAAAAAAAAAAAAAAAAAAAAGTGTTTGCTGCCTTGAGAGGTGGTATGATAATCAGTGTGCTTGGTCTCATGGTGACTTAGAACTGTATCAGACAGGCGGAGGCAAAAACCAGTGCCTTGGAAAGCAGTCAAGCACCACTAAAAACTGCTTTTTAACAGAGAAAGAGTCAAGAAAAGCACAGAGATAACAGAGATACCACCTCATTGCCATGTCTTTTCCTACCTCTCCTCTTCACCCTCCAGCAATTTCCGGTATGCATTGATCTCCATGTCAAGTGCCAGTTTAACATCCAGGAGTTGCTCGTAGTCAGTCAGCTGCTCCTGCATCTGATTCCTTATCTCTGCAATTTCCTTCTCCTTCTCTGCCAGTGTTTTGCGGCAGTTTTCCTGTTCCTGGGCCAAGCTGCTCTCCAGCTCCTGTGCTCTGTCCTGCCATGCTCTGGACTGGAGGAAAAGCATTGAAAACATCAATGGTGGTGCAGAGGAAAGCCCACCCAAGCCACCACATGCTCTGCTGTTCAGGCAACAGGGAATTCAAAACACACAAGTTATGTCCTCCCCTATTTCTGAGTTCAAACTCACCCACGTGTTCAACTTCCTGCTCTCCACCTCACCTACTACAAACGTAAACACCTCAAATTCCAGTGAAACTTGCAACATCCTTGGAAAAACAACTACTGTGCTCCTATTCTCTGAGGTCTGAAAATATGCTGCTGTACTTGAATTTACTTGGGACAGAAAAATTGAGCTTAAGAGTTTAAGTGTTCAGCATGTGCCAGACAGGACACAGTCCTAAGCTACACCAGGAAAAGTTGAGGCTGGACATTAGGACAAATTTCTTCACCAAAAAGGTGGTTAGACATTGGAACGGGCTGCCCAGGGAGGCAGGTGGAAGAATCACCACCCCTGGATGTGTTTCAGTGGTCTGTATCTTCCAGATGTCTGCTTTGTGCTGCTAATCCTGAATTCTGGGAGGCAGCTCCCCTAAAGAAATAGGTGTTGTTATCAGTGAAAATCTGCCTGCCTATCCTTAAAGGCTCCAAGGCTTGCTTAGATAAGCATTCCTTGAAGAAATCTGATTTGTCTCCTGCTTCAATAATTCCATCAGGTCAGCAGATCTTAAAACTGTACACCTAGAATGGAATGCTTACCAAAGAAAGCCCAAAATGATGGCAGCTTTAGGGTTTACTTTCCACAGGCATGCTTTCTTCTGTTTCACAGCCCCTTGAGATTTTTTTTTTTTTTAATTAAGGAGCAGACACAGGAACCAATGGCCCATAATCACAAAGTTTGCTATGCATGCACCCAAATTTAGGAAGTCACCACATATTCCAGAGATAGAGAGGAAAGGGAGCCTACATGTCTGACACAGGGGACCAGTATAACTGGTTGTCAATGCTAAGAGTCATATAAGGAATTTAATAAATGGAGTTTTGTGTCACATGGAAGATCACAGTGGACTCTACTGCAGAGCTCAGTGCTGGCAACTCACACCAGATCAGCACCAGGGATAAGAGATTTCCAAGAAAATAAAGCTTAACTTAATGCTACTAAAGTGGAAAACAAAAGTGTCCTGGCTGACTTCACTAATCCTACCATAAAAAACCGCCCCCAAACCATAGCAAAATGGTTTCTTTGGTAGAAAAACACAGTTAAAACAACAGAAGTTGATTTTCCTTTAAGTTGATTGCCCTGAAATCAGCAACAAACACTTCTGCCAGTTCAGAATCAACTCCTCTGAACCAAGCTGTCACTTCTGAAGTAACAGAACAGAGGAAATTAACTTAAAAAACTGTTGACTGGACCCCCAAAAGATCATGGTAATCTAAAGGCAGAAATAAGATCTAAGTGGCCAAAACTTTCCATCCAACTCCTGTGGAACCTCATGCACATTCATTCTATCACCTGATCTTTTCCAGAGACTAACTTCACTAGATAAAACGAAAACTAGGTAGACTCCTACTAGTATATGCCAATTTATTTGGAAAATTAGGAAATAATATCCCCCACATCTATATTTTTCACTACAAATACACAAAATTTTGATGTCCTATTTGAATCTACTGTACAGGAGGAATAAAATTCAAAATGTATCACAGAAAGGATCAAACAGTACTAGTATTTTATATTCATAAAAAAGTTTAAATGTTTTGTTGCATTTCCAAGAGAGTTACAAAAGCTTACTGCAGAACCTACTCCTGACACTTCTGATTTTCACTCTGGATTTCCCACTGCAGGGCACACAATGCTACAAATAGGCCAGTACCAAACATATCACTTGCCATACATTATGTCATACTTCCCTGGGTGTGATCTCTGCCCTCTGTGATCTAGGAATAACCAATATGTGCTCGAGATCTTGCCCTACAGATGCTTAAGTACATTTATTTGATGCTTTTACTCAGTCTCACATTCCCAATCTGGGCAAGATCACGTCATTAGTTTTGGTTTT
Source organism: Urocynchramus pylzowi (assembly GCA_013397555.1). Taxonomy (NCBI): domain Eukaryota; kingdom Metazoa; phylum Chordata; class Aves; order Passeriformes; family Fringillidae; genus Urocynchramus; species Urocynchramus pylzowi. The sequence continues at coordinate 21,475 of VZRH01007276.1, read as the reverse complement.
TTTTTTTCAGATGTCTAGATGCAAACTGCATCTAGGATGAAAAGAGACAGCAAATTCCAGTTGTGGCTTTGAATGTTGCTTTGTAGAATTCTACACTAGGCTGGTCCAGTCACTACTAAACTGCTCAGAACATTTAGTCTCACTCAGAACTAATAAACTGCCAAGAACATTTAATACACATTTATCTAAAATTGCCTCATCTACCCACAAAAATTTTCACAAAAGCCAGTTAACAGTACCCTGTTTCAAACACCAGCAGAATATAGCAGAATACGATATTCTATATAGTATCCTGCTATAATATGCTATAGAGAAATGCTATTTCTCTATAGCAGAATACTACACACAGAAAAAGAAAATAAAGTTTGTCAAAAGGAGACATGAAGGAATTTGAAAAAGTACAGAGCAGTAGGAGAGAAGACAAACTCCAGTGGTGATGCTGAACATACAAGTTAAGGGAAAGATAGGCCTGTAATACAAAAACCAACAACTGTAACAGGAAGAAAAGCCTTTAACACAAAACCCAACATCTGTAAACAGCAGGACCAAGGGGGCACAGCTGGATACCTCTTTCTGGAGGCTGGTGATGTGGGAGGACAGGCTGTCGATGCGCATGCGGCTCTCGTTCAGCTGCTCCCTGATGGTGTTGGCTGCAGAGCTGCTCATCTCTGAGGACAGCCTGGCACTCTCCAGCTGCAGGGCACCAAAGTGAAGACATCAGTTTCAAAGTAAACTTCCACTAGAAGAAGGAACGAATCACCAAAAACCTGCAGGCCACGCTAAGCCACCTGAGTTCCTCTCTGCAGCTCCAACGCACTGAAACTTTTCTATCTTTGGGGCTAAAATGTGGTTTCCATGTTGGATTGCCCTGCCTGGAATTCCAATTCTCTGAATATTTATGTTAGGATTAAAACTTCTCTTGTAGACATTACTGAAATTGAACTACTAAGTTCCTTTTTCACACTGGACAAAGTTTATTTAATACACTTAAATGTTTAAGATGCTTTAGCTTCTTCTTAGTGAAGAAGCTAAACTGAAATTACCAATTCTCTAAAAAGAGGCAAACTTGTTAACTTTCAGGCAAAATAAGCAAATTGGTACCAGCACCAGTGCCCTAAGCCATTACTGCTTCATTCTATCACTTCAATCTTGAACAGTTTTACTTTTATAAAGTAACTAAATCATTCCTGATGAACACTACTACACACACTTGAGCTGCACCATAGATTTATTGAACTTGTTGATGATGATGCAAAGCAATCTAATTTTTTTTTAACTAAGTTTCAAAAAATACAGAAAAGTATACCTGATGATAAAGACCAAGGAAGCAACGAGAGGTTGTATTTTTGGCTAGACTGTATTTTAAATAATCTTTTCCAAGCTGGACTGAAGGCCTGGAGATAAGCAGGCTGAAAAGACCAAAACCAATGCTAATAAATTCAGTTTATATGAACTTTTCTGCTGTAAAATCCCACTTTGCTTCTAAAAAATACTAACTGTAACAAGCACAGCCACAGAAACCAGGTTCAGTTGAGACATCAGGGTGTCTCCTGACATAAATGCTGAGTAACAGCAGAGGAAGGAAATGATGAAGTATAACTGATTTCAGCTTTCTGCCTAGATGAGTGAAAAACAGAAGTTACAGGGTATTGTAAAACTTCCCCATGTTTTGTACATGGTCAGAAGACTCTATCTTCTGTCTTCTCAGCAAGCCCCATTATGAATTTTTATACAAAACATGGGGCACCTTATTGATCATTGCTCAGTATCATGCTTAACAATGCACAAACTTTCCTTGAATTCACAGTAATCCCAGCACTAATCACTTTGCCCCCCAGACCACCTTCATACAGTGCTTCCTTCCCTTCTGTTATTGTACCTGATGAGGATTAAACCTGCTCCCAAAGTGAGATGTGAAAATGCAAATTCACACTCAAACGCATGCTAATTTCAAACCCAGCTCCCTAATAAACCCCTCCGAGCCGCCAGTAATTATGCTATTAAGCAAAACAAAACCAAAGTACATCAAACAGCTGTGTGAAAACATGTTCTCACTTTGGAATGGTAAGTCTCTTCAAGCTCTTCTTTGTACAGCTTCACTTGAGCATCGTGTTGCTCTCTGATCTCGTGGAGGGCCTGGGCCAGTTTGTGCTCGTATTCAATCTGACGCCCAGAATCAACCTCGACCAGACGAGTTTCATGCTTCCTTCTTGTCTCATTGATCTCCTGTGAGAGCCAGAAAAACATGCTAACACTCAGTAAATACAGAACAAAAATTTCAGGAGACTATCCTGCTGAGTGGAGAGTAATGCAGACTCTAGTATCAGATTATTCTGCCATGAAACTTTTAGTAGAAATGATCTTTTTTTGCAATAGCCACTCATTAAAATAAGAGCGGGGATACCATCAGCATTTTTTCCTGAGAGTTGTCTGAACTTTCAACAAATACACCTCAGCATCATCAGATTTTAGAAATATATCCCTCCTTTCTTGAGGTATTTTCTGTGCTTCAACAAAATCAAACTGCTGTGAAATAACAGTCAGCCCACTTTCCCCATTTACTTGTGTGCTTGCCTGTGCTTTCTCTGGAAAGAAAGAGATTCCAACAATATGAAACAAAGCTGAAAATACTTCTAGCAAAAAAAAAGCACACAAGGAAAAAAAGACAGTATGGTCAAGCACATTTGTTACTGCCCTAAGGTTCCCCCTAGAAAGCCTCAAATGCCACAGGTGAAAGGGAAAGTGGCAAGAAAAAAGTTGTCTTCTAAAAGACAGCTATTCATCCACTTTTGTTTCCATTATTCAAAAGCATCCTATTAGAAAGGTTTGAAATTAAAAACATTGCAGGTCCAGAGCACTGGTTTGAGTCTTCCTCCACTTTATTTCTTATAATGGGAAATTACTAACCTACTTTCTCATTAATAAAAAAAGACATGTGCATTGCATACCATGATCAGAATTTAAGATGAAACAGTATGATACATGAAGTTATTTTACCACAAGAATTCAGAGTTAAAATATTTTTTCCTAGAATGAAGTTAGAAATCTTCATGCTAGAACAGAGGTAAACCCTACTCTGAGTTGGAGTTCAGACAACTTGCAGAGGTGCCTCCCAACTTAAATTATTTTCCTATTCTAGAATTTCCCACACCAGTTGCCTTCTTCTCTTTGAAAAATGTTAATTCTTGAGGCTAAATTTACCTCCTCATACATATTTTTACGGAATTCCAGGTCCTCAATGAGGCTCTGACAACGGTTTTCAAGGTCCACTTTCTGCAAGGTTTCGTTTATAAGCTGGTCCTTGGCAGCAGCTAAAGAAGCTTCAAGCTTCAAGAAATAAAAGAATCAACACAAAAGTTATGCAGCAGAACTCACACAATGGCCAAAGCCTCACAGAACTAGAGCTAACTACACATTAAAGTTTAACTTTAGTCAATTGTTTAACAATCAAATACCAATATTTACCCCAATAATATTACATATAACACATACAAACTTTTACAGTTGCTTATACAAGTGAGTTCCATATATTTCCCATCAGCAGCTGGCATTAAAACTGTTACTTAATAATTTTCCTTACATATCAATTTTTACTACATGGAAAACACCAGTTTTGTGGTCTCCACCACTCATCCTCTTGAGGTGGTTAACAAAAGCTAACAGAACTAGGACAAGAGGTTTTCCTCATGGTTCCACCAGAACATGCAGAATTACAGGCAGAACCAAAAGGAGCACAGAGAGAAACTGTTATTTGTCAGTTATTATCTGTTCCTGTGAAGTCAATCTGCCCCCCAAAACACTTCTGAAATGTGTCAAGTGTACTTTGAGTCTTGACCTGCTTTCCTTCCCCTAAGTAACATCCCTCATAACGTTAGCATCTTCAACTTTAAGAGCCCTCTCAGCTCTTAAAATTGACAGGTTTTCATCCTTTTTTTGGTTACAAAGTTATATTTTATCAGATTGGCAGCTCATAATACAGAAAATCACCTCACTTGCTAAGAGAACCTGATGGTTAGATATCTTTTGTTCTCACCTCTCTAATTTGATCTTTCAAATCTTCAATTTCTCCCTCCAGACTTTTCTTATCACCAAGGGCTGTGGCCAGTGCAGCTTCTTTAGAATTTAGGGCTGCTTCAAACTCACGAAGTTTGACCTGGGCTCCACTGAGGTCAGATTCCTTTTTTGTATAGCTGGAACAAACCAGAGAAAGTGGTTGCAAGAAAACCTAGAAATGCCCCCAAAGTCCACTGCTGACTAATAAAGCAACCTGAATCTCGAACTTGAAAACACCTGTCAAAAAGATTTTGTGTTAGCTAAATTTACTGTGCGTTGCAGCACCCTTCAAAAATGGCAAAGTTTCACAGATCTGAGGAAACAGACCCAAATACTGTCTGTACAACAACATCTGCCATGACAGAAACTACACTAGTGCAGAGGTGATGTGATTTCTTTATGAAGGCAAGCAGATTTTCAAATTACCTTCAAATTAGTTTTTGTGTCTAGACAAGCAGTCAAGCATTTCCTAGGTGTTTATCTCTCAAACCAGCATAAAAAACCAGAGAAATCAAACAGGGGAAAAACATAATGTCACATAAATACAAGTTTATTATCCACAAATAATAGTGTAACAGGCTAGTATCAAAAACAGGAGAAAGGAAACTCATATTCATGAAGCAAAGTGTTTCTTGTCCTTAGATGGCACAAGCAGACATTAAATGTGTAACAAGTTCTTCAGCCTTGGAGTTCATTATTTTTCTGCCTGGGATATCCACATTTGTCTATCAAAGGCATTATCATGCAGAAGTCTTAGATGGTTTTAATTGAACTATGAACTTTTTAAAGGAATGGACAGATTTAGGCTCAATAATACCAGAGGCTAGCATATCCTTCTCCAGTTCTTATGGTTTTTTTTTCCAGACATTTAAAAAAAATCCCAACAAAAAAACCCCCAAAAACCCCCAAACAAACAAAACAAAACCCAGAATCAACAACATAATGCGCAGAAAATTGGATCAATTAAAACTGGATAGATTCAGAATACATCCAGTACTCTTTTTAGTCACTGCACAGCTTATAAGACACAACAGTAATGCTTCTCGACAAAATGAGACCCAACACAAAATCAACACAATTTTAAAAGGAGACACCCTCAGCTTTAAAAGATCCTTTTTCCCTCTAAGATTACCTGCACTTATCATGCTCAGGAGAGGTGCCTGAACACAGAAGGATGCAGGGATGGAACGCATGTCTGGAGGTTTCAGCACCACAGCCACACCACATGGCAGGCTTTATGCAACAGATTTAGCGCTTGCTAATCCCGATCCCGTGGGATTAGCACCTGCTCCCCCACCCTGTGGCATCCAAGGGCCAGGCTGGGAGCCCCTGAGACACACAAAAACACTCTCTTCTGCACTCAGCTGCTTCCTCCTGCTCAACAATCCCCACTGCCTTAGTGGCATTTCACTCCTCAGACCCACAGCTGGATCCAGCGCTCGGACAAAACCACAGGATTTAGAGTGTGGACACTCCTGCTTCCAGCTCTCTGCATTATTCCCTAGTGGTTCTGTGCTGTCCTTCCTCTTCCACCCAGGCCTGTTGAAAATTCAGCATGGAAGGAAGGTGTGCAGCAGAAGAGGAAAAGGAAGGAAAGGTATATCTGTAAAAAACCCAATCTCTCCATCCCCTATGAGGAGTATGAGGGTCCACAGCAGACATTTGTTGTTTGATCACTCCTGGGAAAAAAACCTTTAATCAAAACATGAAGAAACTGCTTCTACCATGCTGAGACCAAGCCTACCAAGTCAGACCCTGAAATGAGAAAGTTGCAGAACTATAGACAGTGTGCTGCTCCCCAGTCTGCCTCAAATTATCCTGGACTCTGAAACAGAGAGATTCTCCAAAATGTGCCACTATCCAAAGTGTGTGGATACCTTAAAACTCCTTGGATCTTAAATTATTTTAATGCAAATACCTTTTTAATGCATTTACAGACCGAAAGACAGCTGAGAAGAGCATTCTTGCCATGCCATCAGCAGAGAAAAAGGGGTATTAGAATAAAATAGGCTAGCAACAACAACATGATTAAAACCCAGTGTAGTACCTGTACCACAAAAAGTATTACCAGTTAGATCAGCCCTTTCTGGCTTGTTTGCAACAAGACTGTCTGTGAAGCCACACTATAATTTAATGCAACAAAAGCCACAGCAGGGGGGGTGGTGGGTGGGTGGAGAATTAAAATTAAGCATTATTAGTTGTTAGTGACATGAGTTGTCTAACTATGAGGCAGCTCATCTGAACATATTCTCAGAGAGAAAACAGAAACTAGAGCTCAACACTTCAAACGCTGGAAGCCAGATGAAATCTCAGTAACTCAACAGTGTCATCCCAGCCCTAAAGGGAATACAGGAAAGGAGGAAAAGATCACAAAAGCCTCAGTGATTTATAAAAACAAACACTAATATATACAACACATACTTCACCCTTACACCCACTAATTTTGACCAGGAAGAACTTCAGCCTCTTCAGAAGCTGGCTTCTTCCAACCCAGAGAGCCAAAGCTACATCTGAATACAGCAAATGAAAAAACCTCAAACACCTTCCTGTTGCAGTGTTCAGAAATGACCGAGAACTGTGCTCCTTTTCAAGTAGTTTGACTCATGAAAGGAAAATAAAAGCAAACAAGTAATTGCTGACTTGCATCTTTTTCAAAGAAGCAGTTTGGTTTTCTCTCTTTCCACTTCAAAGTGCGTGGATCTTCTTATCCATGGAATTGTTTACAACAACCTAGAATTTCCCGTAATCTCCTTAAACTTCTTGCTAAGTTAATAGAGAAGCCATACAAAAAAACCCCAAAAAGACACAACTCCAACCAAACAAAACCCCAAAAAATCATTTTCTAGCTGAACTGACCATCTGGAGCCAGACAAACCACACACCTAATGCAAGGCAAGCAGTCAGCAGCCAGATCTTGGTGAGTAAAAGTAACTTAGAAGTTCCTTTGAAACTGACCAAGTGCAGGATACCACCAGCCTACAGCAGATTCTTCTCACCTCCCACACCCCACCCACTCTTTTCTGCCGCTACTTAAGAGCCTGATCACAAAGCTAAGCATTACCAACATTAATCAAACCCTCTTCAAAAAGCCTTGGCTTTTAGCCAAGTCGTGACATAGATACACACGTGTTGCAATTCCTGATAATGCAACCTATATTTAGACCTATATAAAATTACATTTACTGTACAGTGGGTTGGTTTTCCACTCCAGTTGTAGAGAAATATGAAAATAATAAAAAAAACCCCCAACTACAGTCATGACTTTTCTATGTTTTATTTAGCTAGCAGTCAGTTTCCCATATTTTTCCCCCATGTCAGACAAAATGCTAAGGTTGTATTTTGCAAGAAAGTGACTTAAAATAACATAAGAAGCATCTAAGAGCATTCAAATTTTTGAATAGAGACTGGCATGAAAATAAGAGTTGAAAATAAAGTGAATGAGTTTGGCTTTCCTGTAAATAAATATATGTAACATGGCTTCAATTTGTCTCATGTCACCTGTTTTATTTAAATGTAATGTTTGCAACCAACAACAACACATCATCTCTGGTCACATACTGCTCAGCTGTGACCCTGCTTGAAGTCACAAGTCCAACCTGAAGTTCATGGTCGTCTATGTGAATGCCATAACCCCATTTCTAAGTGGAACCTACACACATAAACAAATCAAGCCACTGCTCATTACCTATCATCATTACAGGTCCACATATTTGAGACTAAATATTTATGTCCTACAATGCACAGAAGACATGCTGACTTCAGAATATAAATTCTTACATTTCAGTGGATTTAATTATTTTGTAACAAGTTAATGACCACCCCACTTCTTCTCCCTCTGGGTGCTCTATGGTACACATCCAAACAGCGACAGATTTCAGATTAAATCTCTCAAGTTCCACAGACTCCAATCTTTGCCTGACTTCTAAAGATCCCCTACAATAACAAAATATGCCTAAAAGATCTCAAGCCAGCTTCCTTTCCATAGTACCTCCCCAGCTCCTTACAGCACATATGCACCCTGGAAAGGCCTGGAACAGGTGTTCAATCTTTGCCTGTACCAAAATCACATGGTTCTGTGTAGCTGCTCAGGGTATCAGCTGCAGAGTGCCACACACTTGCACAGTAATTCAAGCCACAGGCTGATGGGAAGCTGCTCCTGATATTTATTTTACTGCCTAATCTCAGTGCAGAAATGTACTTCAGAGTGTAGATGGGAAGGAAGGCAAACTGGAGATGCAGAGCCAGCCAGCCAGATAAATTATTTCTTTGATATTTGAAATGGAAGTTTAGTTCCTTGCCACAATTACATTTTCTATTAATGCTTGCACTCTACAAAACACCCGAAGACAAAAAGGAAGATTAAGTCTTTTACCAACATCTTCAATAAAACACAATTTCCTTCGAAGTTTCTTTAATCACACTGTCTCCACTTCCAGGAGACCAGATGTCCCTCAACACTGGCAAACTGCCACAGTGAAACCCCAGCCTGCCAAAGACAAATGTAAACAATGGGTTTCCTAAATGAACTAGAGTTAGCACCAGTTTATACCTCCTAAAAAACACAATTTCCTCACACGACCAACCAGAATGTGGGCAAGCCCAGCTGGGGATATTTGACCTGCCGTACACTGAATTAAGTCCCCATCACAAACATTCTTTGAAATAAATTTTCTTTATCTTGGAAACCATTTCCACAAGTGGAAAACTATGCTGAAACCTGACCCACCAGCAGAGCCACACAACACAGGAGCCAGCCTTGGCTCTCTGAACTGCTCTTGTTTAACATGACTCGGTAACACAGCTGTGCCAAAATTCACAATGTGCGCCCTTGTTAAGTTAATTGCTTCAGTGACACACAAGACCTCTTTCCCTCACCATCCTGGCTGAGCACTTCTCCCTGGTGTGCACTTGTGGCAAATGATGAACCCATGACACATTCCCCCTCAAAAGCAGAAGCTTTGTCCAGTCTTGTAGGATGTGATGGAGCAATTGGAACCTGCTGATCAAACAAATGATGGCATTATGACATGTCCAAGGATCACATCTTTCACTGATTTGTATGCCTTGTCTATTTAATCTTTTTCTCAAGAAATATGGAATTTGCAGCCATCTGAACTCCCAGCCAAGGCAACACTGCTCTGTTGTAGGAAGTGCACTCTACCTGAAAACAACAGAAGTTGTTACCCCAAAATAATTTGTTGCTAATTGTATCATCACACATTTTGAGACTTCACGATCCTGCTACCTACAGGCAACCTTTCACCTTTACTGTTCATGAGCAAGTCCAGCAGCTGGAAATCAATATGCACAGACATTTTTTCTGTGGAGCTACTGCTGGTGCCTTCCACAGCCTTTGACTGGCAAAACTGTAGCAGTAACAATTAACTACACTATTTATTTAAAGGACAGAAGTAGAGGCATGTCTCCACAACAGCTACCACCTTACAGCGTATATGACAAAGCATCTAGCAAAATCTTATCTCATCACTAATGAGAAAATAAATTGCAAATACTGTGAAATTTGTACAGTCTCTCAACTCTTTCTCAAACCATGGAAGAGACAGCTCTCTCTTCTACACCTCCCAAGAGTGCTCCAAGAGTTCTATAAACTTAAACTCAAATTACATTTTTTTTTCCCCCAAGTCTTGAGGAACGGAGATTTATTTTCCTTTATCTCCATTCTGCTCATCACAAGCTTCATACTTACACAACTCTGGGTATCACTTTCCCATCCCCTCCCCAGAACAGAAATAGGGAAGCTCATTTTTTTAATCTCATTTTTTTCCTTAATTCTTTAGAGATTTGAAGTATCAAGGGAAACCTTCATATTTTTGCTACAGCAGAACCCACTGCATGGCAAGCACTCTAGAAGGAGAGCATTCAACAAGTCTGCTATATATAGGAGCATCAGCTAAAGAAACAAATGCAATTTTCTTGAGGGATTATATCTTTTTGGTGCATCACACCATATAGATGGCACTGAAGTCAGCAAATCCAACAAATATGTTGACTGGAGCTTTAATTTTTGTGAAGAAAGAATAAAAGAAATCCTACAGCACTTTGAGAGTAACTAGAATCTTGAGTTTGAGGAACTAAGAGTGACTGAAAGATGACTGAAATGAAATGGATCAAGCAATTAAGAAGGATGTCATGCTAACCAGAGGAAACAGAGTTGCACAAGAATAACACCAAAAATATTCAAAGAACACAAGAAGGCCAGCTAGACCATGAATAGTATTGCCCAGCTTCAGATAACTAAGTGGCAAATCATCTTTGCTCCCTCCACAGACCCAGAAAACCTGGAGAGCCATTTATCCTCCTCACATTTATCTCCACTGGCTCTGTAAGGAACCAAAGCCATCACTAATTTGAACGTTATGGCTACAAGAATACCTAAACCACACAAACCAAACATGCCAGGTAACTTCTCTTTTATTTTTCCTTTTTTTTTTCCCCTCCTCAAGTGGCTCTGTTAGATCCAAACTACTAGATACCAACATTTCAACTAAAGCCAGTGCATACAGCACACTGCAGTTTAGCTTTCAGAGAAGGCAAGGAAAATTCTGTTGGGAGCACACATCCTCATCTTACCTTGCAAATCTTTACAGTACTCCTATGCATGCTTGTGCAAAGTGCTTTTAAGAGTATTTTTTGTCAGGTTATAGTGTGACTTAACAGCTTTAAGAAGCCATGAGGGAGTGTGCTCCAGTTCAAGTGAAAAAACCCTCTGCTCCTTTTTAAGAGTTTGCAAATAGAATTACAGATAAGCTTAGATATCCCCAAGATATCCATCTTAACACCCAAAGACAACTAAGAAACTGCACGCCCATCGTGAGGTCTGGCACCAAACAACACCAAAGAACCACAAACAAGTGGAACCCAGGAACCTCAAACAGCACTGAGTGTTTGTTTTATTAAACTATCCAGGAGATCTTGGCAATCAACACCCTGCCCCCACCAAAACAGGTTTTTGCCAAGTGTTCCACCCCAGGCAAATGCAAGGCAGGATATGCAGATGCCCATGTTCATGTTATTAATGCCCTGGTTCCAGCCACAAAAAGGGAATCCACTACAGACTGCATTTAGATCCCAGTCCCACACATGGAGCCTTGCGAGAAGCTGACACAAGAGTGTGTCTTCCTCAATAAAATCACTAAGAGATGGAAATTCCTGGCTTGACCTTGGAGTCAAGTAATTTTGGTGCCTGTCTGCAGCTACACCTGGCTTTCCCCTATCACTGTCAATGACTACTTTGATTTAAGACCTTTGTAAGGCACCAAGAGGTAACCCTAAGAACAACCAGACTCACTAATTAGAAGCTCAAGGTTTTAGTTCTTTAAATAACAGAGTCCAAACGATATCAGAGCTGTCTGCAGACGCTGCAAGAACATCAATGTGCTGGTTACACATGAAGTATCTTTTTCATCATGAAAAATCAGGGCTGAGAGAGCATTTAAGACACAGTAGCAGAGGAGGAATAACAACTCTGGAAGTTTTTTTCCCCTCCCAGCATTGACACAACTTGTGATTCCAAGACTAAAGAGTGAATGCCTAAAACTGCAGCAGTCACAAAAATGAAATTATATGTAAACACAAACAAGGAACCAAATAAACAATTTAATCGAGTCGAATGTTTAAGAAGCAAAATCTAGTGTCTCAAAATCTAGTCTCCCAAAATCAGTTTGTGGCAAGAGCAGGGATCTTGGCATTGTGCCCTAAAGCCATCAATCTGGGGGATGTGTGGACACAAATTCTACCTTTTGTAGCTTCTGAACATCCAGGAAGGCACAAAGAAATGACAGTTCTCTTTGGTTTTAAGTATGACCCATGTATTAGCTAGTCAGTATTTCCACATTATGAAGTTAATCTGTTTCAGAAAGGTTCAATTTTCCATCCCGAAGCAGCCTGAGCCTTGAAGGCAGCCCTCTGTCCGTGCAGGGGGAGGTGAATAGTTATGGAATCACAGTGCTAAAGGACTGCAATGGGCTCTAAAGCCCATCCAGTCCCAAGTGCCCAGACACAGGCAGGCATGCCACTGACTACCGCAGATCGTTCAGAGCCTGGAACACTTCCAGGGTTGGGGCATCCACAACCTCCCTGGGCAACCTGTGCCAGGGCCTCACCTCTCTCACAGCCAAGAATTTCTTCCCGATATCCCATCTAAACCTGCCCTTCTTCAGTTTAAAGCCGTTCCCACCTCGTCCTATCACTCTGTGCCCTTGTCAAAAACCTCTCCCCAGCCCCCTTTAGTTACAGGAAGGTGCTCTAAGGTCTCTCTTACCGCGGGTAGCAATCAGAGCACTTCACCTCATTCCTTAAGCACCAGCTTCCCTGTATAACCTGTTCTAGAGCCTCACCACCCGCACAGCAAGGAACTTCTGGCTAATATCTAACCCGCTTAACCAAAATTTCCCCCTTTTTCCGTCCGCACCGGTCGGAGCCATCCCGGAGCATCCCGCGGATGCTGCGGGGGCCGGGGCACTCGCACCCGGCAGGGGCGGCGCTCGGGGCCGGCGCTTCCCGCCGGGGCGGAGCGGCGGCAGCGCTGCCCGTGCCTCATTCATTCCCTCATTCATTCTCTCACTCATTCCCGGCAGAGCGCAGGCGGGACGGGCGGGCGGCAGTGCAGGGCGAGCACCCATGGTGCCTCCGCCACCGCTCCGCCTGCATCCCGACCTCCATCCCGCCATCCCAGGGATGCTTCCCGGCCCTTTCTTTCCCCGCTGCCCACCTGCCCAGCAGCTGCTCGTGCTCGGCGCGCAGCTTGCCCAGCTCGATCTGCAGCTTGGCGCGCTCCCGCGCCGTGTCGTCCAGCGCCCGCCGCGCGTCCGCCAGCTCCGCCTCGTAGATCGCCTTGAGCCCGGTGACCTCGCGGCCCCGCACCTCCTCCCGCTGGGTCACCTGCAGCTGCAGCGCGCTGTTCTCAGTCTCCAGGCTCCGCACCTTGTCGATGTACACGGCCAGGCGGTCGTTCAGCTGCCGCAGCTCCTCCTTCTCCTGCAGGCGGGAGATGCGCGTCGGGCTCTGCGGCATCGCGGCGACGGATGGGCCGCGGGTCCGCGGCGTTGTTTCGGCCATGGAGCACCGGGGGGGGGGGGGGGGGGGCGCGCGGGGGGGGGGGGGGGCACACCGGCGGAGCGAGAAGCGGGCGGGGATCGACGGACAGGCGGACGCACAGACCGACCGCCGCCGTCGCCTCCTCCTCCTCCGCCGGCTCCGCACCAATCCAATATGGCCGCGCGCCGCCCCGCGCTCGCGGCCCTCCCGCCCACGTGACCGTACGCCAACCAATCGCGAGCCGCCTTCTGCCGCGGGCTAAATTCAAAACCCGCCAACGGCCGGCGGGCGCTCCACTCAGGCCACGCCCCCGGGCCACGCCCACGCCCCGCGTCCGTTCCCGCCCCCCGTTCCCGCCCATGGCTCCGGACAAAGGGACCCGGAGCCCGCGTCCTCTCCCGCTGCCGCGCTCGGGGGTCGCAGCACGGCCGCCCGCAGCGCCCCTCGCCTGGCCTCGCGGGGCGATGCAGTTGTTTGGCGGTGTGGCTGTAAATTACAGAATCACGGGATAAATCAGGCGGGGGTGATCGAGCCCAGCGTACGGCCGGACACCACCCTGTCAACAAGAGCGTGGCACTGGGCGCCGTGCAGGCTTTCCTTAAGCACCTCCAGGGATAGCAACTCCGCTACGTCCCTGGGCAGCCCGTTCCAGGCCTGGCCACCAGTTGAAGAAATTCCTCCTGATGTCCAACCTAAGTTCCCCCAGCTCAGCTTCAGGCCATCCCCTCTTGCCCTTGTTCCCTGGGAGCACAGCCCGACCCCGCCTGGCTGTCCCCTCCTGTCAGGAGCTGTGCAGAGCCACAAGGTCCCCCCTGAGCCCCCTTTTCTCCAGGCTGAGCCCCTTCCCAGCTCCCTCAGCCTCTCCTGGGGCTCCAGCCCCTTCCCAGCTCCGTTTCCTTCTCTGGACACGCTCCAGCCCCTCCATTCCCTGTGTGAGGGCCCAGAGGTGACCCAGCACTCGAGGTGTGGCCTCAGCAGGGCCAGCACAGGGACGGGCACTGCCCTGCTCCTGCTGCCACCCCACGGCTGGCACAGCCCAGGGGCCATCGGCCTCTTGGCCATCTGGGCACCCGGGGCTCATTTTCAGCTTCAGCTCTAAACCCCTCATAAATAAGGAGTTTTGCTGTGCCAGATGTTTCCTACCCCGAATTTACATCTCCCTCACCCACAGGCTGCTTGCTGTGGTTAAAAAAAA
>VZRH01007273.1:638474-664202 GCA_013397555.1 Urocynchramus pylzowi | reverse complement strand
CCCCGCGGCTGGCGCTCGGCTCCTCCGATGCTTCAGCGCCGCTCCGCCTTCCTCCTCCTCCTCCTCGCAGCCCTGCCGCCGCTGCCGCCGCCTCCCCCGGGAGGCCGCCGCCAGCCACTTGTTGCCCGGGGCGGGAGGAAAGGGAGCCTCGGCCGCAGACTTTTGTTAGCGGCAGGCGCCTCCTCCCGGCGCCCAGCGCCGCCGGCCGGGGAGGGAGGAGATGGGGATGGAGGGAGGATGGAGCCCGGAGCCGGCCCCGGCCCTTAAAGCCACAGCGCCCGGCACGGCGCTGTCCCCTGGCCGCTGTCCCCCTGCCTGCCCCGCTGTCCCCGCAGCGCGGCCCGGCGGGGATGGCTGCGGGGGCTGCCCTCAGAGACCCGCCCAGGGCGGCCCTACCCGGGTGTCCCTCCCGTGGGCAGGACAGGGTCTGGCACCTTCGCGGCACCCCCGACCCCGTGCAGCTCAACCGGGGGCTGGCAGAAAGTCTCCGTGGCTAGGAGGAAGCCGCGCAGCACGGACGCTTACTTCTCGTTCTTTCCGGCTGCTCTGGAGTTCGAGCTGTTTTCTCCTTGCAAATGGTATTCCCACAGTCACTCAGTTCCAGTGAATCACTGCCGGCCTTTGCCGCCACATCAAAGAAAATATCGAACTGTTGAACATCCCCCAGATTTGTTCTTCAGGTGTTCCTATAGGGATATATCTCATCCCTTGGGATGAGATGCTTCTATTTAATTCAGCTGTCTTAAAAAAAAAAACAGTTTCTTCTTCTTTCACCCCAAAAGACAGACTCTCAGGCCACTGGGATTATTGTCAGGGATAGTGGACGTGGTTAACAGGGTAAGTGCCTTTCCCGAGTGCAGCCCACCCAAACAACGGCATTGGGAAGCAAGGATTCCACTACTGCATGAGAGCCCACGCCACCTCTGCCTGGCAAAAGGGACTAGATAACAAGAGATGCTGTTAAATGGGAGTGAGGATATGTTACATAGGCTATTATATAGGATATATCCTATATATTATATAGGATATTAACCTGTGTATAACCAGGTTAATACAAAAACTGCCAATCCCAAGAGGGTACTTGCCCCAATGGGCTAGCTAAGAATATCAACTAAGTTTGCTCCACACAACTGTTACCCAGATAAAGTGGTAATCAAGTATTACCAAAGGCTTTTTGGGAAATAATCAGGTTTAAAAGAAGTGAGAAGGAAGGATGAAAGCTTGTGATAGGTGAGAGACACTAGAGCAGGCAGTCCTGGTTTGGTGCTGGTATCTCACCTCTGCCTGGGCCTGATGGTGCTGGCTCTGTCTGGTGGCAGGTCAGGTGTCACAAGCAGGAATCCCCAGCCCAGGTGTGCAGGGGGTCTTGTGGCATGTCTCTTAGCACAGGGAGCAGCACAGGTCCTGTAGCTGTACCTGAAACGTGGTTACACAGGTGCCTGCAGGACATGTGGACCAACAGAGGGACCCACACGTCCAGAAGAGGAGTATCAGCTTGTAGCCCACACGGCCTGGGGAGTGGCATGCCCAAAGCAATGCGTGTGTGAGGCTAGGAGCTTTTAAGATTAGTTTCAAAGTTCTTTACTAACATTTTGCAAGTATCTGTGGTTGGTGTTTATGTGTTGTATTGCTCATACTGGCCCCAGCATAGAGCTCACTGATTGCTAGGTCAACATGTCCCTGTTAAAAAAACAAAACCACTTTAATTCTGATTTGATTAAAACCATGAGTTGAGCAGTTTTCCCTGCACCACACTATGATGTTACGTATGAAAAAGCCTGTCTTTCTAAACATATCACAACACCCACAAGATAATTACTGCACGTACAGATAATTCTGAGCTAATTATATCTTTGTCAACTTATACAAATGGCATATGAAATGGCAGAGGCAAAAGTATCAACACTGACAGGACTACAGACAAGGTGACTAAAACCTGAAGTTTTAGGGATGGGTCCAGGTTTTTTTGGTTTTTTTGTTTTTTTTTTTTTTTTTTCTTTTTTAAAAAGTGCATTTTCATTAAGAGCTGGGCTAATTACCAGAAGCTGCAATAGGTACCAGCAGCACAGATGACTGACAAGTAATCAGGCAATGTTGATGAGGCTCTAATCCCATCAGATACCCATCATTAACTTTCTCCTTGTAAAAAAGTTTTGATCCCGTTTCAATACTGAACACTACAATACAATGCTAAACACACCCTTCAATTCTCAAAAATCAGTGAAGGTCTAAGAAAACAGAGTGCCTTCTGGGGTCAGACTCATCAAGTGACCAGCCTTGGTCCTTTGAAACAAAATATGAATCAGTCTAAAAATCTAGGTTTCTGTAATCAAAGGTCAATTTCTAAGCACTAATATGAAACAAACTTAGTACTGTGCCAAAGCAGGTAGGCCTTGACACAAGTGTCTGCTTTTAACATCCTCTACTTTCTTCTTGAGAGGTACCTGTTCAGGGGCAGGGCAGGGGACAGGGGGAGCAATCTGCCTTCTGTAAAAGGTTGTGGGGCAACGTTAATATCTGCTCACATATGAGCCCACAGGCTGCCAACAAACACATTCATCCAAGTACTTTTTTTTCCTGCTGTGTGGCTTGTGGGGCTTGAAAACCATACCCCAAACACTTGTTAGGAACTCACCTAGGCAGAGCAGGATGGTAAAGAAAAATGTAGGGCTTTCTACAGCACAGCAGCCTACCTTTGTCACTCAAACCCTCACACCCAGCTCGGCTGTGGGCCAGCACAGCCAGCCATACCATGCTCCCCACCAGTGCTAGTCCCCAGCTGTGGGACAGCACATGCAGGCTGAAAACAACACATGTCCCTGCTCCATGTGCAGCACAGCTGTGCTTGATTCTAGCCTGAAATACAGCCATGGGAGTACCCGCTGCAAACAACTCCTGAGGCAGCCTCAGCTCCTCATGTCACACCCTGTGCTCTGCATCCCGTGGCAGCCAAACACCCAAAAGCTTCCCTATGTGAGTCATAGGACCAGGAAGGCCAATGATCCCACTTCTAGCTCCTAGAAAGCTGTGCAAGCTTGTTGGCATATAAGAGAGAAATTTCTCAGCCTGATTGGAAACATCACCTCACATAGACCCAAGCACAGAGCTGTATGTAAATAATTTTACATCATTCAGAAATTATGAATTCACTCCTTGAGAGCGAATATAGCAGTTTCCCTCCAAATTCAACATCTGATGACTGAAATGACTGAAATTACTCCCTTTGCCAAGGAGTAATTTTGCTTATCAAAACCAGCATAGGCTGGTGCTTTGTGATACAGGAAGCTCAGTTGTTGAGGGAGCCCTGTAAAGAATGAAGATACTAGACAGACATGTTACCACTCTGTCAAGTTTATGATATAGATCCCAGGAATACTCCACCATGACCAGAACCAAACTGAAAGAAAAACAAAAATAAGAAAACAAAAAAACACCCAACAAAACAAAACAAAACAAAAACCAAACAAACAGAACAAAACAAAATATACAAGCAAGCAAGCAAGCAAACAAACAAACAAACAAAAGAAAAAACAGGGGAAAAAAGTCTAGAGGGGAAAGAAGGTCTTGGTCTAGTAAATTTGAACACAGCTTTCTTATGAAGGATTGAATATTGCTGCTGCACATCGTGTTACACTGTTTCTATAGGAGAATGAGGCGGAGGACAAGGGACAAACAGTAAAGTACCAAAGTAATTTTGTTATAAAGACATAAGACTATGACCAGAAATGTATCCATCACAGATGATACTGCTGACAGTGGGTAACTGTTTCATGCAAGGCATGTAGGACACTTGGAGCTTCCTAAGCCCAAAAACATCAACGTGAGCAGAGAATCTGGGAAATGCTAGTTTGAAGAGGCTCTGCAAGTTCCAACTAGGACTGAGTCATCTTATAGCCCTTCAGTATTTACCAAACACTTGGCTCATTGTGGGACTTGCTGTGGCACCCTAGGAGGCCTATTATGCTCAAACATGTGGTTTGGGACTTAGTACCCTTACAGTGCCTGCACATGAGACTTAAGAAGACATTTTCTTTCAACAATTTCAGAGATGTTTCACTCATTCTTGGCAAAATTTGGTAGTAGGGCTTTTTCCTGTTTTCTCTCTTTGTCTTCCATACCTTGTACATTGTGATTATTCATCTTGAACTACATAGTTTATTTATATATAAATATATAAATGAACAGGTAGGAGTCTCTTGGCTGTGACTGAGGTAAGCTGTCTGAACCATATCATATAGCTTCTGTGGGAAGCTGTTTACAATAACCCTTTAAGACACTTCCACCTTCAAAATGGTGCCAAGAATCTGAAAGCACAACAGCTCTGCCATCTTTTCAATGATCCAAAGGAGATACAGTGCTTTCTGTAAGGACAAGGACAACTTTTGGGGATTTTGCCTCTTATTACAAGCAGTACTCGCCCACTTCAGAGGGGATGAGATGGAGTACTATCAAATGCTGGTTTTGCAAGACAGAAAGATTTGTTGTTCCATATAAGATGTGCCTCCCTATGTTTTCCTTCTTCATAAGGAGGAAATGCATTTTTCTTAGACTTGTATCCTATCCCAGCAAGAGGAAGTTAGAAATTATTGGAGCTGAGGTAAAATAAGAAAGCTATGGGCCAAAATGTTTCTATTTGGATGTGTTGCTACAATCATTTCTCAGAATGTTTGTATTACATCTGTATTCATTATGAGCCTCCCTCTGTGGTACATTACATGTCTCAAGATGCACCATTTTTATATGTCATGAACAAAACCACAGCAATTTTTGAAGAAGTAGCCAAATAAAGGGTTCTGGATAAAGAAAATAAAATTTTAAAAATTGAAAGCAGCAGAACTATTTCCATAAGGTATCGTCACATCAATTCCAGGGCTAAATAATTTGGCTTTGAAATTTTTACCACAGTTGTTTCACTATGTTTTTTTTTCCTTCAGTTTTAGTCTAAGCTTTCTTCTTTGAAAGAAAGGATAAACAAATATCAAAAACTTCCAGCTACTTACAAGTGGCCTTATGTCAAATTTCAATTTAAAAGCCATTTGTATTTTAGGTCTTAAAATTCCAGCTGCAAATCTAAGATTAGTTTCCTATTTGGTGAAAGAAGCTTTGATTTTTCCTACCTTCCTTTCCTTTCCTTCCTTGAACATTTTAAGCATTTCATTTCACAATTTGAATTTAAATAAAATGTTAAAAACTTCAGAATCCTTTTAATGACAGCAGAAGCCAAGTGATATTTTTTAAATTAAGTCTACTTTTACATCACCATGTTCATAGGGCTGCATAAACTTTGTGATTGCTTCATGATAATATCTGTGTTGACTGCTTTTGGGCATTGTAAAGGGAAAAAGAATCCAAAAGAAATTTGACTAATATGTTGCTGGCAACTTAAAACCATTATCAAAAGCATATTGTTTCATTAACTATAAAATGATCCATTAATGCTATGTACCTCCTAAAGAAAGAAAAAGTCTAGATTATCTTCATCATTACAGACAAAAGTTATGGCCTCATTTCCCTGTGACCTGAAAGTATGTGCCATTTCCTCATTAGTATCATTATGAGTGACTTGATCTACATGGCTAAAAAGCTGCAGGATCTAAGGATAGCTCAGATTGTATTTTTACAGGGCAGTTTTTAGTAGAGCCTGTTCTCCTGGCTGAGAACTCTCTTAGCATCCACTTGCATGAGGTCAGGCTGCTCCAGCCAAGCAAAGGCTCTGGTCCCACAATGACTTCAATAGGTCTGGTTGAAATGCACTAAATTAAGGTGGTGCTCAAGTTCTAGGACATTTTGGGTAATATGAGTTTATGTTCTGATAGGTTTGTCTGATGGGATTGCAGACCAGATGAAGTACAGGCAATTTTATCAAATAAAGATCCAGCTTTATTTTAAACTTCTTTCAGAACTTCAACTAATTCAAATCTTTAAAAGTTTTTAACCAACCTGAGATTTTAAGATATTTTTGCTGATTTTTTTCAGTTTTACAGGAGAAACTCCTCACTCATATGTGATTTTTCCTTCTTCCAACAACAAAAGCAATAAATAAAGTTCAGACTGTGTTGAAACATGTTTTACATTACATGTAAAATCTGTTGAAAAGAATAGTGAGTTTGAAAAGCCAAGTTTCTAAGTCTCAAGTGTTAGAAAATACAGGAATGAAGACTGTGTATCCAGAACCACCATCCTGAATTCCCCTGCTTTGTCTGCAGTACACCTTCCACCACGGACAAACCTGAGGCCTTCAGCCAACTCTGCAAAACCACTTCAGTCCCAGGAGCACTTGGTAATTATGTAAATTGTGGCATTTTAATGCATAGGCACAATGAGACATAGTAGGATTGTAGAAGCAAAATTAATTCTGGCATTTCACAACTAATGTCTGACCTTGCAATTTTAAAGTAGAGGTTTTCCTTGGATTTAAAAAACAGTGTTGGCGGGTGCATTCTCCAAAAACTGAACAAAGAATGAACTTAAGATACATTGCCTCATCGCATTGACATCTCTAGCAACGATTTTTGGGGTTGGAAGCTTGAACTCTGCTAAATAGGGTGCTGTTAGTTGGACTAAGAGAAGTAAAGATGGAAACGTAAGACTTTCCAAGCACCATGGTTGTGTCTATGCTTCTCCTCAGAAAGAAGTTGTGGTCTTCTTTCCTAGCATGGCCACATTTCCTTCCAGTCACAGACAGAGCAGGGTGAGGGTTGTGCCCAGGTTGTTCAAGGTAGACTTTCACACTGTGGACACTCCCTACACAGGGATGTGGACAGGCTCTGGAAACCCCTGTCCAGAAAGAGCCTGCAGGAATCAACACTGGAGAAAGACAAAGCATTTTTTCAGTGCTGGGTATCTTCTCAAGAAGCAGCAGGTGTTGCAGCTTTTTCTGACCACTTCATCTCCATAAGTGCAGTTTCTTCTCCTTTGACCACTACCCCACAAACAGTGCCACACCACATGCACACCAAAGCCTCATTTCATGTCCTTTCTTCCCATCTGGCTGCTTGTAGTCTCAGCTTCTCGTGCCCCATGTATGCCAGACACATCACTCAACAAAGCTCCCTCTCACCCTTTGGCCTTCCTTCCCTTCTTCCTGCCTCTTCTGTCTTACCTCCCAAGCTGGTAACCAGTACACTCTTGCATTTCCACAGAATTTTTCTTCCCAGCACTTATCTCCACTAATTTCTTTCTACATTCAAGTCTTTGTGAACATTCCCAGAACAAATTTTCTTCTGGTCTCTCATCACTGCTGCTGCCAGTTCCATTCTTCTGCCTCAGACTGATGTTAATGCAAAACATTCTAAGAAAATTCAAAGTGGTTCTTGAATTGTTCAGCCCTGATGAGCTCCCTCCCAGTTCTTTCTTATTTTCATAAGAAGAGGCAATGAAATTTAGCCACGTGAAAGGGAGTTTCACCAAGTTTCAATCAGAAGGTTTTGTTGTGTTTCATAACTTTCTCAGACATTACACCTGAGTTGTCTAGCCTGCAGCCAAAATGCCTTATTTTCCCTTGGTGGTGTTATTCCCTGCACAGCCAGTCTTGATTTCCTTCCAAGCTTGGATTGACTTTTAGTGAAGAATGCACAAACAGGTCTGTACAAGGTTTAGGGAGGAAAAAAAGTCTCTCTGCTGACCCTTGATCTCCTCAGAGGCCTGGGAGAATCATACCTTGCCCAGTCACTGGGTCAATCAACTCACAGATGAAGCTGAACTAGGTTTCTTCTGAAGCAGCTTGCACCCACTGAGCACAAGCTGTGTGTATCTTCTCCCAAAGGCAAAGCCAGCAAATGGTGACTCTGTTGTCACTAACACTAACCACACTGTCAACACATCCTGCAATCCTAACCAAGAACTAGAACTTGGTTTGTAAACAGCAGTGTGCTATGCTGAAAAAAATAGGTGCATGAAGAAGCATGCACAAGAAGCTCTTTCAGTGCTGCAGGCTGGACTACTGTGCCACGGTGAAGGAAAAGTGCAAGTCTCTGTAAACATCAGCATTTAGGTGCTGAAACAAAGCTAAGGCATGAACATCAACCATGAACTTGCAGAGGACACCGATGGCAGCTGTCTGGATGCAAAGAAACAGTTCAAGAATCAGCCCTGGAAGAGTACGTGTACTTCCCCTTACACAACCGGACAGTCTTGTTTGTGTGCCCTGCTAGGAGGCTTTTCACATAAGAAAAACTGCCTATGGCAAATGCTCCAGTGGATAGCAAATGTCCCAGTGGAGTGATTCTAGCATGCAGTGCATTATGCTCAGTGAAAAGGTCCCCTGCCTTCTCCAGTTTACATCCTCCCACAGACAGCTTGCCTTGTCCCATATTGTCGTGGTTTAGGAATGATATTCCCCAATGTAGCGCTCCCACTAGAAGACTCCAAACCATGCACTGGTCGCTCACTCTCTCTTCTCCACCCTCCCTATGGAGGGCTGGAGAGGAGAACTGGAGACACAAAAGGGAACAATCATGGGCTGAGATGAGAACAGTTTACTGGAAACAGCAATGAGATAAGAAACCAACAATAATAGCAACAGTATAAATAACAGTGCACAAGAGGCGAGTGATACACATGAGAGCTCACCATGAGGAACACAAATCTACCCCCTCAAAAACTCACCTCCCTCTACGTGACCAGGAGGGACCCCTTCCCTACTACAGCTCCTGAAGTTGATGTGAGGTAGGATAGAATAACTTCAGTGTTTTGGCCATGTCCCCCATGGATACTGCCAGGAAAAAATGACCTTTACCTAGCCAGAACCAAGACACCTAGTCATTGCCTATGACTAATTTGGGAATTTGCTGTAAGGACAGTGTCCACCTGTAAAGCCAGCAAAATTAGCATGCATTTCATATTAGCAGAAATTTTATGAGACATCATCTAGCAGGCTAATTTCTAAGTCAGGCTCAACTAAATCAGTGAACTACTGCTGGAAAACAAAGTGTCATTGCTTCCTTTTTAACATTCAGATCTATTAGTCTAAAGATTTTTGCTTATACATATTAAATCTCTTGTGCATGTCCTTTGCAGTTAAGAGAATATCATAGAGATCTTACTACAAAGTGAGTAAACAGATTAAGCATTATTTTTCAATTTGACTTTCACTGATACTTCCATTTTATGAGACTCAGTCCTTCACCACACTTCCTGCTCCCTGATGGCTCCAGGAGGAATCTACCCATTTCATTATCACAAAACTTTGCTGAGAGGAACACCTGATGATAATGCAAAGAATGCATCCTACTGCCTAAGCTTTAGCTTCAGCATATCACAGCCACAGAATAGATTTATGGTTTAGATTTTTTACATCAGGGAGACACCACATTCAGGGAATCGGTTTTCCAAAGTGATGGAGCTCATCTGCGGTTTTCGTAAATGGGGGAAACTGGACAGCACAGTTTCCAGTTCTCCTTGCAGCAAGCTCTATGAAGGACCAGACACATCTGGTTTTACCCCAAGTAGATCAGTGGTTGACAATATATCCATGCCTTTCTTAAATTCCTCTTCAAAGTTACTATCAGTCTTCAACACAAAGACAGCTTTATATCTATACTTATGCCATTTTCTGCATGGTTTCTACATTTGGTTTAGGGCAGAGATTTTTCAACATTTCATCATATGGATCATCTTTCAGTATGGATTGGCTGTTATCTCCTATGCCTTTGAAGCAGCTAAAGCAACTGCTGAATCAAAGGTAAACAGCCAACAGTGGTAGCTTTTTGCACGGATACTTTCCCTTTTACTACACTAAAACCTGGTAACAAGCACATGCTGTGTGTGGTACAAGCCTGGGCACTGGGCCATGGCCTGACCTTCATCTCTGAAGGTCTCAGTAGTCTGTGCAGTTCTCCCTGTGATGGCTTTACACTTCATTCTTTGCCCAACCAGGCATATTTAGGCTGATGGCCAGAATTCAGCTTGGTAAGGCAAGTGTCTAGTGCACAGTGACCTTACTCAAATGCTGGTGAATGTCCTGAATCAACAAAAAACCATTAAGACACAATTTTTCTGGAAGTTTTCTACCATCAACAAGGCTAAACAGAATACAAAGTTGCATTCTAAAAGAGAGGCTTTTGTGACTTTTGTCCTGTTGCTGCTCCTTTCATTGGCAGGGATCAAGTTAAAGAGTCCGAGGAACTTAAGGATTTTCCAAATCCATTTCTTGGCACTTAGGGACTCTGATGACCGGGTTCAAAATGGTGGTAATAAATTAATGAATAATTCAAAACCACTTATGGAAGTCACCCTCAGCAATTTCCCTTCACATCCCATGTACTGAACAGTGAAGACAGCTACAATGGTTGGCTTTATCAGGACATTAAAGCTGTTACAAGGGCTTAAAAGATAAGAATAGCAGCACACACAATTTCAAGTAGAAGTTACATTATACATGGTGATATCAAGCCAATGCTCTCATGAAAGCATTCATTTAGCGAGTTTAATGAGAGCAATTTGTCAACAATTTCACACACCATTTGCCTAGAATTCTCCAATGCAGGATTTCACTGTGGGCTCCTCCCCCCCAAATAAAGTGCACGTTGTATACAGTTCTGCCTATCATTAATCATCTTTTCAGCGCTGCAAGTTCAATGCTGCTTTCCCAGTAGGAGTCCAAGGGAGCAACATAGCCAAAAGAGGGAAAAGTCATGGGAAAAGAAGAATATAAATGTTCACTTCACCAAAACAAAAGCAAAAAACAAGATACAAGAGCAAAACTCCCAAACCCTGGTAGGACTATCCTTGTCTGTCTGCTGCTTCTAACAGCAACTTCTGGAGCTCCACTTTTTCCTTGAGCTGAGTGTATAACTATCAAATCCAAGCTGTGCTTCTTTCACCTTAGAAGTTCAAAGCAGAGGTTAAGACTATGAGTCAATTGAAAATACGAAAAATACAAAGAGAAAAAAAAAAAAAGTCAAACCACTTCCCTCTCTCATACTGTCATCAGCTTCTGGAATTGTTGCGTTTTCTTTTTCAACTATGTCCAATTTAAAGATAACTCTTTCTAAAAAAAACCCCAACAAACCATGTATTTATTGAAACTTTATCTGCAAAAAGCTTGACTTAATAAATAACAACTGAAGAAGTCATTAATGTTGATTGTCATGCATTTTTCTCCTAACCAAGATGACTGAAGGAAAAGCATATGGAAACTAATTAAAAAGACCAGGAGTGAGGTTTGCTGGAAGTAACTGATACTGTTGGTAAATCTGGGACTTATAAATGATTCTCTTCCATGAAGGAAGAGAGGCAGATGTTTCTGCTATTACAGCAAGGAGCTAGGGGAGAGCACGTAAAAATGAAAAGAAAAATCAATAGAAGAACAATGAACCTGTAAATACACAATCCAACTGGTATTACACACTTCCTTCTTTTCTCTGATGCTCATAGTAAGTTTGAAGGCTTTGAGAAGTGGAGAAGGAATCCCCTGACGTGATCTTATTAACAAAATTCAAGACACCAACAACTGTAGCTTACTTCATCTTATGTGGACTTGTACAGTATGAATATGGGCAAAAGAAAGCATTAAGTTTACTTTCAAATATCTGAACTTTTAAAGATGTGTAGGAAGAATTGCCAGCTCTGCAATATGTTTTATGTTATGCTTAAACAATATTGAAAACCTGAAATGAAGTAAAAGAAAAAGGGAAATAGGTGGAGCTGTAAGTTTATACTCAACATAGGATCCCTCCCTTTTGCAGGAAAGGCATTTTAGGAAGGTTGTGAGAAGACAGTGGAGAACAGGGGGAGCTGTACTGAGCATGTCTAAAGGGGCAAGACATGGCTCAAACTACAAAGCATTTCCACGGAGACAAAGTGCTGCTGTCATCTGCACTGGCAGCATTATTAACCCAGCAGTGCTCTGTTTCACTAACTCTGCTCTCTCTTGCCAGAGGCATCTGAAAGGAGAAAGTTGTTTTCTGAAGTGCAGCAAATCAAGATTTTACTATTTTGGCCTTCAGCAATTATCAATAAAAGGTTAAATGAAACGTGGGCTTGCATATATGTGTAACTGCATGTATATGACAAACAGAAAACCACTCCTTTTAAATTTTTTCTGTATCTGTTTAAAGCTATGTGTGTTCTACTGAATACTTTCCCACCCACCTATCTTTCAACATTTAAAAAAATACTTCAAAAAATTTCCACAAATATCTGATACTGCATCTGAAGGAATTAAGATGTTCCATCTCAGCTGCTGTTATGCTACAGGCTTTCAAAAGATTGTCCTTCATGGGGGAAAAAAGATAAATTCATACAGAAAGGTCAGGGATATATATTTTTTTTTAAATTAACATACTAAATATTCTATTTTTTTTCCTTCCTGGAAGCTGTTGAAGGGTTGTCAATGGTTGTCAAGAATAAGATAAAATAAATAAAATAAAATAAAATAAAATAAAATATAAAAAATAATAATAAAATAAAATAAAATCTGCTTCCCTGACCTCAGGTGTCCAGGTATGAACCTGTCCAGATTAGTCAAAAAGAAAATACACAAATGTTGAGGGGTTTTCCTATGTCTGTCTACTGTCTAGATTTAATCTTTTTTCTGGCTGCAGTAATACATGGTAAGCTACCATCACCAGTCTCAAATTTAGGAAAGTAATTACTTAGAAACTTCAGAACTGAACTTTGAAAATGCACCTCTGGCCATAGTTTACATTGTGGTTACAGTCAGAAAGATCCTGTAAAAGTGACAGGAAGATGATGTAATATTGTCAGCCACAAAAAATTCTATTTGTTCAATTAGCTAAAAGGCTTTTTCTTTTTCTTTTACTCCCATGCCACAAAATTCAGTGTTGCTGAAGAGCTCCAGAGTGCATTTCTGTGTCATAGAATCATTTAGGTTGGAAAAGACCTCTAGGATCATTGAGTCCAGCTGTTAACTCAGCACTGCAAAGTCCATCACTAAACCACATTCCCAAGCACCACATGCCCCTAAATGCCTTTTAAATATTTCCAGGGATGATGACTACACAACTTCCCTGGGCAGCCTGTTCTGATACTGGACAACTATTTCTGTGAAGAATTTTTTCTGCTATCCAATCTAAATCACTCCTGGCACAACTTGAGGCCATTTCATCTTGTCCTGTCACTTGTTACCTGAGAGAAGAGACCAGTGCTCACCCCACTCCACCATCCCTTCAGGCAGTGATAAGGTCCCCCTTCAGCTTCCTCTTCTCCAGGCTAAACATCCCCATCTCACTCAGCTGCTCCTCAATGGACTTGTGTGCCAAACCCTTCACCAGCTCTACTGCCCTTCTCTGGACATGCTCCAACACCTCAGTGACCTTCCTGAATTGAGGGGCCCACTAGTGGACACAGAACTCCAGGTGTGCCTTCACCAGAGCCAGATACAGGGGGACAGTCACTGCCCTGGTCCTGCTGGCCACACTGCTGCTGATCCAATGCAAGGAATGCTAGTGGCCTTCTTCTTGGCTACCTTCTTCAGGTAGCCTTCTTGGCTACCTGAGCACACGCTGGATCATGTTCAGCCAGCTGCTGACCAGCACCCCCAGATCCTGTTCCAATGGGCATCTTTCCAGGTACCCAAGTGCAGGACCCAGCATGCTGCCTTGTTGAACCTCATACAATTGTCCTTGGTCCATCAATCCAGGCTGTCCAGATCCCTTTGCAGAGCAATAGGCACTACAGGAAAAGAAAGACTGACTTAACATTTTGCATGTAAAGACATCCTGTGGATTCAAGAGCTACCTGAAAAACTCTGGAAGCCTTGGGCCACACGGGTCTTTTATCAACAGAAACTTCTGCATTATCAAACCCTTCCCAAAGCAGAAACTGTGAGAGCCCCAGGAAGTTCCAGTGGCTGTCTCAACAACAGGTTCTCCTGCACACAGACTGTGAATGCTCAGGGCAGTGTTAGAGGAAGGATCTCCACAGAACTGGCTTCACCCATGGGTGAGAGACCAAGGGTGTGCCTATGGAGGAGAATTCTCAACCCCTTTAATCCAGTTCAATACAAATAATTCCTCTTTGAAAAGTACAGATATACCAGGAGTACTCATTGCAGTCTCTTCCCTGTTATATAGCTACTCCTACACCACACACCTTTCTGCCAAAAGATGTGATCCTGACCTGAATTAGCTAAAGGCATGTGTAAGACGTGTTGCTCAAATACTAACCTCAGACAACTGAAGATGAGAGTGTATCGGTTTACTTAATACTTTAACTAGCTCTGTTACCACATGATGAAATACAGAGACCATCTTAAGGATACATCACATGGAAGAAAGTGAATAAAAGACTATAAGGATGCTTTTAACTCCATCCAGTCCCAGGTAGACAGCCAAAATTCTACAGGTATGCACAAGAGAATTCCATCCCCACTACATGCTTCAAAGCTACTTTTTAAAAAATTATCATGATGCAGGAGCCAAAACTCTCTAAAAAGAAAATCAGAAAGGTAGGCTCATGACTCCCTCTAATGTAAAATCATACTATATCTCATGCCATCTTTGTGGAACTTGCTGACACAGGAGATTGTGGAGACAGAAAGCATTGTCAGATTCAGAAATGATCATGCAAATTTATGAACAGTAGGTCCATAAACAGAGAGGCAACAGGAGGGCAGGCACCCTGTAACATCCCTAACTGAGGATCCAACTGAGGATCCAGAGCAATCAATTGGGAATGGACCATTCCATTCCAATTTCCATTTCAGAGAAAATGACTAAGGTTGCACAATCTCATTAAAGGGCAACTATAGTTATCCTTGCCCCTGGAGAAGAAGTGTACTGGGAAACACAGCTAGTCTGATTTTGTGGAGGATTTAGAGAATCTATGTCTTTCATAGGCACTTAAAATCTCTACTGCTTGCAACTACGTCAGGAATCTGTGTGACATTCAGCAGACATGCCTCAAAACTACTGAAGTCTGTGATCATGTTTTCTGTACTGGATAGAGCTGTGTTAACATTGATATAATGGGCAGCCCTAGAGTTATTTCATTATTTCAAAAGTCTGAAGAAAAATAGCATTGTAGTTTTGTGTTCTTTTATCCAACTCCTGTCTGCAGTGATGGTGGAGTCAGGCTCCAGTCTACTGCTTAAATCTAGCATCTCAGCCCCGTCCACCCCCACACTGCTGTTCCCTAATGCATATTTGTGACAAACTTGGAACAACATCTGACCTTTGAGGCCTCTATCCACTTCCCTGCTGCCTGCCAACAAATTCTGGCTAACACTTAAAGAAGATATCTCACCACTGACCTGGCACTGTGAGTTATCAGCCCACAGTGAGGCCCCTGCAGTTTAGTAAAACAGTGCCCCAGTACCCCAGGATTCCTAACCCTGCACACTCATACCCCATGTTTGTCAGAATAGTGCAACTGAGCTTTATTATTACATCATTATTAATTTGAAGTGCGTGGACTCTTTTTGCCTTCAAAAATAAAAGAAAAAGTCTGAATTCAAACAGAAAAGGGCAAGGGAATACAAATAATCAGCAGTAACAGTCAAGAGCTTTCTGTAAGTACTTTATCCTTTCAGATGAGTAGGTGGAGGCAAAGTGACTGGTCTAACAAGTCATCTTAGGACTTACTACACCTACACCTAGATATATATACTTTTTCCTATTCAGGATGGCTGTCCCCACTTCCAGCTTTTCTGAAGATGTAGCTAAAACTTTGGAAACTCTATATCTTTACATAAGATATTTATGAAGTTCTTGTAAAATTTAGAAGCTCTTGCAAGAACAAAACCCTGGCATGTTTAACAAATTACAGTAGGACTGGGTGCTTAAGGAGATACCATTGCTTTTAGGCTATGTCACTGCAAGTTTTGGAAAGAAGAAACTTAGGTCATTTTCCTACAGAAATCTCAAGGTTAGTGGGAGTCTCAGAAGGTCACGTGGGAAAGGCAAGGATTATGTGAACTGTGCTGGGCCCATGTTTATCTAATCCAGTTACAAGACTTCTGGTGATGAAGACAATTTTTCCAGTACTTCCACATGCTTGCCCTGAAAGACTTTTTCCTAATATAAAACTTGAATCTTCCTTGCTGCACCTGACCACATTTTGCTCTACCCACCATGGACACAAAGTGCTCACATATATGAACACAGGTATCCTACCTCCTCTGTCACTGAGATGAAAGAAGCCCCTTCATTATGTCCTTCATTGGATAAATACTGTTAAGAGCCCTGATCATCCTTGTAAGTGGTCTCAGATTTCCTCTCCCTAAGCTGCAAGTGTCTCTCAGCCCAGCACCCAGAGCAAGGCACAATATCCAAGTTAAAACTGTACCACAGCTGACTGTCCTGCACAGTGCTGGGGCTCCTTCACACACAGCCACCTCTCCATTCTCCCTTGGATTGGGAGCTTTGCTGTCTGGGCAGCGGCTCTGTATTGTTGATTTATGTCCAGCTTTTGACCCATCTACAGGCTCTGCATACAGGCACAGACAGCTGTATTCTCTTGCCTGTTTGAGTTGCTGCAGCCTCAGAGGAACTGATAAATAGACTGCTGTAGATTTATAGTCAGTGAGCAGATGACTCAAAATTGCACAGACTTCGCTTTTATTTCTTCTTTACTTTATCAACAGACTCAAACTCCACAGGGTGTATTAATTCCACAAACTTTTCTTTCCTTTTTGGACTTTGGCAAAGTGCAGGTCAGGCAGTGGGGGTCCTTTGTACAGGACATTGCTTATCCCTACATGTGCTCGTGCTCAAAAAACCAGTTTGCATTCCCTCAGGAATATACAGTTTATACATAAATATCTCTTTCTTATTTGGAAATGCTTCTCAGTCTAGTATTTTAAGAGGAGTTCAGCTACTCAAGACTAAATGTGGATCTCAGTTATGAAGATAATTGGCCCCACAAAGCAATATGCAGTAGGAGACTGAGGACTGCGAAGAGAAGTTGGTCTGCCTCATCCTGAATGACTTCAGATTTACACTTCATCTGGAGCTTAAATTCCCAAACTCCGCAATTAGCACAGGAAAAGCATTGGGACAACAAAGTTTCTAGGAAACTATTGACAGTTGTTCAGTAGATAGGAACAAGCATTGAAGAAATGTTTTTAGGAAGGTCAAAAAGCCCTCTTAGAGCAGAAAACTACTAAAGAAAGTAAAGGGGTAAAAAAAGTGTATCTGAAAAAAGTGATACTACAAAAAATATAAGGCCTGGTTTTCCAGTTATTCTTTTAATAATTAAAACGATATTTTTTGTAATATATAAATAGGAAAAATTTGAACTGTTTCCAATATTCTACACTCTTTGAAAACAAGAAAAGGAAAAAGTAAAAATATTTTAGACTAGACATCAGATATTGATTCACTGGGCTATACTGATTCATTGATGGAAGTGTCAGCAATACATCCCCGAAAGGGAGCCAAAAGCATAAGGGATAGTTCAGCTTATGGGGTGTTGCTGTTAGAAAACTAAGAATTTATGTAAATCAACCCCAGACTTCACTGTGTGGGGAGAGAGGGGAGCTTGAACATCACCACGCAAAACGATGTGGTCGCAGCGCGTACGCGAGCTTGTTCGGTTTACTGTAATACCCAATCTGCCAATATTAATTTCTTAATGAAAAGCTTACATCTGGGAAACTACATCACCATCAAAGTGACAAAACCCACATCCTGCTTGAATTTCATTCACTTGAATGACATATCCATGGAAAATCACTGCAAAGCAAGTCAGAGTTACAAGAGAAGTAGACAAGAAAAAGGCACTGTTTATTAAAACTAAAAGCATGTCTTCTTTCCCAAAGAAGCCAGGCAAGTATATTTGCTGCAACCTACTCAATTAGAAAAAAACAAACAAATAAACAAAAACCAAGAATAAGAACACACATACAAAAACCCCCAAATAAACAACAAACAAACAAACAAAAAAACCCAAACAAAAACCAAAAATAAGCCAACCAAAAACAACAACCAACCAAAAAAAAACCCCAAAACAAAAAAGCCCATAAACACCCAACAAAAAACACCAAAAGAAAAAACCCACTAAACAAAATATCCCCCAAGCCCCCATGTAACAGAATCACAGAGATTCACTGAGGTTTTTTGTTGAAATTAAAACCACATTCTATTGAATACCTCTGATAAAGAAACAGGTCTTTCTGTAGAAGAGAAAGAGTTAACTTCTAGATACCCTAAATACTCCCACCTTTCCCTGCTGCTGAAGCTGTCTGCACATAATTTGAGAAAGTTGAATTAAAGGAAAAGAATACTGTATACATAACACGTTAAACGATGAGTATGAAAAGAATGTATGTGAAAATCCTTCATATTTTCTGCTTGCCTTTAATTAGAGATGGATTCCTGATCTTGATTATCCTAAGCAGAAAATCAAGACCAGTCCCTGAAACCAAACAGTCTTCCCTTTGTGGGCCTCTTCTTGATTTATGTAGGGCTTTAAACAACACAAAACCCCCCAGAGCTGGGGTTACTGTTCTTTCACATTAGTTGCTTTTTTTGAGGCTGTAGATGGGCCTATGCTTTAGGATACTTATTTCTTGTTATGCCTTACATTACAAGAAAGAGAGAGCTGGCAAAAACCACTACAGAAAGTAATACACTTTCAAAATCATATTTTCTTAACCATTTTATTATCTTTTGAACCAGAGTCCTCCCATTTTAAGATGCTCCTCCTGACAACCCATCTGTTTTGGTTTAGATACTACTATGCCACTTTTAAGACAATTAAATCTGTTGCAGAGTATTTTCTGATAAGTGCTATTGGCTGATTCGAAGTAGCACCCAGATCCCTTGAATAGCTTATCTGAACTAATGAGGCTTCAGCCACTTTGCCACAGGAACTAAGGCAAGGTATTTTGGGACAAGCTACATTTTCAGGTGTGACAAAACAATATGATAAAGTCAAAATTCTGAAGTGTGTGGTTCACAGCTTGCTGGGGGAGAGATAAAAATAAGGTAAAAGGAGAAAGGGAAAATTATAAAGCTAGGAATAAAAGGCATTAACACTGTGAATTAAAGGGTTTACCATCACACATTTTAGCTGCATGTACAGAGAAAGATTTGAGGCTGACAGCTCCCCCACAGAACCTTGAAAGATTTAGAATCCTCCTTCTGCCCCGTGGCAACATAGAGGAAGACAGGGAGGCTGAAACCATTCTCTATTTCTTATCCTCTTAGGCAAAGCAGTCATTGTTCCTACCTTTGGGAGGAAGAAGAGACTGGCTGATCTCAGGAGAGACCAATTGACCAAATTTCACTGTCATCCAGCCCATTGGAGGGAATACTGCACTGAAAATTTTGACACCAGGGCAGAGGGAACATGGTGTGTCCAAAGCAGGGAACTCAGCCCAAATCAAGACAGAGCAGAGCCTGCTTCAGTGCAAAGCAGGGACTACATTGCCATGACAGATGCAATAGTCCAGCAGGTTGCTAAATTAGATGTATGTGTTGGGTTACAAAGCCGTTACACAAAATATCCAAGTCTCAACTGCTTTCCAAAAGGAGTGAAGATAGCGGGTCAGTAACGTGAAATGCTTACACCCTGGTAAAGTTCTCATTAGCCAAATAGGGAAAAAAGAGAAAAACCTGGTTTGCATTTATGTTTTCTCCCAAAGCCACAGGCTAACACATCACTGTACAGCACTGACAATGTCTAAAGTTATAATGAGATCAGCCATTATACCTCATCTTTGTTTTACAACTTCTTCATCTGTTTTACATTTCTTGGCTCTTTTACACGGTACTTTTAATAGAAATCTGACCACCATGACTACAGTACTATAGTGCACAGTCAGCTTGGGGGAGATGGAAGGCTCATCAGCAAGAACATGTGAGGAACACAAGTCCCAGCAGACTGATAGAGTCTTTGTCATGGGAGATTTCACTCTGTACAGCAAGGACATGTGCACAAACATGACATATGAGAGGTCTGTGCCAACTGCAGAGCATGCAACCCTCCTTGACTCACCTCTCCGAGGAGGCCACATGGCCCACATTTGCCACTCTGAGGAGTCAGTATGAGTGGTTTCTTCTGGAGCTCCACACTCATATGGAGCTCAGCACTCACATGTAGTTACTGCACTCTCAAAACTTTCATAAAGCTGTTCCCATAATTTAATTTCAAAGTCCTGCAGGATTAATTATTTGACCAGTAACAAACAAAACAACCAAATAATTCTGCATGCAGATAAATACTCATATATATATATATTTTTAATTTGAAAGTGACTTGCAGTTGAAGTTGCTTTAATTTAGACTGTATTTCTGTAGATCTTGAAAACTGTAACACCAGATTCTCCCTCAATTACCTTTAATAAGATAACTAGCACCATTAGTCACATCTAGGTAAATTCAGTAACCTTGCATAGGCAAGTAGCTGAATGCTTACACTGTCTGACACACCCTGATATGCATATTACTTAGCCAATTTACAATTTAGCTGTGTGAAAAAGCTTGTATATGATTAACATTGGTCCTCAGGGATAGAAGAACAATGTTTTACATAATGACTGACAAAAAGAAAGGGAAAAGATTTATTTGGAAAGTTGTACTGGGCAAAGGGAAAATAACAAAAGTCCATTGGAAAAGGGAAGGCATCAGTCACAATCTTCTTTCAAAGTAAAGTTACTATAATCATTATGAAATCCATGCATGGAAAATCTGTGCACTGTAGACTATGCCTGACTCCTCTCATGGCTTACAGAAACACACCACCTAACAGAAGAAACAGGAGAGTGAAGAAACACTGAAGAACAGCATCTCAACTTTTATCATCCTGCAAACGCTCAAGGGCTCTGAACAACCTGATCCAGTTGAAGATGTCCCTGCTCATTGCAAGGGGGTTGGACTAGATGACCTTTACAGGTCCCTTCCAACCCAAAACAATCTATGAATCTGTGATTCTGCGATTCTGCTGCAGGTCTCAAGGACATGACATGATCTCAGTGATGGATAGATCTGATTATTCTAATTGTATTTTAGGTGTTCCCCTTACATGAAAAGAAAAAAAAAAGATACCTCTAAGAAACGCCAATGTCATAGATCCTTATTAAGGCAGAGTTTAAATTTTTAAGTGGCATTCTGCACTGCTGAAGCATTTGTGAAGTGATTGGTCTCAAACTCAAAACATCTTTTTTGAATGATTCCTGTAATGCACATACTTGCTTATCTGCTTTTGAAATCACATTGAAATGAGCTGCATTCACTGGGCTTTAACAAATGCCAGAAAAAAGCTAGACACTAAATTGTATAGCTTCATTCTTAGGAACATGTTTCCATTTAACATCCTGTATTAATATGATTTCATTTTTGTCTAGATGCTTTACTTTGGAGCAGCAGCACTAGAGATCAAAAGAAACATTAAGAGAAGTTCTCATCAGAGACTGTTTGTGATCATCTCCATTTTGCTTTGCCTTTAATTACCGAGGAAAAATAGATTATTTTAGTAAGTTTTTGTCATGCTGTTTGAAGTAACAGCCTGTCACTAAGATCCATAGGAGTGCAACAGAGTACAGCAAAATCAATACCACACTTTCATTCAGGGGAGTCTGGTGTGTATTTACATTGCTGTGGATCCTGATGCTGTAAAAGTCTGCTGACCATAATAACAGTGGAGTTGGCACACTGGTACAGATCTTGGCATTTCACCGTGGGGCCTTGCATATATTCATGGCTCTTGTGCTCAATTCCTCTGAAGGAAGTTTGTCTCTTGACAGGATCACTTTTTCCTGTGAAAAGGGAAGAGAAGAACATGGTGAGGTTTTACTTGTAGACATGTAGTCTCCTCACTGATTCTGATCAACTGCAAAATATTTGCAACTTGGAAAAAAAAAAAAAATCCCTTCTTTGTTCCCAGGATGATAGGTCTGATACAAATCAACTGCACTGAGAACATCCTGAGAACATCTACAAAATTAGGGAGGCAGGGGCATAATTTCTTGATTCCAGATAGTGACCCTGATGTAGGAGCTGTCCTGACACTCAGAGTTGTATGGACTGAGGTGCTCATGGTCAGTGCCAAAACGAAAACAGGGTGTGAAATACAGCATTTAAACACAGAGGTTAGGGACATGCTAAGCTGGGCTCCTATGGATTGATTACCATTTTCCAACTTGAGTAGAGTGTAGGGCACATTTTATTAGTGCTGTTGGTGGGTAACACTATAGAAAAAATTAACCTCAGTTACATCTAGACAAACAACTGGAACATCAGATTAGAAGATGACAAGTCCACATAATTTACTGGTAATATATGCTGTTGAGTAGCTGCTTGAGATGACCTCCAACCATCCCACAAAAGGAAAAAGCTTACCTCAAATCCTAAATAAGTTTTAAATTTAATTTAAATTTTCTTTAGATGAGGAAAAAATATTTCTATTTCATACAGTTCAGCAACTACTTAGAGTTAAGCATCTGACTCTACATAAAATAAACTAGTTGATAATAACCAGAGAAAACCAATGAGTACACCTGTGAAGATATTCTCAGCTATAAGAAAAACAGGGCAAGGTATATTATTAATGATATATATTTGAAGAGTCTCCAGGACGAGGCAACCTAGCAGACTTGGCAAGTGAAAGTAAAGGTCATGAATCTGACTCAAGGATGCATTGATGACCTGCTGGCAATATACAGAACATGTTGTTTTAATGAATTCCACTGCTGGAACAAAAGCTTGGTACAACCCAACAAATGTATTTGTTTAGCACAGCTGTGGGCTTTTTCCTAAGCTATTCAACAGGGCAAGTGAAAAAGAGGTCAAAGCATATGGTACAGAGGCATGTCATTTTCATTGGACAAATCCAATCCAATAATTATGTTGCCTGATTGATCTAGTCCAGAATGTGTGAAGGCCCTACCTAAATTTATTACTGTGGGTTTTTTAACATTTTAATTGGCCCTGGAATTATTTTTTTTTCCAAAGTAAAATTTTAATATGCTGTCATAATAGCCCTTGCATACAAATCCTTAAAACTCAGAAAAACCTTTTCAATTACCTTGTTTAACCCACTATGCAGAGACTCAGCAAATCAGTGTTTAAAAACTGACAGTGTGTTGTGCAGTACTTCAAGCCTGAGGTTCTGGACATGTCATAAACATATTCCAGAGTTACTCAGAATTATTGTCACTTGGGTCACACAGATGTAAATTTGCAATGGCCAGAGCTTCTCTAATGGTGCAATGATAAACCCCAGACACACAAGACTTGTGTTCAAAGGCCTCATTAGCTATGGCTTCCCACTGTTGCTGCCACTATCTAAAATTAAACATGAAAATTAGGGGAATGAGCCCATACTTTCAGTCATGATTAAACTACTGCATAAAGCAAAAGACTTACATGAACTGGAACTGGTGTAGTGATTGATAGTAGACAGCCAGAACAAATCTGATAGACTCAGAAACCTATATTCTTTCAGTTGAATGATTTATTTATAATTTAAAATGCTGATGTTGGAAGTAAAAAGTGAAGAATCTGTGTTGTTTCCATAGTCACTTTGAATTTCGGGAATGTATTTTCAAAACAGTATATTTCTTATCTTCAACATGCAAAACAGCCAAATTAAGATACGGTCATGATAGTCCTAATCAGCTAACAGTTTTGGACAGTCATCTATTTTCATCCTATTAAAAGAGAACCTCCTACAGGTATTCTCAATTCTTGAATTACAGACACAGCCATAGTGGTCTGCAGGTGTTAAAGCTTGTTTTCCTGATGAGTATGTTAGAAGGTAATTTCAGTTACTTCAGCAGATAAAGATCTGTCTTCCATAAGAGATAAATCTAAACCAGCACAACACAGATGTTATGTATTCTGTTTAAAGTACCAAAGCAGTGCTGTGCCCTAGAAAGCATGATGAACTTGATGCATTGCTTCCTATTTTAATCATTATGAACTCCTGACGTTGCAGGTCAAGGAGTCTAGGGAAATTGCTAGAAGCAATTGCAGTTCTAATTTACTGGAAATAATGAGAACTTTTGTTGATTTGTTAACCTACAGTAATAGTACTGGCACACATGGACAGCTGTCAGCAGAAATTCCAGGTGGCATGTGTTACCTACCATCTAATACATGATAGGGCTGCCCTTATCACTCTGCATCCAACAACCTTGACTCATCTCCCTGCTTCAGTTTTCTCATCTTCTATGTTTTGCAGTCATTTTATTTCTTAGTAGCATAACTAAAGCTAAGTTCATCACATGCAGCCTGCCATTGTTATTCAGTTGCCTCTTACATTAATATCTTATTATATTTATTTATTTATATTCCTATACTAAGGAAGATTTTAAAGCCTAATAAAAGAGCCAAGAAGTGATTAAGTATGTACAGCTACATGGGAATTTTGATTTTGGGTGCTGAGTGCCAAGTTAGATGAAAGAGGTAAAAAAAGGAGGAGAGTGCAAAAAGAGGATGGAATGACACATAAAGAAGCAACTGCAAGGGAACAAAAA
This sequence comes from Urocynchramus pylzowi, assembly GCA_013397555.1. Lineage (NCBI taxonomy): Eukaryota > Metazoa > Chordata > Aves > Passeriformes > Fringillidae > Urocynchramus > Urocynchramus pylzowi. The sequence continues at coordinate 639,820 of VZRH01007273.1, read as the reverse complement.
TCAGTAATTAAATGAGAAAGTAGAAAAAAAAAAAGTCAAATGTTACTGTAAAGGTTTACTTGCCTCTCAAATGTAAGTTACCTCAGATTCAGAAGAAAACATGAATGCTCTCTCAGAATTCCATGGGAAAACTGACGTCCTTGTTACAGGCAGCTTCTCACAGTCCTGTGCCCTGGGGAGAGATTTTCCTCTTTTTCAGAAACAGGAGGAAGTAGTGTCTAACCCGAAGAAAAACGTGACATAAAATATTGAAGGGACCACAATCAAGGAATATGCAGAAAAACCTTATAGTAAAACAGCAATCAAGAAAGTTATGACAGTGCTTGAGATGGAGCTTCACAGTGGTCAGTGCTCGTTAATGGGGCCAGACACTTCTCCATGGCTGACGGCTCCTGCACTCATCAAAAGAGCTGAAGATTTTGGTGAGCATGAGGAGACATTCCCTCTTCAGCAGGCAATTGAAAATGTACACAGTTGTTGCCAACAGCCCATACACCACAGAACTCCTCATTTCTGAGCAAACAATAACTGCATGAACATGCCAAGAGAAAAAGGAAGAAGACTGATGGGCAGGAGACTCCAGTGCCTATGATCAGAAGGGGGATCCATAGAGTAGTGTCCTCATGGACTCAGAGTCAGCTACATGTGCAGGAGAGAACGGGAATATGCTGGGGCAACCTATTTTCTCCAGAGCAGCCTTTCCCTTAGGATAGACAGCAGAGGTACTTGTTAATAGACAGGCCAATCCTATGGCAAAACTGGAGATGAAGATAAGCTATTCATCTACACTTTTCAGGTAGAGAATTAACACAAATGAGTTAACAAAGGCCTGTTGGTTTTTTTTTTTTTTTTTTACATGGGGAAGGGAAGAAATATATTTTTTTACCCTTTTATAACTGTGAGGACAACCAGAAAATGCTTCCAAAATTGATACCATACGTGCAGATTAAAACTAGGCTGCAAGCCAAATCCTCCTCTTCAGTTTCACTGGCGGAGCCCAGCAGACTGCCACAGAGCTACGCTGGAGCAAGCAGGGAAAAGAATTTGACCCTTTGACTGCTGCATCAAAAGCAGCTAACTTCCCACTCTATTTGGTGGCCTCAATATTAAAAGTTACAAATGGCTTTGTGCTCAGAAATGTATCGATTTTCTGCTAGAATAGTTATGTGCTGATGTCCTTCTGCCCTGCTCACTCTGAAATGACATTCCCTCTCCCCTGAGGCAGTGTAACTGGCATTCCTACTGATGTCCCTGGCTAGCTGGGGATGTATTGGTTGCTGATGAAGGAAGTTCCTCCACTCCCAGATCAATCTCCCAACACAGATAACCTGTGAAAATAGCAAAAA
>VZRH01007273.1:625684-638385 GCA_013397555.1 Urocynchramus pylzowi | reverse complement strand
AAAAAAAAAAAAAAAGATTTTTAAACTGGGCTATCATTTAACTTCTTCATTATTCCACTGGTCCATACCTATAGACTCAATACAAAATGTGCTCTCCTATAATTTCCAAGTCAGGCAATTCAAATGTCAGGGTTTATCTCATGATCACAGCTGGTTAAGATTTATTTTTATGAAACAGAGGCTACATATTGTATACATGAACAAGAATGTAGACTCCAGAAAGAAGAATATACAGTACTTTGCAGTAAAGCTAAACATGAAAATGCAAACCTTAAGATAGCAATACCTCTTTGTACCCTGAAATTCTGGATTCTCTTGGTAAGGACTGAAGACAAGAATATTTAACTTAAAGGATAGATATAAGAGGTATCCTGACTGAAAAAAAATAAGTACTCACAGCATGAAAATAGCTGTTTTGCTACTCTGCACTAAAATACATTGTAAGGAAACTTGCTAAAGCAAAGCAATGGAAAGTTTTGTTGTTGTTTATGAAGAAGCTCACACCAAGAGCAACCTTCATATACAAACTTGATTTGTCCCTTAATACTCTTGGATACAGACTTAGTTCAGGGCATTTCCCCAAACATTTTAGGGAAAGGCAAGGATGCCACTTGCCCAGAACACACACCAGCAGATGCAGAATTCAGTCTTCAGTTGATAAATCTAAGAAAATGGGAAAGGGAGGGAAGAGCATTTTGGTGCTCTTTTTTGGTGTTCTATGTCTCTCATGTAGATGTGAAACCTTCCTTTAGTTCCTTCTCCCTCCTCAGTGCTCCTTACCATCCAGCCCCTATCTTTGTATCAGCTGTAGCCCATGTTTTTACCAAATCCCTTCCAACAGGCTTGACTCCCCATCTGCTTGCTGAGTGCAATGGGTTTGCATAGCAAGGTTTTGGTACTGGGGGGGCTGCAAGAGTGGCTTCTGTGGGAAGCTGCTAGAAGCTTCCCATGTCCAGCAGAGCCAATGTCAGCTGGCTCCAAGATGGATCTGTTGCTGGCCAAGGCCAAGCCCAGCAGCTACCTTGGTAGCACCTCTGGGATAATGTATTTAAGAAGAGGTAAAAAATAAACACTGCACAACAGCAGCCAGAGAGAGGAGTGAGAATATGTGAGGGGAGCAGCCAGGTCAGGGCAGAAGGAGGGGAGGAGGAGCTCCNGGGTCCCTGGAGGAGAAGTGACCAAGCAGCTGTGCTCCTGCAGCCCACGGGGGTCCCTGGAGGAGAAGTGACCAAGCAGCTGTGCTCCTGCAGCCCATGGGGGTCCCTGGAGGAGAAGTGACCAAGCTGCAGCCCCTGCAGGGCCCTGTGCCAGAGGAAGTGGTGCCCAGGGGAGGGTGTGGCCCTGCGGGAGGCCTCTGCTGGGACAGACTCCTGGCAGGACATGTGGCCCCATGAAGTGAGGATGCTGAAGTAGTTTGCTAGCAGGACTTGTGACTCTGTGAAGGACACACGCTGGAGCAGCCTTTTCCTGGAGGACTGCACCCCTGGAAGAGATCACAGTGTTTGTGCTGTTTGTGAAGAGCTGCAGCCTGGGGGAAGGACCCATCTTGAGGAGCTCACACACCCCACGGAAGGGACCCCACACTGGAGCAGGGGAAGACTGTGATGAGTCCTCCTTCTGAGTAGGAGGGAGTGGCCCAGACAACACGGGATGAACTGATCACAGCCCCCACTCCCTGTCCCCTTGTGCTGCTGCAGCAGAGCAGGTACTAGAGACCAGGAGTAAAGTTGAGCCCAGGAGGAAGGGAGGGGTGAGGGGAAGGTGTTTTATGATTTGGTTTTATTTTTCATTATCATACTCTAATTTGATTGGTAATAAATTAAATTAATTTCCCAAAGTGAAGCCTGTTTTGCCCATGACAATTATTGGAGAGTGATCTTTCCCTGCCCTTAACTTGATCCATGAGCCTTTTCTTGTATTTTGTCTCCCCTGTCCCAGTTGAGGAGAGGAGATGTAGAATGGCTTTGGTAGGCACCTGGTGTTCAGCCAGGATGCAACCTCCACACTGAACCAGACCTCTTCCCTTCTCTGGCACCAGAAACTTCTTTGCAGTCCCTGTGTCCCCTCACTGGCAGCATTCAAGGCAGTGCTGCTTGGATGCTCAGTAAGCAGAGGAAAAGTTTGCTGTTTTCCACACAACATCCAAGATCCATGCAGTCCAAAAAGGCAGCACAGAACAAGTCCAGCCTCCACAAAGAGCATGCAGTCAATTTTCTCTAATGCTCAAGCCTGGTATATACTTTTCCAGAAATGGCTACCTGGAAAAAAAATAAATCACAAAACCAATCTCACCATAATTATCTTGTACTACAATCTCTATTCTTCATAAGTTCTATTTTAAGATGTGAATAAAGTTTTGGCTAGTCCTGAAACAATGCAGCAGAAAGCACCAAGATAAAAAGTTTCAGATAATTTTTTTCTTTTTTTGGCAGGGGCAAAACTACACACAACATCTCAAAGATGAAACTCAAGCAAACACCAAAGACTGCAATGCCTGACCTGCTTAATGTGGTACAGGGGATACAAGAGAAAGAACAGTCTGGTAAAGGAGAGTCATCAGTAGCCTTTAGGATGGATGGTGACATTCATCGGGTTGAGGGAAAGAGTAGGCATGTTGCACCTTAAGCAGCCAAGCACTGCTATGGGCACTGCAGTCAATCACCATTTTTGCTGGTATCTGTTCCCTTACAGTTCCAGGAGCTTCCTGTCACATGGGAGGCCACTACAAAATTAAGTAGTCCATCTCTGGACTATTTCTGAACAAGATAAGGTAATACCCTCTCATTAGATCCTAATATAGCCAAAATAGTTTTATAAATTTAGTTTACCATGTGTTTCCAAAAAAAGTCACTTAGAGAACATCAATTAAGATGACAGCAAGGCAAAAGAAAGCTTATGGAGGGTGCTTGTAGCTACACAAATAAGGCTTGAATGAGGTGACAGCAATGCTTACAATTGATGATTTAGCATTAGCATCTGGTGATCAAGACTTCCATAGAAGGTCTTGAAAATAGTCAGGTCTGAGAGCACCTTCCCAGTCTCTCCTTTTTTCCTAGTTGGTGAATTTCAGCATCCTTAGCAAGTGCTCTTCCACCCTCAGAGGGAGACAGCCTGAACTGGGCTGACATGCCCTGTCATACCCACAGCAGTTACAGATTTTTATGTAATGGTTTAATGAATCCAGAGAAAAGCAGAGGTTGATCAAGCCATTAGAAAATAGGACCTAATAGGAAAAAAATCAAGGGCATGAGATTATTTAGATAGGGAAGAAAGAGACATAACCATTTTCAAAATGTAACCATTTTCAACCATTTGAAAATGTAACCATTTTCAAACTTATCCTTTTGAGAAATGTGTCCTTTATCAAAAGGATAAGTTTGACCAAGACAGGCATCAACATTGGATGCTTACATATTATTAAAATGCAAATGAGGGATTTAAACAGAGAGGAGGTTACTTATCCAAAACAACTCAGAAAAACCAAGAACAAAGTTCAAGGCCTTTCATGATCAGTCTCATGCTCTCACCTGTAGCCACTATTTTCTAGATGCTGTTTAGGTGACAGGCTATTTCTGAATGGAAGATATTGAATGACTGTCATTTTATACCAAAGCAAAATTTCTACTGTGGAAGTCTTGCCTAAGACTGTTTTAGCTTTACCATTATCAGTTGCTCTTATCCTCATTTCTACCATGTGCATCCAGCTGTCTTTATAATCTCATTTCTTTCCCACCCTGCAAAAGACAAGTATGAATAGCCAGAAAACCAATTTGTAAAAGGCCAGTGAGGTAAGGGATAAATAGAATGATCTAGCAGTCAGGTTTACTGTAATCTGTTGACAAGCATCCTTCCAGCTTTCAATTCCTTGGACATCATGAACAAAGCTCAAAAATCATGGTGGTGTATCTAATGCAAATGGTACTTTTCTCACTGTATTTTTGCTACCAGGTCTGAGTTGATAGTATTGCTGTGTGAAACTACAAAATAAGCTTTTGGGGATCTTCGCTATATTGATGGCTGTTCTATAGTTTTTGAAAGCAAGCTGTCCACAGCCCTTTTGCTGCTCCCCAGGTACAAATTTGTAGCTGCAGGTTTGGGGCTGGGCAGGGATGGTGCCTGAAAGCCTGTACAATTTGCTACTGTCTTGGAATTTGCTAAAACTTTAGTGAGTTCCAGTAACTGAGACGTTTGAAGAGCAGTCTCCAGTTCTGGAGCCTCGGGATGACAGAAGCCCACTCTGTCAAAGCACAGTCCCTCTCTCAGGCACATCACTGACACAGCAATTCCTGCCTTCTCCCACTACTCTGGAAGCACTCACTGCACTGTTTGCAGGAATGGTCCTTGGAACAGTTCAGGCACCAGAGCCATACTATGAGCAAAACTCTGCTATTCAGCTACATCTGGCTTCTACAATGGGTAGTGATTTTTTAAATTAAATCAGCATGCTGAAGGTGTGCCAGCTGGACACAGTAAAACACGGACAGCATTCTGTTGAACAAAGAAAGAAAAGAAAGATAGATATTCAATGAAGTACATTTGACCCTCAGTTTGAACCCCGCCCCCCCAAAAAAGTAGTTGTTTCCAAGGACATCTCAGAAAGAGACACTCTAAAGGCTTAAACATCTGAATTTTCTGGTTGCCCATGTGGCCAGATACCAATCTCAACACGTGGCAGATAATCTGAGTATAGGTAATGTATTCTAAATTAAGTTGCTTATCCAAGAAGCAAGTTGCTTTTAGTTAGGTACCAAACATCAAATCCATTGGGAGTTAGAATGCTCAAGCATTTTGAGAACATACTCAGAAAGGAGAACAGTGTTATAAACTAGTAAGGACTTCCCATTATTGTACTTTTTTCACTTCAGGAACCAAGTTTTTTTATGAGTTGAAGCAAAAGACTCTGATTTACTAATGGTGTTTCTAGAAGATCATTTCTCCAACTGATCTCTTGTTAGGCACTTTGTACAAAAGGCCAGAATTAAGGCAGTGCAGTAAGGAAGTCAGTGCAGTAAGTCATGAATAGTCATAACCACAGTTTTTGTTGGCTTTCTGGAAATTTTCTTAAACCACACATAATTAGTGTAAGTTAATGATATACACAATTTTTTTTTTAGTATAAATACCACTGTAGATGGAACATCTTTTAATACATAATACATAAATCAGTAGGGTGGGGTTTTTTTGGTTTGTTTTTGTTTTTTGGTTGGTTTTTTTTTTTGTTGTTGTTTTGTTTTGGTTTTTTTTGGTAGAGAATAACCTTCTCTTTGACACTGGGAACAGTAAGAAAAAAATCATCATTTTATGTCTTAAAACTTTACACTTGTCTCTGAAAATAACTATATTTCCTTGCTTTGCATGCAAAACCATTACTAGTTTGATATTTAATGTCTTTAAACAAACATATCAGATTGTAGGCAAAGGTGAGAGTTAGAATGCTCTTTGGTTTTGTAGGTAGCAGATTCTTAATTTTTTAATGCTTTCATGGAATTCACAAAATAGAGAGGTCTTTGTTCCAGTACAAAGACTTCTGACAAAAGACTTGAACTTTCAAGATTTACACTTTCAAGATCTCACTTGGGTGAGAGCTCACTCCTTATTCACTCCTTATGTAGGACACTTATGGGATCAGATGAGACATGGGAGCCTACTTCAGGCCCAGAGAGTTTCACACAGTGTGTGATCGTTCAGGTCAAACCTGATAATCAGAAAGGATTTTCATACAGCAGCAGGTGACTGTGAGACAGGCATGAAACTCAAGGGGAGAAAAAAAAAATTGATCACACGAATACCTGAGACTTTTCTCAAAAATGTTATACCCTCTGGCAAATTTGCAAGACATCTCACCTAAGTGTGTGCACAGAATGCCACATTCTATTTTAGATTAATACTCTGTCAAAAGTATAACAAAAGAAAGAATAGAAAAAAGCCACCAGAACAATTCACATTATTTTTTTCTTAATAGGAATCACATATAAGACAATGTAAATATCTCAAAGTTCAAGTTTTGTAGAAACAAAACAAAATAACTCCTCCCTCCCTATAACATCACATTTTGTTTCTTTCCAAAAATCCTGATATAAACACTTTTCTCAGCAAGCAAGCAACAAGCCAACCAAGCACTGGAAAAGTTTTGAACCATGACAGTGAACTGATGTCAGCCAGAAAACAGAATTCATCATGAATTAATAAAGAAGGAGGGCGAGGAGGTATTGTCAGTTGGTTTTAATCACTTACAATGAAGCAAAAGGGAAAAAGAAAAACAGCATAAGAACAGGAACTCTAGATCTTTTCATTCAATACTGCGAGTAATGTAGATGTACTCTGTAGGTCTGATGTTCAGGAAGATTTAGCATCCAAAATTTAAATGTACCAGGAATTTTCTGGGAAACTAAGCACTTCTAAAGCCAGGCCACTCTTCTCCTTTCACTGTCCAAACACATTCACCTCTTGTAATATCCTAAAAATGAATAGCTGAGATTGACATATCCCATACTCTGCTTTATTTTTTTTTCTTCTGTATTGTGGAAGACACTGTTGAGGGATTGAAACTTAAATCAGTGTCCAGGTTAAATTTAATCATTCTTAGCATTAATCTCAAAGTTAACATGATCACTTTCTAGGAAAAGAAATAATTTTATCTCTAATACTGGGTCCCAATTAAAATAACCTCTCTGGCTTGAACACCAACACTAGAGTTGAGAGACAAAGCTAATGTGCTTTGCTTGGCTGATTATCTAAGTCTTTCCACTGGCACCTTCTCAAACTGACAGCAGTGGAGGAAGGCAGGGGCAGCAACAGTACTGTGGGGGTTGCTGTCAAGATGGGAGACAAGAAAACAGCATGCAGTGCTATGGAAAAGGTTGAAAGTGGTTTGGAATCATTGGTCCTGACTGAAATGTTTCATAAACATACTTAACTCAAGAAATATTTTGCAATTTCCTCAAATACGCCCCCCACTCTGCACACACACGTCTCTCATTATGGACTTAATATGCAGTACAAGCATCTCCCTTTCACTTGTGCAGCAAGAGGGTTTTGACATGTAAAATCTTTGGACACTATTGCAAAGTTACATGTGTGTGTGGCCCTTCTGCCAGCAACAAGGATATAGTTTACATTTAAAGAAGTTTTTAAAAGAACACTGCCTTGACCTTCCTCTGGGGAAGGAGGAAGTCCCTCAAGTATAGCACTAGTGACAATTTACATTGTTGTTTGGAATTTTTTTTTCTGCTGAAGAGAAATGCTAAAGCCTTCTAGTTTTCATTTTGCACAAATAGCAAGGTCTAGAGTCACCTCAGAGGATCTGTAGTCATGACATTTTCCTACAGTGGGCCCTGCTGCCTGCCATGAACTGTTCTCCCCTAAGTCAATCAGGCATCAATCTATCCCTCTTTCTAAGAACAGTGATAACTTCCCTGCCACTCTGCTCCATTTGTTATTTCAGCATTTTAGAAGGTGTGGATAACATGGAGAGCCAAATATGTTCTAACAGGAATCTCCCTTAAAGGTGATTCTTTGGCAGCTGCTTTTGTTTTTCAGCTCCCAGGAAACCCATAAGAAATCTTTTCTGTGCCAGAGGTTGCCAAACACTTGCAGAAAACCATCTCTTTCTCCTTCTCTTCTCTTCTCTTCTCTTCTCTTCTCTTCTCTTCTCTTCTCTTCTCTTCTCTTCTCTTCTCTTCTCTTCTCTTCTCTTCTCTTCTCTTCTCTTCTCTTCTCTTCTCTTCTCTTCTCTTCTCCCCTGTCCACCATAATCTTCCCACTCCAGCCCTAGGAGCAACTCCTGCACACAAGGAGATGAGTTTTTCCCAGGCACAGTTAGGGTTAATTGGCCTGAAACTCTGCTCCCTTTTCAGCAGAAAGCCCTCTCAAATTTATTAATGCATTAAAACCTAAGACATTTTAGGTTCACCCATTGGCCCTCCTTGTCTTCCCTACACCCCCCAAGATGTAAACAGAACACTCATAATTTTTTAGATTTCTCTGCCCTCTGCTTTTTGGGCAAAGTGGGGAAGTGCAACGCAGGGGGTTAATTTTTACTTTAGGCCTCAGACAACAGGCTTAAACATACATTTTACAACTTGCAGGTTTCCCCAGTGAGAACAAACTGATGTAAATAATGTTTTCTGCAGTCATCTGGGTTCTCTACAGCAGTGTTCAGCCCAAGAACCTGAGAAAAGATGGAAAATACCTCCAGAGAAGAGAGGTGATCATATGAAGAGATATGGGATTTTGACCACAGCTACAAGAGAATATAGGAGAGAAAGTGGGAAGGGGAGATACATAAAGCACATGATTTTGGGTGCCAGGATGTTGGGCAATAGAAACAGTGAGAAGAGAACTTGTACATTTTCTTTTGCTGAGAAAGTAAGGAGTTCCAGTCATGCAAAGTGCTGAGAAAGCCTATTCACAATGCACTAGCAAGAAGGACTGAAGAAACTTGGATAATTGGATGGGAGGAATCAAAGCTAGACTGCAGCTTGGAACAGCTGAGCCCTTGGCACTTTTTGCCCTGAAAAGTGATGAATTCACATTGCATGTGGTTCTTGCACAACTGCCTCAGCATGGCACTTGCTGAGACAGCCCTGTACCTGGAGAGTCACAGCACCATCCCCAGCCCAACCCAACACACAGAGCCTGATCTCCTGCCATCCTCACTCTGCTTCTGCCTACACCTCTTCACCATTCCCTGCCCCTCCCACTTGTAACCAGGTGTTCTCAACCTCTTTTGCTAAGGCTAATAAAGGAGGCAGTGCTGAATGGATCCATGGCTTCTCATTTGCATGAAGGAGTACTGCAAGTGCAAAAACATCAGGGAAGGGGGGGGTGGGGGCAAGTGAGGCCATGTCTGTAGTCTCAGCTCCATTTGCCATGTCCCTGGTGTCCCAGGGAGATAGTAGGTGTCAACCAAAGCAATGGGATGGGGCTGCACAGATATGCAGACACAGAAACTCTCGCTATTTGTGCATTAAGAAAGGAAAAGGAGAGAGGCTACTAAACTCCATATTTTCTCTGGCAATTTATGAACCCCAGGGCTGGCAAAGATGAATGTTAGGTGCAGTTGGTGTGATGGTATAAGCAGAGAAAAACAGAACACCATCCCCAGTGAGTAATCTACCTCAATTAATTACCACTAAAAGGGAGAGGGAGAGAGATGAGGAGGAATGGAAAAGGAGAGGAAGAGTACATAAAAATTACAAGCTCTCTTTTCCTGGGCAAATTTATGCCAGTCAGAATACTTTCTGCATCCCCAGAGCTTCTGAGGTGGTCAGCTTGAGTTGTTTTCTTCTTAAGTGGCCTATCCACAGTGAATGCTAGAAGCATTGTTACTGAAGATAATTTTCTAGCTTTTTTAAAATTTATGTACCCACATGAGAGAATCATGCAGCCTGTCCATTGATCACAGCCTGAAATTTCTCAAGTGGATCTACAATTTCAAGTGAATTGACCCACTGCTCTATGCCTCACCTTAGGACACAAAGGGGCAATCAACAATTCCATGTTACAGAAAGGTTCAGAAACCAGAACTATTCCTTCTTCCTCAACATTTTCTGCAGTGCTTTACTTTGAAACTTTCTAAATAAGTAGAGGTTTAGTATCTCTTTAGAGAAACTATTCCCAGCTTGGTAACAGTAGATACCAAAATAATTTTCTTCTGCCATCTCTTCTGCTTCCCTACATCACTTTCATCCCTTAAAAAAGAATGTCAGACCTTGCCTAATTTCTGAGAGGGTATTGTGTGTCCTCTCCATGTACTAGAAACTGACACTTTGAAATCCAGGTTAAAGACCTGCCAGATGTACCACATATTGCCAGATAAATAACCTGAATCAGTCACCTCAGAAAGTCTACTCATTTTATGACACCTCTAACTCACTACAGTGAGTTTCCAAACAAGAAACCTGAATCCACATCTCCCACCCACTGAGAAAAAACATTTAGAAGTTGATACACATCTGGATTATTTCTTCCAAGTCTGATTAAACAAATATAAAACAAACTGAGTCTGCTTCCACGACCAGCTGACACCCAAGTGAAGATGTTGGCAGGAGAGTCTGTCATGAGATCCTGGCAACCCCGGCTTCAACTCCCAATCCTGCCCCAGCTAGTTTTCTGGGATCCATTTTGTTTCTAAAAAAGTTATCTTTTTCTTGTGACTTCCACTTTAAAGGCCAGTGTTATTCCTCTCCCTGCAGCCTTTCCCAAGACTATCCAGTGATATGACAGTGTAGGAAATAAATGCAGCCATGTTCTCTAATCCATGCTGCTCAGAAAGGGGACAGATAAGTGTTGCTTGCAGCCTCTGCCTCTCTTAGAAATCAAAGGAAAGAGAAGGAGGGAAGCTCCAAGGAGGAAAGCTCTAGGGCCACAGCAGAGAGTGGGAGCATGGACAGAAATGTCTTGGGAATGATAAAGGCTTGCTTAGCACATGGCAGTGGCTGTGCTGCTCGGACTCCAGGATGACAGCTCTCACTCTGCACTATGGCAAAATAAAATTTCTGTCTGACTCCTCTTCTGCCTGACTGATTTATACACAAGTAACCTTAGAGCTGTCAGACTCCACTGTGACTAATCAGATCCTGACAGAGGAGAACTTTTCCCCATGTCCCTTTCCGAGGGTGCAGCTACCAGTCAGTGGAACTCCAAACCTCCCAGCCTCATCATTAGCAATAATGGAGGCACTACCAAAATCTTAGGCAATAAGTTAGGATAAATTTCAATACTCTCTGCTCTTCAATCACTTATTTCTTCCCTTCTACTGTGATCCCTCTCCCACTTGCTTCCACACACACAGCCCTGACATATGGCCTGAATTATACCGTCCCTTCTTTCCCTGACTGAAATCATCTCACCTGCCCATCAGCTTGTCATGGACCAGCCACCAGAATGAATCACCTGCTGGAAACTCAGATGACACCTGAGCATGCCAGCCTCTGCTGGAGAGATGGCAGGGCCAAGCAGACTCAACAGCTGCCTCCCTCTGGTAACCACAAAAGGAAGTCAGAAGGTAAATGATTACCTTATCCACTGCCCCAACAGATTCAAACTGCTTGAGAGAGACACCTAGCTTTGTTCCTCACCTTTTATTTATTTTTTTTTTTAGTTAAAAATAATTTTTGTAAGATTTGCAACCAAAATAAAGTACTATAAAAACCAGAAACTATTATAAAATGACTTTGTTCAAATTATTTTATTTGTCCTACCCCTGTTTCTGTGGCTGAGAGGGGCAAACAGAGCAATCACATGCATAGGCATGAGCTACAGCAACATGCAAGAGCTCAGGGAGCCAAGCATCCCTCTAGAAAACCAGTATTGGGCACAGAGAATAATTGCTTAAACGTGGAACAGTCTGCTTTCCTATCTGAGATGATCAGTCATAGACATTTTGGAGATGCATTGAGTTTTAAGGAAGGCAACATATTGACCTGAAAAATATTTTTTCAGGTTGCTGGCTTTACCAATAACCAATTCCTTGCAAACTTGGTTTACTTGCAAAATGTGTCCTATGTCACCAGATTCCTACAACTTGTGGATGTAAAAGCACAAAGTCTACTTTCAGGATTTGAGATTTGCTACACTAGACTCAGATTGTCATTTATTTATAAATTCTGAAATGATTGTGGCTAGTCTCATTTTAACAGCCACTTAATTAGGCTCAGTCTTCTATGGAGCTTAGAGCTGTGATCCAGGCTCCTAAGACCCATTTTGAGAAGACTGGAATAGTTTTGTGCATGCAATGATAAGAAGATGGCAGTCCAATCAAGTGACTCAAGTGTTGTGTAAACAGTTGACTGTTTGGACTCTTTTTCAAGAGTTTCTGTCCCTTATCCTTAGCAATATTCAAATTAAGGCAAAACACTGCTGTTGCATTTGTCTCAGACTAAATAGATTTCAATCACTGCTCTACTGGGAATGAAACTAAACATTAAACAAGTTAATCTTCATCTAAATGGGTTGTAAAGCAGCTTTTCTCCATAAAAAATGTAAGCTACTTAAGAAATAAAGTGTTCAGGTTAATACCATGTCTGCATGTCTACATATGTCTCCCACCAAAATCTATACAATTTTTTGTGGCTTTATAAGATTTGTCAATGATACATTACATATGTAATAAGAGGAAAATACCATCACATGGCATCATTTCTCTAATGTAAATTCTTATGCATCACAAGGGAAATTCTACTCACAATATGAGGGTACGAGCTAGGTGTACAGTTTCCAGTGAAGTGTTCTCTCTGAATCACAACCATCTTCTCTGGCCTTAAAAATTGATTAAGAGATCAAGTGTGCTTAATAGCATATGACAATGAGAGGATTTCATGACAGGGAGTGGCAACCAGACAGATGTGACATATAAATAATTTTTTTTTTTGCTCTTGAGGAATTAAGCAAAACAGCTTGGTTCAGCTAGACTATATCAGCTCTGCAGAATGGAAAAAATGTGTCCAGGAGATACTCAACAAATGGGATGCTTTTGTGTTTGTGATATCCACTCCTCCTGTATTAAGTCACCATAGTAACTTGACTTCTTTTGCTCCAGGGATTGCCTACAAGAAAACAGACGGAAACATTGGCCTAGAGATCGTGCTGCCATCTGGGAGCATGCTGTGGGGCAGCAGTCTGCTACTTTAATTATATCTATTAAAAAAAAAAAAAAAAAAAAAAAAAAAAAAATAAGTGATTCTTAAAAAAAAAAAAAT
>VZRH01007273.1:512984-623682 GCA_013397555.1 Urocynchramus pylzowi | reverse complement strand
TTTTTTTTTTTTTTTTTCTGGGAAGGCAGTCAAACCCTGAGAACTGGTTTGAACCAGCTATTTTGAACCAGCTATTTGATTGACTATATTCAGGTGATTCATAGTGAAGTGTCTGAGAAGTAGCAATCAGGCAGCATTCAGCCATAGATACTATATTAGCTTAATATTGCAAAGCATTTTTCATCAACCTTTTATGACTTACAATTTCTTTTCAACCTGTATCAAATAATCATCCACAACTGTGGCAAGATGATCTTCCAGCATTCTTTTTTTTTTTTTTTTAATCTCACATATATTATTTCTAGGCACCCAGCTTAATATGACTTGACGTTGCCTTTGAGCCAGTGCCTAAAAATGCATTCTGTCTGGCTGGCTGCCTGGCTGATTTGCTTAAATATGCTTTTAAGAAACACTGAAGACATTGAGATTCTGTCTCACTTAAACAAATAAATACAGTCTGCTTTGTAGAAAGCAGATACTGTGTACTTCCTCTTCCTCTTTTTGTTCCTGTTTAATAGGGTCTGGAGACTGATTAAAGCAGGAAAAAAAACCACAAAAAAAAGAGAAAAAGTCAAAGAAAAATTCTTGTAAGAGGTTTTCAAGGAAAAAATACCTAGATTCTCATCTACAGCAGGTTTTACAGAATTTCACCATCTTTGCCCATTGCTCTTCTGTGGTTTGACACACATTAGGCTACAGTATTAAACTGATAGATACTGACAGGTGATGTTCAGAGACATCCTCTTCAATCAAACACCTGAAAATGCATGAAGAAGAAGCGAACCTTGGCCAAGAATGCAATCCCACCTGCTTTAGCATTTTCAGATATGTTGCTTGCACTTGTCTGGACCTAGGGTACAGTCAACTGCAAATATGATTCTGCATTTCAAAATTCAATCTCACCTTACTCCAATCTCACTTTCCCACCTCCTACTTGTTTTTTTGGTTTTTTTTTTAAGCTTTGGATCTGATTTTTTAGCTTTTAAGGACTTTTCAATGTTACTTACATAGCACAGCATAGTGCTACTTAAGTACTGTGACTACTTATGTAAGCAGTAAGACCATTTATGTACTATGACACCTTAACATCTCTGTAGCTTCATATCACTGTAGCCAACAGTGTCCTGGGCTCTGTCAACAGGGTCACAACCAGCACACGGAGGGAAGGAATTCTATCGCTTCAGCACTTGTGAGATTTCATGTCCAATTGTCTGTGTCTAATTTTGGACCCCTGATGCAGGAGGGACACCAATAAACTGAAGTGAGTTCAGTGTTAGGGGGCTGGAACATTGTCCTCTGAGGAGGACTGAGGAACAGGAGCTTTTTTAGGCCTGGAAAACCAAAGACACTGGAGGCACCTCATGGCAGTTTTCTGATACATCCAAGGAGATCATTGAGAAGATGGAGACAAGGATGGACATCTTAAGGCATCATTCACAGTGATATAGAGTGGGAGGATGGAAAAAAATGAGCATAAACTGAAATATGAGAGCTGCAACCTGTGTATGGCAACAGTGAGGAAGTGCTAGAGGTTCCCTACAGAGGCTGTGAAGACACCAACCTCACCACTTCAGAGCAGTAAGTTACTGTCCCTGTCTGCACCTTCCTTCTTTCCTTACCTCCAGTACTCCACAGATTGTCATAGTGCCTCTTCACCCCTTGTTTTTAATTTAAATATGAACAGCAGCACCTTTTAGCTATCCATATGCTCTCCTGTAACAAATTTGAGCTTCATGAACCTACCAAGTTTAAGCTCTAACAATCTAATCTCAATGGAAAAACAAATTCACTCCGTACTTCATTCAACACTATTGCACATATTAACACAAATGACAGCAACACCACTTAACCATTTCACACAGCTGGAATTTTCCTTAATGTTTTCTTGATGATGGGGATTAAAATATTATGAAATACATTTATTAATAATATCAAGGTTTGGGGTTATAATATGAGGAAGCCCTCTTAAACACTGTGTTGTCATCAATGTAAAATGACAGCATTATATTTTGCTGATGTTTGAGAAAAAACCTCCCAAATCTGAGGTGCAGCTGAGAAAAAAAATCCTATCAGGCATCCAAATAGGTTGTGGAGGGTTGCCTTTGGGAGCAAGGAACACATAATTTGTCCTCCATTTGTGCAGAGCCTAACACAATAAACTCCTCATCCATGACAAGGGCTCTCAAGCACTTCAGCAACATCAATCCAAGGGTAAGCATAGTATACTTATACTGGTGTGTTACAAATAATGGAATGTGTCCCTTGGCAATAAAACCTGGTTCAGATAACCATCAGGCCCTGTATGTATATAATTATGCATACAAAACTAGATCCAAGTTGAATACCTGCTTTAAAAATATCCTTCGAGCCACATTTTTTAAGTTCCTCAGTTTAACGTGGTAAAAGCACATAAAAAAGAATAATCTTTGCAACTGTGTGGTTATCCAATTCACTCCTGTGTACAACTGTTTCTTCTCCTAGCAGCATCTTGTCTGTGCTAGGGGCTCATCAAAACACTAAAAGATAACCATCAGGAAGGCATACATGAACATCATATGCAGGAGTGAGTTTAAGACCCTTTCAAATTTTGGCACAAAGATTAATAAGAGCAGAAATTTTGAGAAATTTCTCTATGCTGGTTAATGTTAAGGTATGTTTTCCATTCCTGAAGGATCCTGCCAAATCTAAGAGAGGGGAGAAGGGGGGAAGTTATAAAGTGTTCATTGTTCCTGCTGAGTTTCCTTCTTGGGTTTTTTCACTTTATCATTTAAAAAGAGTATTGTTTTACTTCAAAACTATTGTACAATAGGGAAGAGAACTTGGACTCTTAATTCAGCAAGTGAACTTTATCCAAGTTTTGTGCATGTGAACAGTTCATGTAACTTTTGTGTAACTTATTACAGGTGTAAATTGAGACATGATAAGACATTTTGTTAACTCAGATGTGTTTACATAATGCTCTTTGATTTTTCTTTGATCACTTCTGCAAAGCATTCGCCCCACTCACTTGAGGATACTGAAAGAGAGGTGCCAGCATTACTCAGAGACTTATTCTGTTTGGATCATAGTTATTACTACTACTATTTCTTCTTCTCCTTCCTTCCTGTGTGCTTGGCATCCTGCACAGGAAAGGTCGGGGGGGTGGAACCCATAAAAACTGCAGTATGCTTGTAGTGGGTGAGCAGTGGAAGTAATGGAACAGCAACAGAAAGAAGTAATCTGGTCTGAGAACAGGCACTTTTTCAGCCCTTTTTTTTGTTGTTGTTGTTATTATTTTAATTTTAAAAAATATGCCTTTCTTTTTTTTAAAAAAAAGAATGAGACCTAATTCATTTTACATATGTGAGGCTCAAGGTTAGGAGCTGAAAGAGAACTGGAAGAAGGTCTGACATTGGAGATAGGGCTACGGAGAAAGACAATACCTGAGTCTGAACAATGGGACAATAGGGCCAAAATTAACTGGCAGGAGGGAAGAGGCAAGAAGGTGTAAGCACAGGCAAAAGCATCAGTGTTTTAATGGAGTGAAGGAAATGGCAAAAAACTATTCAGTCTTCCCAAGGGAAAGGATTCAGCAGAGCCGCAAGTCAGGTTATGTAGTCACACAATACTGCTGCCAGAGGTGCAGGATCAGGGCCCTGTCCCCACAACACCAGAAAGAAGACACCTGAACGAAGGTCACCAGATTCCATGAGATACAAAACAGGTATTGCAAAGACACTGTCTTGTTTGTAATCACACACTAGTACATTTGAGTAAACATAAATATCAGCAAAAATTAATGATAGTGAGACAAGCATAAAATTGCATCTCTCTCACAGCCAAAGTCACAAAACAAAAGATAGGGAAAAGCCATCTACAAAAGGATTTGCTTGGGGAAAATAAAAAATAAAAAAATTTAAAAAAAAAAATCCAAAAAAATTGGAGTGAGTAATTTCTCATTTAATCTTCTTTGACGTTCACCATTAAATAGATTTACCTCTACTTTACCCAGATACCAATATTTTTTGACTGTAGCACTGTAGCATCTGGATTGGACATGAACTGACTATAAATGTTCTTTGCCTTGAGCAAAAAGCAATGCAGGACATGAATTTTAGCCCATGAATGGGATGCAGTTTTTCCCAGGCCTCAAATCAGGGGCATGAATCATGTGGAGTGAAATCAACCTCTACTACTGGATTACACCTACCTTACTGCTTGAGTGAGCCTGTCGAGGTATGTGAGACATGACACAAAAACACCAACCCTGTGCCAAGGACTTCACACATCCACTTCACCCCAAGCAAAGGAGGTTGGAAATACACTGATTTGAAAATTTTTATTGTCTTCAGTATTGTACACAGATCCATATTTTTGAAACGAAGCAGTTTCTATCAGTTCACTGAGTCTGTGTGGGTGGGGAGCAGGTGTGGCTATTACAGTTCAAAATGCAGGGCAGAAGTCTTGTGATGTTTACATTGACTTCTTGTCTTGAATCCTGCACTGATGCACAGAGAGCTGGCTGGACCTGCAAGAACTACACAAAGTAGGTCTCAGGCTAGGAAGGGTTTGTTTGTTCAGAGATGTCTGTGCTGTGCCAGCACTCAGGGGACTAGGACCCCAACCACTTGATGCAGAAGTCCTATATACAAGTATTCAAAAAACCAGGAAAAGAAACGGAACTTTTTTTCTTTTTTTATAAAAATTATTCTTTACCTCTTACATTTCATGCCAAAAAATGCACTGCATACATTCTCTTCAGCTCCTCAAAGACACAGGCTGAATGCAGCTGATCAGGCCACCAGCCAACTTTGTCTGTGAGCCTTGCAGCAGGAGAAAAATGGCACATTGCCCAGGAGCCAACCAGGGTGTGCTTCTCCTGACTGCAGCTCCATGCCACAGCCAGCTGGAGAAAAGGAGCTGCTCCCACATCACAGCCATGCTGGGCAGCCTCAGCTCAGTTCACATGCTTAGAGTTCAAAAGATGGGATGCTGAGGAAAACACTGTTGTCACAATGACTTCAGTGCAAAATGCCCAATTAAATCATGGAAATACAGCCCTCTGAAACCAATGATTTTCTTCACAGAGCTTTGGCAGTAATCAGCTATCTTTTCTTTAATCCATAATAGTTAAAGGTGTTTTAATAGTTTGGATTTACAGAATCCAAATACTTAAAGGGAGTGAAAATACGTGCTAAAAAAACCCCCAAACTCATGTTTTTGTCTCTTTACCCCTTGCAGAACACAAATTATATTGATGATTTCCTCACAACTGTGCCTGGTCTAGAGTTTGCCCAAAGTGTTTTCTAAAATTAATGCTGTTATTTAAAAAAAAAAAAAAAAAAAAAAAGAAAAAAAAAAGGTTTGAAACCTTTCCATGTTTATTAGGCTTCTTCCAGATATTGTTTGACAGTATGAAGGATAGAATTCAGATGTCTAGGTACCTGTACTAAAGAAAAACAAAACAGCATTTGGGTTAATCTACTCTGCCAGAAACATATCTTGGGACCAAAATTAGCATTCACATTCTCTATTTTTAAACAAAAAGCCCTTTGTCCTCCACAGGTTACCTGTTACCATTGTTTTCTGTTTTCAGCTAACTTCTCAGGAAAGGCAAAGAATCAAACAGCATGATATCAATGTAAACAGCCATCATTTAAAACAACAGTGAGAAATGGTGTGGTTGGCCTGCTCAGCCATCGTGGAACCAAAATCGTGGACATTCCTATGCATTTCTGCACAGGAATGCAGGCCACAGGGTAAGCCTGGGAATTCCTGTCCGTAGCTCTTCGAGCAGCATAGCTTACTCCTCAGCTGTTATATTTAGGCTGAATATTCAATTTTCTAGACAAAATAGCCACAGAAGAAAGAAACTACTCCTGTGGAGTTCACATCTAAGTAGATCCTAGGCCTTATACAGACCTGAAAAAAGAAGTTATTTCTTCTATTTCACCAAATACAGGCAGAAACATGCAGTTGGGAGCAGGAATGTCTCGCAGGCCGCAGGGCCATCCCTGCCGGGCCTCTCCCGGCCCCGTCCCTGCTCCCGCTGTCCCCTCGGGGCTCGCAGGGCTGTTTCTCGCTGCCTTCCCCTCGCTCAGCCCTGGCTGCCAGGCAGCGTTTTTCCCTCCCTTGCCCAGGCTCTCCCCGGGGCTGAGGGGCTCAGCCGTGCCCTGTGGCAAATGCTGGTTGTCCGTAAAATGAGCGCTTCTCCATCACTGCTGTTAAAAGTTGCGATAAACCTGTAACAAGGCAAAGCTGTGTCTCCTGAATCCAGGCTGAAATATCAAACTGGAAGCTTTGTCTTTACCATCCACACATCTCCACTGCAGGGCTTTAAATCTGAGAGCTCTGTGCTTAATCTGGATGCCTGTGGATACACTGATGCCTTTCCCATTTGAACACAACCTAGGGCATCTGGAAAGGAGGAAGAAGGGAGAGAGGAAATGGGCACCAGGAGAGCTCTGACTAGTCTTAAGTGGGAAAGTGTCCAGATACTTCTAGAAAGCAATGTATTAACCCTGCAAAGCTATTTATGCATAAAGTCAGTCACAATTAAGCAACAAATGCCTCAACTGGAAAAAATGAGCAACAGGAAAGATTATCATGTTTGTCTTTTAGTTGTGATGTTAATTTAACTCGACTCCCAGGTTCAAAATATACCATTATTTCCAGTTGGTAGCTCATATTTCATGAACAGTTTTCCCTTCAAAGGATACTAGTAGGGGTTTAAACTTCTCATTAAAATTTTGAAAGATGTCAAAAGCTTGGCAACAGCAGTACAGCCTTCTCTCAGCATGTAGGATAACCTGGAAAAGGAAGATCTTTTCCACTCTTTGACCAGCTTTATCTCAATATTTTAACTGATTTTCTTCCTTTCTCTGAATGATTTTACAAAACTGTTTGTAGAAGCAAATGTCCCACATGTGAAGCAATTCACCTGTCAAAGAAGAAAAGGTGAAGAGACTCTCACATTTGGTGAGATTAAAGAAAGACCTTTGAAGAAAGATGGAGACAATTTGGAAGAATACTTGGCTTGTAGAGCCAAGTAGTGAAAATTATCCAGAACAGCCCTAACTCCTTTACCTAGAGGCTGAGTGCATGCAGCAGCAAACATCAAATGATGGCAATAGAGGCCTTGTATGGGACATAGGGAGAAAATATTTCAGAAGTGGATGACACTTCTCAAAATGGGTTAAATCTTTCTCGTGATTAGAAGTGAAATTAAAAATCTTTCTAACCTGTTAGGGTCTAAGATTTCCCTCAGAAAACATCTTCATCAGCAGACAGGCCTGAGAAACATCAGCAGGAGATGGCTCTGAATTGCCTGAGTGAAGTGTTGGCTTTATGGGCCACAAAGACAGTCAAAAGCCTTTGACAAGACACAGGCTGATGGTAGGTGAGCAAGGAAGCAGAATTGAACTGATTCAGGGCGTGAGGAAGTGCATGAATGTCATACATCCTTACACTCACACCCTGAATCAATTAAAACCTTAGGGTACATCACAGTGTCTGCTTAGAGAATACAAGAGGCCAGGATGAACACCTATGTGCTTCTGCAGGAGCTCTCATGGCCAGTGGCACCTGAGCAAACCAGGCTGGCAACTCCCAGGGGAAAATCAATAACCTGTAATCATTTTTGGGACTAAAAGTAGTAAAAGCTGAACAGTGCAAAATACTTTCCCATAGTAAGAAATCCTTCATATTTATTGCAAATACTAGCAAAAAAACCCCAAGGGCTCAGAACAAGCACAAATTATATTTTCCTCAGGTTCTCCTTCAGAGGTAGTATCTAAATACTAACTTTTTATATTACAAATGTAATATAAAATACTGCACAACAATGCAGTAACACAGCAGGATATCAGAGTTAGCTTTCTGCAGTCGATTTATGAGATATAGTTTGTATCTTTTGTTACACCAAAATGCTTATGCCAAAAAAATCCACAAAAATCCAGAGGAAGTATAGAAAGACAAATAACAGCTTTTTCAGGCTTTCTACCATATTGCTATATATATATCTTGCAGTATTTATTATTATTATGCTTATATTATTTATATTACATCATGCTACATATTCTGGCCATAAAATTCAACTAGGAAATCACAATCCAAGAAAGCTATTTGCTTTGTGACAATTTTAATAGCTAAAGCAACCAGCCTCCATAGACATAAACACCAAAAGCAATGTAAATAAATGGGGAATGTAAAGCATGTAAAAAGTTGCAGACAAAGGAATAGACTTACTTATTAGAGCAAAGACATTCTCAAGTGTTCTCAAGCTATAACCCTAACAAAAGTGTATCTTGGAGACTGTTCTCATAATTTCAGTCCATACCTTCTTCCTCCCTTCCCCAAAACAACAGGGACAATGGGAAGAATGACATCATACATTCTGCATGCTGAAGAGTCCCATAGGCAGCTAAAATATTACACGGTAGTTTTCCTTAACTATTGCTAAAGCCACAACAACATTCCAAAATAGTTCCAACCACTTTTCCTCCTGGAACAGGTTTTCCTTGCTCTGAGCTCATTTAAAAGGACTTTTGTGTTCACTTAGCACTGTGTGCAATCAAGCCAACATAAAAAGTCCAAACAGTAAGTTTTCATCTACCAGCATGGGGACATGAGAGAAAATGGACATTTAACACTAATACCAGATAATAGGGCTGTTACATAAAATTCAATAAGCTCAGTGGGGAGTTTTTCATGCACAATTCCTTCAAACCTCTAATTAGCAGAAGAAGCACACAGAATGTGCATGCCCCCTATGTTCTTCCTTTTATTGGAAAGAAGCAGTAGGGTTGATTTCTTTTTTAATATACTGAGGTCAGCATCATTTAAGACAAGTACCAAAACTCATTTGTTGAAAACCTATTGAACCCTTGTGGTAATTCTTATGTCCATCTTTGATGTTTGTGGAGAAATGCAGAACACAGAATAAAGAAATCTATAATGATCATGCCACTATTTGAGTACCTCTGAATAATTTTCATGGGACAGGTATGTGTTAATACATATAATATTGACTCTGTTTTGGTACACAGAAGAAATTAATAATTTATCTAAATATAGCAAGTTTATTCAATCAAAACTGATCTCAGAAAAAAAAAAAAACCTCAATCAAATATTCAACAAAAGCATGAAACCTGTCATTGAAGTTAAGCATTTGCTCTATCCTCAGCACGAAGGGTTGTTTTCTTCACTGTATCTTATTGTCAGTCTAGCTTTTCACTTCTTATTATCAAATTATGTATAGCAGAGCAGTGGCAGAAAGCTGTATTCAAGGCAGATAATAGTTTTTTGATTGAAACTTTTCTCAATCCTCCCTTTTTCATTCCGATACTGACCACATTCCTGGAAGATACCAAATAATGTTAATTTCTCATCACTGTTTATAAGGTTTGTAAGAAGTTTTGAAAGAGATCTGTCAAAGTATATTAAAACTGCAGCATTTCCAAAAAATCCCCAACTGATAAACAGGAAGCTATGCACTAGCAACCTATTTATTGAACTTTAAACTCTTAAAATGTCATTTTTCCTGGACTGTTAAAATAAATTTAAAAATCAGAAGGAAATGGTAAGGATGGGATTACGCACAACTCTAAATCTGTTGCAGACTCAGATCTGTGATGTGCAGTCTTTTAACTTGACTTGGTCTGTTGTGAACTTTTAGTGCAGTTAAGGTCTGTGGACATCTGGAAACAGAAACTACTCCTTCACAGAATTCCATGACAAGGTTATGCACGGGAATCTCATATTCCCAGCACTAAAATGGAGGAGAAAAAAATGCTCCTGATAGCTAAGAAATGAGACACATCAATTCCAGACAGCTGCTGTGTAGAATAAAACAACCCTTTTGTGATTACAGGGTTTATGACTATATGGCTACAGGTGCTTAGCTGTCGTGGTACTAGACCAAACAGACATTAGTGACAACAGTAGAAAAGCAGAAAATATCATAGATTAAAAACATTCCAGCACACTGGGGGAAGATGAAGGGACAGCAGTTAATAGGAGAAAAACCTATAGGCACAATACGAGGAGCATTGCAATGAGGGCACTCTGGCCTCCCTGCTGACACTGGAGGCACTGGGGTAAGGCCCTAAGAATGGTCCTGAGGAGCTGAGAGTAACGCTAAGGCAAGAGCAAGATAAACTTCTTCTCTTAATGTGTTGCTCTCATCACTCTCAACCTCTTGCACCTTTGCCAGCTGTTTGTCCACACACCCAATCCCCATACTTTTCACTGCCAATTTGGTTTTTAACTGAGCATTGCCACCTAAGGCAAGGTTCTACACACTTCCATTTACCAATTCCATGTGGCTTTGGCCAGACTCTTGGAGGTGCATCTCCCCAAATCTCCCTTTTCCAGCCAGCCCCTGCAAACCCCAGCAAGTGTTAACCTAATGGACAATTCCATGTTCTTATCCACTTAGTTGGCAGTGTGCTGCTGCCTTTAAATACCCCACATTTCACACCAACCTGGAACATCTGTCTTGCAAGGTATCTGCACTACTGCTGTTGATGGCAGACCTTCATTCGTTTTGGACAGACCCCATCCTGGTACTTTTAAATATAAACCCATTTTATATCAAGAGCTCCACCTAAACCTGAATTCAGGAACCAGAAAATTCCAACAGAAACCTAATTCTGAAAATGAGACGCAGAACAGATAAAGGTAGCATTCATTTTGTTTGTATTCATGGGATGAGATTAGACAAGCTATTTTTGCCATGACATTACAAAAAAACCCCAAACACTGGCTGTTCAAGCAATGCACCAGCAATGGAAGCACACTTTGAATCCTTCCATTTTATCATACAAATCAAAGCAGACCAGGCACTTACTGACAAGAATTCCAAATTTAATTAAGCAATAAAATTAATGCTTCCTTACTCATCACAGGCTCTGAAAAAGATTACCATGTTTTGGTTTTTTTCATACAACCATATTTTCTTAAGCCAAGAAAAGCACCAGAGCAGTATCTTACTGTGCATATCAGGAGTCATATGATCAAGGGTTGTAAGGATAACCTGGCTGGAAAACTGGTGGTCTTGTCAAGATGTGCACAGTTGCTTAACAGGAGATTCATATCAATCACTGATTTATTTGGGTAACTCCTTCACTTGTTAACAAAGAAATAGATCCTATAGACTACAATAAATAAAAATTCACTTTTGATTTCTCTTTGAAGAGACTATATGAAATACAATCTACATTGTGAAAAACAGATGATGAAAAGCAAGAAAAAATACTTAAGAAAATACATTTTCAATAAGAGAACATGCACTATTGTATCTAAGATTATAATATTTTACAATTTATTTTACTCACTAAAACTAACTCCCTCAAAAGATCAAACCAACATTACCAAATGCCTATTAATTTAAATTGAAATTACAAGATAAAACTAAAACTTTTAGATTAGTTATTAGCAGGGTAAATAAACACAACACTTTTTGATCTAAAAATGTTTATTTCTCAAAAATAGAAAGGACTCAGGTGTTCTCAAGCCTTACCATATCATGAACTTTATGTTCCAGCCCCAAGAGAAAAACAAAGATCAGTAATGCAAAGCGTAACAGAAGCTTTCTTCCAGTACAAACATTGTCAAGACTGCAGCTCTAAAATCAGACATGCTCTTGGTTAGTGTTATCAGTTTGAATGTTACACTAAAATGAGATTAAAACAAAACAAAACAAAAAAACATGCTAAATTTAGGCTTGGAATGATTATTGAGCTGAAGAGAAACCAAGGAATAGCAGCTCAGATCTCTTACAGCCAAAGCAGAGCCCTGCTTGTAACACGGATTGCTAATGGATGTTGACAGCCAGCACCCAGGCAAGACAAGGTAAAGCAGTGAGAGTGTTTTGAGCACTGCTTTTCCACTAAGGATACACGTGTGTGCTTTAGTTATTGTAGCATTCACTTCACTATTATCAGTGCATCTGTCCTAGAATCAGTTGGCAATTAATGGAAATTCAAATTCAAACCCTACCAGAAGTTGCACAATGGGTTCATGTTTTATTTCCACAACAAAATAAACCTGCAGTTGACTGTTGTTACAAGTTTAACACAGTAATTTTAGAGACAAATGTAAACAACATTAATATTGCTTAAAAATATATATCTTTTCTCTTTGAAAAAATATGTCCCTGTATTTCTGCAGTAAATAGGCATAGGCAAAAATACTTCCATTTGGCAAAGTGGTTGAAAAGTTGATCTTAATTTGCTTTTTCCTGTCTTTCTACACACACACACACACACACACACATATATATGTATATATGATACTGCACTGCATGATGTCCTCTGACTATTTTCCACATGATGCTCACCAGACCAGCCATGGGTGACCAGAATTCCTTTACAAAACATTTATTCAACATTTTGTCTTTTTCTTGCTGCTCTATGTTCTGCCTCGGGCATGTTTACTTAAGGGTAAGATTATTTAATTTTTTTAAATAACAAGATATAACAATAACAATATTATTACTAGAAAAGAGAAATAGAACTAAAATTAATACTATTACTAGAACATAAGTGACTCATGAAAACTAATTTGTATCCATACCCTACAGTGGAATTCTCCCCACCTTCCAGAGGTAAAGAAGAGATACAACTACATCAACACTGCAAGCACCAGCTAACTCTCAGGGCTCATGTTCTCACCACTGTACTTCATACAGTGTAGTGATTCAAAGCCTAGTGAACTATGTTGTGAATCTATGAAATATTATCGTTCCAATTTTGCAAGTATCTGCTCTTGACTCAGACTCCATGTTCATAGCACTCTTAAAGCTCTTATATCAGCCAAGTTGGGATTTTTTTAACCCTCCCTAGATGAGCAGCAGAGTACTCAACATGAATGTAGCCTCCTATTAAATATCAAGTAATTTCTTCACCATAAGAAGATGGCAAACTTCAAGAAAAGAGAGGATATAATTGTTTAGTCTTCATCTAAGAAGTTTTAGCTCATTTCCCAACCTCCAGGCCCGCTTTGGACAGATATCCAAAATAGAAAATTGCAGTTCAAACTGTTAAAGCTTAGCAAAAATAGCACATAAAACTTACAGAGAAAAAACTTACAATGAGAAATACTGAGCACTATGGATTATGTTATCACCTAGGCTAATGACATGTCTATAACATTACCTTTCAAACACTCAAAGTTACACATGTAAATGATTTAAAACCTTGCCAATGAATTACAAGTCTTTTTCATGGTTTTGATGAGCAGAGTACACAGCTGCCAGAAGGCTGGAAAGTAACCTGAAGAAAAGGAGTTTGCTGCCAAATTGTTTCAGCAGTACTGATGAGATCCAATTTTGGGGATGGGTTGGGGTTTCTCATCCTCTCCATCTTAGGCCTTTTGAGTGCAACACCACAATCTTTTTAGAACACTGCAGATTTGTGGCATCTTTTTCCCTTATCATACAACAGAATTTCTGGTTAAATGAATGCAGTAACTGTGAACTCCAAATGTACCAGCTTACAGAAGAGCCCATTCTGATGGGAATGATACACATTCATATGAAACAGAAAACTACGTAATTCAAACCACATTTTTAACTGTTAAGCATTTCTTCACCAAAATATTCATTATTCTCCATGTGTGTGTTTGTATGTGCATATAAAAAACCCCAGTTGTTGGCCCAGCTCCTGCAGCTGAGCTCTCCAAATGAGCATATGAATGTGTGGGTGGGCACTGCAGACCAGGAGAAAACTTTGCAGTGAAAGGTAAAAGAACCAATTCCAGGACAATTTACAATTACTGTAGGTGTTGCCTGGTGTTAACCTGTAACCAAGGGCTGGTGGTACACATCTACATGAATGGGAGTAAGTTTTAAACATTTTATAGCAGGAGTAAATTAATGATTAATAAAATCATCTTTATGAGATGTACATAAAATATCAGGTGCTTTCCAGACAAAGAGAACTTGTCCAGGTTTAGTGAGTTTCCAGTTGAGAGACCTTTGCTTTAGTCTTTCATGGTATGATTGGGAATATACAGAGAATATCTCCAAAAAAATAATACATATTTCTGTGAAAGAGAAAAGCACATTTTCTGGATATGAGGCAAGGAATATGCTGGAATAGTGTGCCAGTATAGTCACTTCTAAGATTTAAAATAGAGGGAGGGACTCATGTCTCTGAAGCAACTGATTCCCAAAGCAGAAAAACAGTCATGCCTCACATGCCTTGGAAAGAAATTCACAGGAAAAAAGCACATGGCAAGGGAAGTCAAGGATTGCTCAGCATGCTTCACGTTTTTAATTGACTGCTTTACATGCAAAATCTCTTGTAACCCCAAATCATGTGCTTTTGTATGCCATATGTTCATACATCCTAAACCATCTTTGTGCCAAAGACCTGCAACAACAGGTTAAGTCCCTTGCCTTGCAATATGGTCCCAAAAGCAGACACCTCTTACAAAAGTGAGGAGGAGAATGAGCACCCACCATCAGATGGAGGTCTTGAGCTCAGTGCACTCAAAAAAGGCAACTTCAACGCCAGTTTTCACAAAAATAGGTTCAGACCACCAGGTCATAGATCAAACTTCATATATCCTCTAATCACTGTGCCACCATACCTTGGAAAATCCAAGACACTCAGAATCCGGGGGCCTGGAAGAGAGACGGAGCCTGAATATGAAAGCACAATGTTGGATTTAGGTTGAGGACACGGTCAGGAGGAGGCATGATTCAGTCATCTCTGGGAAGAGTGAACACCACCACTGCCTAATGCATACCCAGAGGAGTCTGCACCCTGTCCACACCCAATCTTCTTTCAGGATGTCTTTCTAAAGGTTGACACAAAAATCTGGCATAAGAGTTTCAGTGCAGGCGTCCCCTTGTGTTAAGCTAGGAATTCAACACTGTCTATCTGCCAAGAAGTGAAGGCTCATCACGGTGGCCTTTTGCCGAGGTTGGGTAGTCACAGACTCACAAAAGAGCTTTAACAGGAATGAAATAATCACAGTGAAAAAGACGACAGAAACATATCAATCTGGTCTTTAAACTGTTGGGGTAATATCCTCTTTAAACACAGATGCAACTGGGTATGCAGCTCCCAATCTGTTTTCTTTTGTTTTCTCTATTTTTTAGCTGGATTTAGTGAGACCTGCTGCAGCCTTGAAAGACTCTTCTCACCCTGTCTATGAAGCTGTGTTATACAGCTACTGAAATAATCAGGGTGCAGTTCATCAAGCAAGTTCAGGCTGTTTTTACAAGCATACTAGTATTTCAGGGACAGAGCACAAAACAATGAAATGGAACTTCATAATGAAAAAAAGCAACTTTAACTCTAGACTGACTACTAGTATCTATAATTTACTCTGTATCTATAATGTACTAATATCCAATGATGCATTCTGAAAGCATTAAAAAATTCTGCAATGCATTAAATCTTACATTTGAGAGGTGGCAGGCCACTACATATAAGATGCTATATGCCAAATTATGTCAAAGGAAATAAAGTCCATTATTTCACTTTTTTGCTAGAGAAAAAAGCATTTTGGGTATAGTAGAAGGCAACAGACTCCCCTTCTCAGGCAGGCAGAAGTATGAAACCCTAACATTAGAGTTCACTGCCAATGAGTTATCTTTCCAGTAATCTTCAGGAGAATGTGCTGGATATAGATATGTCACCAGTACCAGACTTGAGTGAACCCATCTTAGCCTGTTGGCATGCATTCAGTAGCTATCAGCAAACTTTTAAAAGTATTAATAATGCCTTCTGCCAACAGTCATTAAATCAGTACTATGGCCTTCCTCATGAGCACTGTGATCCCTAGTAACTGCCAAGTTGGGAGCTTTTCATTGTGTGTCACACTGAGGGTATCTAATGCAAAAACGTGGAATTGTGGACCTGAATCCTTTATAATGGCTCAGCTGAGCTTTTTTATGGACTAGGAGATGAACGAAGTCCATATGCATAAACTGAAAAATCCCTTCCATTCTTTTTTACAATCAGGTTGAATTTTACAGCCTTATTTAGATTTATGAATAGTCATTTCTATATTTATAACTATTGTAAAAACGGAGCAGCTTATTGTTTTTGTAAACCTAACCTCTAATTTAAGCCAGGAAAATAAAACTTAAAGCTTTCTAAAAAAAGGAACATTGTTCTTACACTGACAGAAAAGAGAGAAAAATAAAAATTTCTAAAATGACTTGGGCTGTCCTGGTCAAGGGGAAGTAGTGTCATGAAAAGAGAAAGCATGGTTCACAGGCAAGTTTGCCACCTGACCTTCTCTGAAGCTTCTAAGCCCTCAGGTCCTTCTTTCTACTTAGCTCACTCTAAGGGTCATAACCACAGCACAGAAGTAATTATGCTTACCTCCTCCCTGCCATGTCCTTATGGGAAAGATAATTTATCACTCTGTAACTATGACAAATTCAAGAACTTACCACCCTGGCAAACAGTCTATTTGTGGTTACTTGCAAGACTTGGGAAAAGGGGAAAGTGGATACTCTTGGTATGCAAGTGCTAGACTGAACAGAAGGCTTGGTTGAAAGACAACAAACAGCTTAATACACATAATTCATTTAGTACAGCCCACACCCCATGTCCAAGACAGAAAAAAATTCTCTTCCTTTCTCACTAGCTATAAACACTTCCTATATTTAATTGACAAAAGCTCCACCTGCTATGCTGTCTAGTATTCCAAAAGTTAAAAAAAAATAGGAACCTGAAAGGTATGTCAGTCCTACAATTAAAATGGGATCCTGTTATGCTGACAATAGTGCTAATAGCTTGTCCTATAAATCATAAAATTACTGCACTGAAGTCTACTCAGAATCCTTTGATAGTCATGAGAAAACCCAGCAGTCTGGTTCAGACAGCAATTATTTGCAGTAGCACAGGAATAGAAAAGTTCCCTGAAAAGGCATCACATCAGTTTTCTCAGTAAAAGTCAGCTATTAAAACATAATATATACTCTGCAAACTGAGACTACAATGTTAAATCTCTGAATTTTAGGGAAGGAATTGATAAACTTTTCTAAACTCCCGAAATTCAAAACTTAACTTGAAAGGCTTCCAAGACCTCTGTCCTTTCAAAGTATCTCTCTGTACTAAAACCAAACATCATATATTCTAAACACTGCTGTTGCATTGCAATGAAACTACTGCACACTAGTGGCCTGAAGGGACATCACCACATTTCAGTCATTCTGCTTTTCTCAGAAGAGAGAAGTCTTACATCCAATATGATCATACCACTTCCTAGATCCAGAGCTAACAATAGCTGGACTCTTCTGGCAGTATCTGGAAGTCTGATGGTCAGGATTCTGCCAGCACAAACCAGAAGAGGCTGGAATTCAAAACTGAAAGTTAAATGTTCAGGCAGGGCATAAGACTAAGCGAAAAAGCAAGTATTTAGGAAACAAAAGCAAACAGGAAAAAAAAATCCCAGTCAAAGCAGTGAGTACATGCAAAAGAGAAGGGAAGAAAAGGGGAAAACAAGGAAGAAATTAAAATGCTGGAATATTTGAACTACTGGTGACAGTTTTAGTGGGGGACAGCAAACAGGCACTACTCCTTTCTCCTAAAATTCAGATTCTACTTATGCCCCCTGTGTGTGCACTGAAAAAAAATTGTTAGAAAAATGAAAAGAAGGTTCCAATGCACATGACACTCCCAAGAACTTTTAAAAAACCAAACATAACCAAATTTGAAACTGCAGGTCATCAGTCTAAACCTTTCAAAGAGTCAGAAGTCACTCAGGCTTTTTGTTTAAAATGGTACTGGTTTTCTTAACAGCAACAGAGGAGCATTTACAACATGAAGTGACTGCAGAGGCCTCTTAACTACACTGTGCAGTCAACTCACCAGGGTGTTTCCATCTCCCAATACAGTTCATGTCAGAACCCTACAATATCCCCAGCTGCAAACTGTAATAGTGATGAATGAGTTATGCAGCTGATACAGAAAATCAGAGTGCAGCTTGCCCTACTTCATCATTCCACAGATATTTAGCATAGCTTTCACCTCCCTCCCTTACAATCCATAGAAAGGCAGATGGATATGTTTTTCCATGCTTTGATGGAAAAAGAGGACTGTTAGCTGTTTGCCTTTTTTTAAATAGTTGTTTCAAGAGCTTTTCAACAAAGAGAGAAAAAAATTCCAAAAAGCAAAAGGAAACAATCTCCCCAAAAGGCAAACCACTGCAATATTTCCAAGTCAGAAGGCACAATATGATCAGGCCACTTAAATTATGGTATGGATTTCACTCTCACCTATGGATTCTTTGACATATAGGTCAGTCTTCTAGTAATGAGGTGATTTGTATTAGTATTTACGTATCAAAAATTTTGACACTAATTTTTCAACACTAGTAGGTTTTCTTGTGTTTTTTCTACGTTAAAAAGATCACTTCATTGCTTCTTTTGGCATTACTAAACGTGGTTTTGGAATGAGGAATGCAAAATGGACATTTTTTAATCAGAAACATACTTCAATAACAAGTATTAACATTAGTATTTGGTGTTTTAAAGCAGTCTGCTTGGTGACAAAGCTATACCCATCAGCTGTCCATCTGCCTTGGAGCTCAGTGGAGCTCTGGTGTGAGTGCTGTGCCATGCTGCAGAAGCAACATGCAGCAGGAGCAGCAAGGCCAGAGGCTTCACATCTTTAGTAAACCAAGACCCCAGCAGACTGAGAGCTATTCTTCTCCTTAAAGGATGAATGTACATATAAATCCCAGTGTTTCCATAAAACATTTATAGTTTGAGAACAACAGAGCAAACATAGGGCGGTTGCAGGGATTTGATTGTGTTTGCCTTCTGTAGAAATGTGAAATCGCAATAATTTTTCTTTTACAAGAGCTTTTGTAACATGCACATGTGCCCTGCTGAATTAGCAGTGGTACTGCCTGGAAAACATATGTAATTAAGTTGATGTAGGAAAAGAAGAAAGACAGCCCATTGTCTATTGTTCCTAAAAAATTAAATATTTAAGTATCCAAAAAATAGGAGCCAATTGATGCATCTCTTATTAAACCATAGGGACGGGATAAAAGGGAGCATCCTCCCATCTTGTGCTGCCAGAACAGGCCAGGGGGCACTGTGAAAACATCAGAGAAGTCCTTGAGGAGCTAGTGGAATGACTTGATGGGGGCTAAAGGGGGAAGACTGGATAGGACTGCTGGAGATTCTCCACTGCAAAGCCAGCCCCTGGAGGGGCCATTTCAAGGCCCATCTGGTGGCTGGAAATCCTGCTTCAGCCTTACAGAACAGATGCAAGCTCCTCCAGAGATGAGAACCACCAACCTCTGGATGTGCCGGGGGCTGTGGCGCCTTTTCAGCTGGGTAGTAATGGCAAGACCAAGGGAATGCCTTCTTGAATGTCCCCTCTTGAATGCTCCTTTCTGAGGAGCACTGCAGAGCTTGCTGTTCTCATCCTCTGTGGAGCCACAGGCAGCAGCCATAAGAAATGAGATCCAGAAATGTTTTCCAGGGGTCTCAGCACTTTGTAGCGCCCACCATGCTTGGGGAGGATTCTTGCCCCCAAGGCTGACTGGGACCATGGCATTTGGCCTATCTTGGAAGGCCCTGAGATGGCTTCAAGTGGAGAGAATAGAGCTTGGGCATTTCCTGGGAGGCATGACCAGAAGGCTCTGGGATGAGGAGGCAGGTCTTGCTCACATGCTAAGGGAAAAGCTGATCACCAGTCCTGGGGTAAGGAAGGAATTTTCCCCTGAGGCAGATTGGCAATGGACTCCAGAGGTTTTCTGCTTTCCTCTGCAGCATGGAGCATGACCAGTTGTCAGGGCTCCTCTGATCCATTTTGGCTACATTTCTGCATGAAATATAGCCAAAGACATAAAGACACCACAAAGACAGCTCTTGTGCCCTGCAGCTACAGGAAGGAAGGCTTTTTTTACCCACATGTTGGACCAGAAAATGTCTGAGAGTGGTTGTGCCTTCCTCTGCTGCCTGCAGCATGGCCCCTTGCCAGGGTTCCTTTCAACCATTCTATAAACAGATCCAGGATCCCTAGTACAGATATGTAATAGGTTCACATTATCTAGGAATTTATCATAAAACAATTTATCAGCATACCTGTTCATCTGTTTTCTCCCAAATATACAGCCCACTTAATTTCCTTATGCTTAAAAGAACAAAACATTCAGCATTTAAGTGTAAGCAAAGCTAAGTGTTCCTATTGAAATGCAATACAAGTTAGCTTTCATTTCTGAAAAAAATCGTACAAGGTGATTTGTACAAAAAGAAGAAAGCTACTCAAATCTCTAAAGGAAAACCAAACATTTCAGCTGACTGCAGTGAAAATTCAAACTAACTTTACAAGAACGCTGTTTTATTTTACAGCACAGGTGCAACAAAACTTAGACCATCTGTGTTAAGAAAGGATGAACAACAGGATTGAAAGGTGTGCTGCCTGATTTTTAATCAAACTGAAACAAAAAAGAAAAAACAACTGCGTGTGAGGATGAGAGTTGTATCACAAAACCTAACAGTCATATGTGTGAATTCTAGTCCTTGAAGGCATTTTGTCCACCAGTCCACCACCTCCAAGTCCTTTAAGTGCTGCAAAATTTCCTGAGCTCTCTGATGTCTAGAGGATCATATATGGCAGTCTTTGAATTTTGCATTTCAAAAGAATAAATATGACCCTTTGCTATCCAAGCAAAAATTTCATTGCTTGTCTAGTTACTGTCTGGATTTTGACTGATGCCAGGAACAAGTTTTTAGCTAGAGTGGTGGTCAGCCCAGCCAAAAAATCCTGATGCTGAACAGCAATGTCTGCTCAGAGCCTCAGTTCTCTGGGGAAATTGCTTGCAAAGAAAAAGAAGTCTGGTACACAGTCAAGGAGAGCCTTTAGTTTCTGTGAGCTAACTGTAGGGACTGGGACATATTTGAAGGGTTTCTGGTTTTGGGGAGTTTTAGCAGAGATGAATGGATTAGCTCTTGATTGCTCTTTCAGAAGAATATATTTTCGTCTGTTGCCAGAGAAGAAGAGAATTATTTGAACAGAATTTGTTTGAAAAAGAAGCACACCAAGAACTAAAAGACTGCATTTTGTTTAAAGTAATATTTCTTTCAGTTGTTTAGCTTTGTATAAATCTTAAATGACAGTAAGAAAAATAAAACAAGAATATCTGTATTCTGCAATGCATTCTATTCTGCTTAATAGATTTTTAACAGCTCTGTTCTCTAAAAATAAAAAAAAAATAAATCACACAGAACAAGGAAAACTTCTAAAACTCAAATTAAAACTCATTTTGAAAGCATATGTGTAAAAATGCCACAAATTTCTGAGACACATATTGGTTAGAGTAGTCTCCTTGACCCAGATTCATACAGATTAGGAACATATCTCAATTTTATATGGTTTCAGAAAATCATTACATTGTTACAGAATTTATGTTTTTGGACACCAACAGTTTACCATTTATCTTGTACACATTGGGCCCATGTCCTGTGTTCCACAGGGGAAAGCAACCCTCATTTTTTAGTTCATTCCTAGCACGATGATAGTTTATAAACTTTACACAGCACAGGTTATCCAGGGTCCCCAAACCAAAAGCTGGTGTGCACTGGAATTCATTCAACCATGCCCCTTCACTTCAGGTACACTGAAGTGGGCAAGGCCTTTTAGGCTTGTCCAGATCATCAGAAGACTGTTGTCTGGATCACCAGAAAACTGTTCTCCCAAAATCAGGATTCATCACCCACTCTGCAGTAAGACACCAGCTAATGATTTATTTCATATTTGCACATGCATGAGTACCAGGTGGTAAATACACAAAGCTGGCACCCTGAGCAGACAATCATTATTTATACATTGTTAATCTAATTTATTGCACCAATCTATTAAAAATTAAATGTTTCTTGCTCTATTATTGGTTACTTATAAAAAAGCTGATTGTGCAAGATATTATTTAATTCATGATTAGCTACTATTAGCTACATAATTGGGGTCTTTAGTTTGAGTCAGAGATCATTTGGTTGTGATCTCCCCCTGTGAGAATTACCATTTACCCAGCTGGAACAGATTTTGACACAGTTGCTGAATTAGTTGAGTTAGTACCTTCTTATCTTGGGGGTTCTTGCCAAGTTCTAAGTTCTGCATTCTTTGTGTTCACTATCAGTAGCACTCTTCTTCCTAAGCTTTGTTAACCTCCCCTTGGGTCTGGGATCTTTGAAGCATGCCAAGCCCTAAACTTTAATAAGGCAATTCTACTGACAAGTAATTTACCTTAGGATAATCAATATTGCTCCCCAAATCCTGTCCCCAGAGCTCTCCTACTGCTTTGCCCCAAGCAGGACTCTGCCTGAACCACTCCCAGCTCCTGCAAACTCTGGGCTCAGCCTCTTGTTGTGAGCAGGAGTCAGACACCACAGCCCAGCTGGTGCGAACTTGTGGCTCCTGAACTGCCAGGGCTGCAGAACAAGGTGGGATCACATCTCTGAGCTGGCCATGAACCTCAGTCACCACCCATCCCAGAGGGGGAACATCCTTAAGACCTGTCAGAAAGAGTGAGTTATAATGAGCACTACACATTTAGACTAACAGGAACAGAAGTCAGAGTACGTGGCTGATGAACAGGACGATCTTGGAGAAATCCAGTTTCTTCAACCTCCGAATCCCTGCCAGCCATCTGTGATACACAGGCAGCTAAGCAGCACAGTAACCCTAATTAAAGTCAGACTAGTGCCTCACAAGCTTCTTCTTATAACCCTTCCTTTAAAATACAACAAATGGATCCTACTATTAAACAGCTTCTCACTTCCCTTACAACAGAGTTTCTTAGAGAAACTCTCATACATTTTTCCATATCAGCTAATAAAACTTTGAAGAAGTCATTTTCTTCTCTCATAGTACTAAAACCAGCTCCTTCCAGATTAGTATTATCTCTAAGGCATACTTGAAGAGAAAGGCTGAATAATGAAGTCAGCACCATTACCATTTCATCCATAGATTACTTTTACCCAGAGGCTGCATCTCTGGGATGTAATGATTTTTCATGCTAGCTCCAGCACATGAGATGGCATGTTGGACTGACATAAAACAGAGAAAGTATATTTTCCCACTCAAGTGTTTCAATATGGCAGTTAGGTTTGCCAAATCCAATGTTTCCCTGTTGAATGAATCATGAGGTTGAACAACAGTGTGCTTCTTTGAGTATTCTGCACACTAATTTTTGTGGTAATAGTGACCAAGTTGGCAACTTCATCATTTCTAAGCCTTCAGAAGAACAAGATACCTCTTGAAAAAAGAAAAACAAAACAAAGAAAAACAAAGAAAAAAGAAAAACAAAACAACAAAGTATGCAAACTCTCAATTAAGCCTCTGACAGCCATTTGAAGATTAGAAGCATCTCACTGACAAAAATTTTAACAGTGAATAAAGTTCTCTCATAAAGTTCTCACAGTTCCCATTGTGTCATGAACTCCTAGACATAAAGACAGAGGACATAAACCACTGTCTTCAAATTCAGAAGCCCTGCTCATCCTGTTCATGGGAATTCTACCCAAAACTATAGGATTTTTAAAATTGCCACAGATGTCATAGATTTGCTCAATCAGTATCAGGATTTTCTGTTCTGATTTTGAGTATATTGAGTTAGCAAAGAAAATTCCCTTCTGCAAGATATTTCAAAGTAACAAAGACCAACAGAACAGATTAATGAATTTTTAAAAGGGCCAACTGGAAAGATGATGTTATTTCCATTACAAAGTATACTGCCATGGGTGATTCTAAAATCTCATGTACTTTAATACAGGTCAAATATAAATCAACAATCCTTCTGTATTCAGCCTCTTGAGTAAGTAAAATGAAGTGTATGTTTCATCCTAGTACTTCACCCACACTTTATCCCAGTTTAGAGAACAACTAATAAACTACACTTCTGGCATTGGAACAGCCATTGAAATATTAATAAAAAAACCCCAAACAACTTGCCACTACTGATTTCTGCAGATCGATATTAGCATCCAGTGTCCAGTTCAGTAAATCTTTAGCAGCTGCATTCTGCAGAGATGGCTTGTCTTTATATAGGACATGAGAAGATGCATCTACAATCTCAAATCTAATACAGGAGTTTGATTCAGTTCAGTTTTTCATACCTGCCTGTTGACTCCATTCTTTGATGATCAAAGCAAGCTCTCAACAAGTTTAAAGAAAACCATTACACTGAGCCGTACATTTTTTGCATGTTGTACAATCACAAGAGAAAACTTCCAGACTTTTGAACGCCAAAGGGGTTACTTTGAGCTTTGGGGCCTTTCTGGTTTTACATCTTTACCTCTGTCACTCCATCCAACAGTGACTCTTTCAACAACTGGTGGCTAGCGTTACACTTTCAACAATTTTTGCACCCTCTAACCAAAACAAAATTAAGATGTATCCCAACAGCATTGTATGGTGTGGTACCCACACCACCTCAGTTTTCATTAGCCATCATGAGACTGTAAAACCCAATAGAATGTTCTAGATGTGTGATTTAAGTACTTTAAATTTGGAAACCACAAGTTGGCCAAGTATCAACTGTTTTGTGAGGCAACACCATGGAAACAGAGAGCTCCAGTGACCAGTCATTCCTTGTCAGCTCTCTCTGGAAGCTGCCCAGTCAAAACTGGTGCTCTGCAAAGCCAATTTGAGTTCCTACAGGCTCCGCAGCTGAGTAACAGCTCACGTCTGAGCAGCTACCCAAATCCAAAGGTCGGCTCATAACTAATCTTTATAGCTGAAGCTATCCAAATAATTTTGGTAGCTGAGGTTCCACTAGCACTGAGGCAGCTTTCTTGGAAGATAATTTTAGTTTCTCTGCCATAGGAGCATGAAGGATTGCAACACAAGAACAATGCAAGTGAAGCTGTGCCTTCGGTAAAGCTGATTATCCCAGATGGCCCAGCCCCTCCAAAAAACAGGAACACAACATTATCCCATTCTAGTGCTCTGTATGGAAGAGACTGAGTGGAGACCTCGTCTACAACTTCCCCGTGAGGGGAAGAGGGGAGGGAGGCACTGATCTTTTCTCCGTGGTGTCCAGTGACAGCACCCGAGGGGATGGCCTGAAATTGTGTCAGGAGAGGTTTAAGTTGGATGTTAGAAAAAAGTTTTTCACCCAGAGGGTGTTTGGGCACTGGAGCAGTTCCCCAGGGAAGTGGTCACAGCACCAGCCTGACAGAGTTCATGAAGCATTTGGACAATGCTCTCAGGCACATGGTGTGACTCCTCTGTGCAGGGCCAGGGGTTGGACTCAATGATCCTTGTAGATCCCTTCCAACTCAGAATATTCTGTGATTCTGTGATCATATTGGTTGCTGTTCAGTACTGGTACCCACACTGGTCCTCTGGCTGATTTTGCATTTAACCTGTCAGACAGCTCAGCATCTCCTGGACTGAAAGGCCGTTGTCTTTGGCTTTTTCTGCAGATTTCAGAACAGATGCAGCCAGGCCTACCAGCCCCTGACAAAACATACACTTCTGTACTGCAACACCTGGGCTTTTCCTCACTGGGGGATTTTTCAGCATCACACAATCTTTGGCAACCAGGGTAAATGATAACTTTGGAAAAATCCTTGACCATATGAAAGCATTATCAAATTAAGAAATAAACTCAGGACAGGCCACACTTTGTTGGAATATGTCAGGAGCCAAACACAAGCAAAAATTCTTGACCAACTCTAGGCTGAGACATGCCCAGTGAACGTAAAGTTCTGGATTTAACCTAAGTGACAGGAATGCTCACAAAACATAGGAATAGCAAGCCATATCTCCATCACAGGGACAATCTCACTTGGCAGCTCCATAGAATTTTTTTGAATCAAAGGCCTAAAAAAATGGAATAATATTCATTTTTATGTTTATTATCATTTGCAGATTTTCACTTTTCCCCCACGCCCCACCAAAATTTAATGACAGACACCCAAAACAGAAGGAGTTTCAAAACATATTAAGGAAAAATTGATACAAGAAGGTTTGCAATGTCTTTTCACATATAATTGCTATATACAGCACAATGGATTTAAGGATTTATCTACTTTTTTGACCCAAAAACCAGTCAGAGTTATGTATCTCTCTACAGAAGACGCAAGCATAAAAACACTGGTAACTAATTAATTAACTGGAAAATTAAGTATCCTTAGTGAATTCAGTAGAATTTAGAATCAGAGAATTGTAAGTTGGAAGGCACCCTAAGGATCACGATAGTCCAACTCCCTGCTCCTCCCATGACTGCCTAAAACTAAACCCTATGCATAACAGCATTGTTCATCTTCTTTGATGACATCAATGCAAGTCAAGAAGACTTCACAGCAGAAGTTAAGCCTTCTCAAATACAAGAGAGAACTCAGCCAACAAGGCTGAGCAGTTTCTCAAAGAGCACAGTACATGTATGTTTCAGGAGTAAAACAGTACAGTAATTGAAGTATTCCTGACATATCTGAAAGCAAAATACCTTAGGCCTTCCCTAGGAAGGCAAATAAAACCATTAGAAATGTATGCTATACCTAATGATGAGACTAATGGCTCCAGGCTCTTCAGAGTCATATGCTAGCTCCTCTTATCCTTGAATAGCAAGGACAATGTCCTAGCACAGCTCTGTGTTACTTGTATTAACTGGCTGGCCCACAACCTCTGCCATGACTTAAGCCAAGGAAATACCACCAAAAGAACTGAGGCAGGAGATTGGATTCACTGCTGCTACCTGCTTGAAAGGAACAGAGGCACAGGCTCTGTGAGGCTTTCTATGGCAGGGACAAGGGCCATGCCAGACCCCACTACAAATGTGCAGCCACTTGGCTCTATTCAAGATAAGTACATCTCCAACGTTTTTGCCCCAGGCTTGAAAAGAATAAGCACCTCATTACATATCTAATCCTTACAGAGAGCCTTCCCAGCATGTGCTTTGGAAGCAGCAGTTTTGTAGCTTTGCTTCCCTGTAAATTTTGCTTTTGGCACAAGGCACCTAGATCCCATGCTGTAACATGATATACACCTTGGCTAAATGATCTTATTATTTGTCAACGAGCCATGCACAGCTCCTGCTGGCCTAAATTTATCAGCAGACTGACATCAGATTTTCAACTCATTATAATGTCATGGTATGTTGATTTAATCTGCTCCATGCTACATTTTGAGCTTATCTTTTCTCACAGGATTTAAAAATTGAAGAGATGGACTGGATCACTTATAGCAATTCAGGATAGAATCATTCACATATTCAAGGACAGGTTGTTCCGCCTGTTCTTTAAAAAAAACCAACCAAACAAAACAAACAGAATATTTTAAGCTGATCAGTAAAGTGCCTATAAACTTGTTATTTGTTCTAACTCAATGCATCTTCTTCACAAATGCCAGAACAATGGCCAGCTGATGTAATTCAGACACTTCCCTTCTGAGGCAGGACTTTAGTAAGCCACAGTGATATAGCCTACAATAAAAACTTGCCTGTGTTTTTCCTTGAAGTGTTGGATCCCCCACATTTTTCTAGTATCTTGCAGAACCAAATCTATCTGCAAGCCTTTTCAGTTCTCAAACTTCAATGGAAATATGATATGGCAGCCTCTTGTCAACTAGAATAAAATCCACTTAGATATTAACAATGATTTGTTCTGACCTCACAACCTTTCTATAGCATGGTTCAAGCATCATTTGCAAAATAACTGCTTGAAAACTTAACATTACAATACATACAGAGTTAAGTCTCTTTGTACATGTTCTGAATCCAAAGTCAGAGAGAAATACAACTAGTATATGTTACTGAAACTTAATGGAATATCAAATTGCATCAGACACCCTTCTAAGCCAAACCAAGCTAAGCCACACTCACACACTGGGAATGTGCAGTTCCTACTGTAGTTGAAAAGCTCCACATGCTCTTTTTCCAGACAGGAGAGTGTATGACATTTTCCCAAAACAAATTCCCCAAAAAAACACCCAGAACTCCTCCCCTTTGATGGTCCAGCCATACCATGCAGATGAACACAGAGAAGTGTCCTACACATTCTTTGGCTCCTTTGCACTTGAGATTGCAAAGAACCAAAACAGCTTTTAAGTGCTTGGTCAATTATTTAAACACTCAGTGCAACTACTGATGGGCTTATAAATAAATAATAATTTTTAAAAAAACCCAAGAAAAACAAAAACAACCACAAGACCCAAAAAACCACAAACAAACAAACAAAACCACTAAAAAAAAAAACACAAAAAAACCCCCACCCAACCAGGAACTTCATCAGCATGCAATGTTTTCATCATCTTTGTTCACAGGCATGCACACACAGTGTTTTAACTTCCCATGACAGCAGAGCAAGGCTGCTAAGCTTTTCTGCTCTGATATTTCCACCCAGAAAGCCCTTCAGAATTCTCCTTTTCTACTTCTGCCAGGCATCTCTTCCTCATTGAAATGGCAAACCAATAATAGTTCCTCCGTCTTTTGTTGCCCTTCAGCAGTGTAACAGTGGCAGAAGCTGATTTACATTTCTGGAGACAAGGAGGACCCTAAAACCTTTGTATTGATGCAATCGTTCTTTATAGACACTCAAAGAAGGGTCATGGTGATCAGAGGATATTCCCAATATAAAGAGACAAATTATGTATTCACCTTAAAGAAGGGCATCAAAAGAATCTTGAGAGCCATGGGCCAGTCAGTCAAACTCCAGTCCATGATGGGACTACTGAACAAAGTCCAATGGGCAGCCACATAGCAGGGCTATCCCTCAAAGAATGATGACATGGTCAGTATGCTTGATGTCCTTATTAACAACCAGGATGGAGGCAGAGTTCACTCTCAGCAAATAAGATACCAGATTAGAATCACCCAGTACACTGGAGCAAGTTGCTGCTTGGGAGCCTGTAAAAGCTTGAAAAATGGGCTGGCAAGAAAGCTTGAGAAGTTCAACAGAAGCATGTATCAAGTCCTGCATATGGGATGAAATAACCCTACACAACAGTACAGGCCAAAGGCTGATAAGGTAGACAGTATCTATTCAGAGAAATCCTGGGTGTGTTGATAGACAGCAAGTTAAAAACAGTCAGCAGTGTGCCCTTTCTTGCTGCAAAAAAAATCACCTGCATACCACAATGCATGCTAGCAGGGTAATGGAATTGTTTATTCCCTTCTATTTTCTATTTGCAAGAGCACATCTATAGTAGTGTGCCCAGTTCTGTAGCAGGAAAACAAACAAACAAACAAACCCCCTCCCAGACCAAAGAAAACCCAACCCAACCAACCAACCAACCAAACAGACAAACACCCCCCACAAAAACTACGAACTTTAATATCCAGTTATAAAGAATTTATCCTGATGCTCTGTTCATTTCTGCTTTTCCGATTTCATTGACTTCAGATTTTCACTTTTGTTATACGTAAAGAGAGTTATCAAAGGGGAAGGAAATGCTTTCTACTCCCTAAAGTATACAAAATAAATGAGGAAAGAAAAATCTTCATTTTCCCTGGAGTGTCATACCTGCCATGGTAGTTTAGGACCTCTCAAAAAGCTATGATGAATTAGGAGCTTCCATTCCCCAGATACATCAGCACAGAGCCATCACAAGTGTAGATAATATAAAATATATGTTCAAAATCTGATCCATTTATGAAGTGATAAACAAATCTTGCCATTCCATCTGGATAACTGTCTGTATATATTACCCCCTACTTTCCAGCTATGCTTCTACAGTTCCATTTTACAACAGGAAAGTCATTCATTGTACAGGAACATTCAAATAAGATAGTTTGTACTTTTATAAAAGGCTTGGTAGCTTCAAGGCTTGTTTCTTTAAGTCCCTGCTTTAAATTAGCCTAATGTTTTACTTTTATTAAAATGTATTTTTCAACAATCATTAACAGCCCATCTCAGTTCCCTTTTGCAGAAAAAAAAGCCATTTGTTAAACTATTTATGGTGAAAATGAATGGCAATAGCTGCTTTGAAAACAAAAATACAAAGGACTGAAAACCCTTTTTAACAAAACAGGAACATTTCAATTTCGCCCCCTCACTTCCCACACTAATTTTAAAGCACCTGCACTGGACAGCAATCAGTAAAGAACTTTTTAATTAGTTTCTCATAATACTGTCTATTTCTTTATGCTAGAACATTATCCAATATTAACAATAAAGATATACAGGGAATACAGAGCTTTCTATAACTTTCTTCCCAGTCTCCCAGTAACAGATTGTGTGAAATAAACACTAGAGAGTTACATTAGGGTTTTTTGTTCAGCCCCTTTGCTCCAATCACTTGAGCTGGTTAAGTGATGCAGATGTTAAATCTCTGGGAATAATTTAATAGGCTGTACACTGAAATGTCAAACTTCTTTAATAGAGAAGAGGAAGTTCAGAGAGGAAAAGAAATGCTGCCCTCCACCTTCTTCTCCTTTCGTCTCAATGATCTCTATCCCAACAGATGAATGGATTGAACCAAATGCAGTAAATATTCTCTCCAGATGTTGTAAATAGCAATTTTGGCTTCATGTGCTTATCCAAAAAGCATAAATTAACATTTGAATTTCATGCAAGTCAGTTGGTGGAATATGATCTCAGTCCTAAAAGGCTTGTATTGATAGACCAACCAATTTCTGTCATTGCACCATCATAAAACACTGTAAGCAAACTGCTAACAAAACAAACACACCTTTGAGCTTCTGAGAAGTCAGAACCTCTTCATATATCCTCCAAAATAACACCATAGATAAAAAATGAATTTTATTGCCGTGAGAAACTTCTCTATTTCAAAATTCACTTTGCAGAACAAGATATTAGAAACTTCAAGCCAAGCCTGGAATACATAGCAACATCACATTCCCAAATGCTTTTTTAAGGTCTACTACTTAAGTGATAT
Source organism: Urocynchramus pylzowi (assembly GCA_013397555.1). Classification (NCBI taxonomy): domain Eukaryota; kingdom Metazoa; phylum Chordata; class Aves; order Passeriformes; family Fringillidae; genus Urocynchramus; species Urocynchramus pylzowi. The sequence continues at coordinate 592,882 of VZRH01007273.1, read as the reverse complement.
CCTACTTTGCAGAATCCTTCTTTCTTTTCTCAACTTCAGCAAAGATTTTGTAATAGCCAATACCTACTAGCTCTATACAGAGCCACAAACATGTACTCTGACTGTGACATCATTGCTGAAAGGAACCTGTGACAGTAGACAGGCTACTCCTGCCCTGTTCTTGTCTTTCCATGGGCTTTCCCTAGAGTCCTGACAGTTCTCTGGCTCCAGTAGTTAAGGTCACAATAACAAACAGTGTCTGTATTTACTGTTTGCAGTTCAAATTTTATAATCTACAATCCTGACACATTCCAATTCCAGTACAAGTGGTGAGTTTGAAGTAGCCCCTTCCATCAAGACTTCCCACACCAGCACACCAAAAATCAATTTTCATTATATTCCAAAAACTTTGCACCAGTTTACTTAAAACTGATACTGCTGCCTAAGCTTTATAACTCCAGAACATGGCAAGCAAAAATAAATGGTTTGCCTCAAACAAGCTGCTACCTTTACCAAAGATCAATGTAACTGTGGCTGGTTGTGTCATTTGTGTAGCAATTCATCCCAAGACTGAGAGAGCTAAACAAGAGAAGACAGCAAGGATCATTAGCCCACAAGTAAAGGCAGGCTCACTGCCTGCTTGCTGTCATTACAGGAGGAATTTGCAAGTGTTGCACAACAGAAAGAGCAGTTCAACATTCTGTCTGTACCATTCCACAAGTTGCAGCACTTCTAGCAAACCACATTTTGTTCTGCCTTTCACATTATTAGACCAAAAGAGGAACTCATATGCAACACCCATATTACTGAACTGAACAGCTTTTAAAATGCTACCAGGATGCACAGCAGCAAAAGAAATCAGACTTCTTGCTTTCAGAGAAGAGTGCCACCAGCTCCCACCAGAGAATTTTAATTTTACCTTTTTGGAGTATGGTCCCCTTTTAAGAACATAAGAAATATCATGTTACAAGTCCAGCTATGTAAAACATACCCAGTTATATAAACTATGAAGCACCATAGCATAGTTTCCCCTTAAATAAATGACCTCAACTGGTGACTGGGCCTGCAATTAATTTTTTTGCCTTCCAAGAGTTTGAAAAATGTATCTAGTATCGGGCTCCTTCTGTGTAGCCTCAGATATAATTAGTGGAGCTCTTACTTCCATTAAACAATTTCCTAAGCCTGCCTTTTGTTTTGTTTTTTTCTGATTTTTTGTTGAATTTACCACACCCTGCCATCTACTCGACATAGTGAAAAGCAGCTTCACAGAGATTGGCAGGGTCTCCCCTCTTTCAGGCCACCAGAGCACATACTCGTGGAACCAAAGCAAAAGTATTTTCCGGGGTTTTTGTTTCAGTATTTTATTTTTAAATACTACCTGCAACTTTATAAAGCTAATAAAGCAGCCACTTGCTGCTACTACTCAGTGACTAATTTAGCATGCTGTCACTAAAGCAGCTCAGAGGTGGAAACTCAAAATTTCTGGTCACAGAATGGTAGCTAAACAATACCTTTTCATGATGTGCTGGTAGGCTCACCTAGTTCAGTTGGTTGGGGCATAGTGCTAATTACACCAAAATTTAATCCCTGTGCAGGCCATTCACTGAAGGGTTGGATGTGGTGATCCTTGTGGGTCCCTTCCAATTTACAGTATCATGTGATTCCATGAGTTCAGCCTGCTCTAGGCAGGAGATTGGACCAGGTGACCTACAGAGAACTTTTTTAAGGCAGCTAATTCTGCGATTCAGTGTGGGAAAGAGAAGCCAGATATTATTGGTTTTTGGTTAAATGTTAATTTTATAATAATTTTTTTAGCAAAAAATAATCATGGGTACTAACTTGTGGGTGAGAAAGTGACTGTCTTCTTCTAAACATTTCTGGCATAGTATCTGCTGTAGGCTGAAGCTTTCAAGAACACTGTTTAAGTCTATACACAGCAGCAAGTGCAAGAGATGCTCAAGAGATTTAAAATATGCTTACTTCCACCATAGTTTATTAGAAAGCTGCAGTGATACTGAGTTGAGTGTGGACTACATCAGCTCTTCTTGGATGGCAGACAGCAATGAACACAAGCAAAGGGATACCACTGTCCACCTGTGAAATCTAGTGAGCTCTGCAGAGAGTAAATAGATTATATTTCTGTTTAAAGACAGTCAGGTTTTGATTTTCCAGTTTAACATTTCACAGCATAGCATGTCCCATCAGTTCTTCCACACAAAGACAGATTTTTCTACACACAATTGTTGCCAGCTTTCCTGCCTATGGAGTTGCATAGTCCTGCTGGATGCATGTTTGTAGGTAAACCACTAAACTGGAAAAGAATTATAGCAAGAAGTCATAGGAAGACAGAAAGCTTATAGTTCCAAGTGGTTTCAGTGTTTTACTATGCAAGGCAAAATGTTTGCTCTCTCTCACTACCTTTTTTTTTTTTTTTCTATTTCCTGAACAGAGAAGACAAAAAACATTTCTGCTATGAGTACTTCTTTCTATGAGTATTTCTTACTGCTTATTTGATCAAAATAATATTCTAGCAATGAAAAGCTGTCAAGATCTCAAAACCCTGCTTTTTACTGATCAAATTATGGTAGGAAAAATAAGCAGGTTTTTGTTCACTTGTTCTTGATACCAGCAGGAGGGATTTCTGTTCTGCTGCTCAGCAGTCCTGAAGCGTTTTCCATAGCCACCTCAGAGGCCAAGAGCTACCTCCTGAAATCCTTCACTGGGGAAGGGTGACCTTAAAGGTATCCTCTCAGCAGAGGCTCTTCCTGCAGCAGTTCAAGACCCCCGGAGGTCGGATTCATTTGAGGATAATTAAGAGCAGGGACCTCTCCATTACTGTATCAAGATTTCTTCTCTAGTTTTGTTTTTAAGCCTAATTTAACCCCCGGGGGTAACCTACATCCTGCTGTCCTCCCATAGCTTACACTCATGTCATAGCACCAACACTACAAACATCACTCCATTTGCAGCACTGTTAACTTTAATTCCTACTTAGAGGGAGGTGCATATACTTAATGACAATAATACTAAAATGGGCCAAAATGGACCCACACAAAACTATTCCCCACCAGAGTTCCCACACTGGGAAATACACTGCAGCATATAGGGAATTACCTTCCACCTGGAAGGTTCAGGTTTCAGTGCAGGCTCCCTACACTGTCTTACACCTCCAGTTTTACTGCTATTGCACCTGAGGCAGCACAACCATGCTAAGAGATGAGGTCAAACACAGCATTGACAGCTTCAGCCCCTCTAATCCTGCTAGTTCTTGGTTCTCCACTGGTGCAAGTCCAGTGGGGAGTGCAAGCACGGAGAGAGTGTTGCCAAAGTTGCAAGCAATCACTGTCCTCAAGCTTTACGAATGATAACAGACCAAGATCAACAACGTTTTTCAAACCATGTCTTTGCAGCTGGCCAGCTGTTCCACAGATCATCTTTTACTTCTCAGGATAGATGGAATGCCTTGCTGATGGCATTGTTATAGCAGTATGGCTGGTCCTCTTGGTGTCACAGAGTTGGAAAACTAGGAATGTTTTGTTTAATTTGCACTCAATTTGGCTGCTAAACAAGAGACTCCTGTAATTCAGCTGCATGGAAGTGACAAGAACAAGTCATTGACCCTCAGGTTATCTTGCCAAGCACTCAAACCAACACCTCTGATACAGCAAAAATGACTTCTGAGATTCAAGTTAGATGCAAACTTGTCCTGGCAGCAGAAGTTCAGTTTAGAGCATTTAACAAACTCTAATCTGGGAAGTTCATTTCTACAAATAAAAAACAAATACAAATATTTTTTTTTCCCTCTTTAAATGCAAGATCTAAAGAAACAGCTAAAATGGCAGTCCTATGACTCATCAAATACAGCAGTGTTTCCAAAAAAAGGAAACATCACCCTCCTCAGAGCTAAGCCTATTATAGAATTTATTAAAAGACCGAAGCAAAGTGAGATTCACTAATTACATGAGCACTTGAGATCTTCTTTTGATAAGGCTGACAGAGTATAGAGGAGTATAATAAATACAAAACGTGTACAAGGAACATTTAGATACTATAAAAGTGGTGTATAACCAGGTGAACAAAGAAAGACAGGAAGAAGGAGATTCATGTTTAAAAATGAGACAAAGCTACATTTTAGACACATTTAGGCACTGCCTGCTGGGACATCTCGAGTACCCACTGCACTAAATAATGAATGCTGCACTAAATAAATAGCACTGGAACATTTAATTAAATCTCTCCAAATCATTAGTGTTCTGAAAAAGTAGAGAAAAGTATAGAAATGACAATACAAGAAAAGACATCAGTTACACATTGGTTTTTTAACATTGAGGTTTCCATTTGAAATTTCACTCAGCTTAGTCACTAAGCACTACAGAATAAGATGACAGAATAAGATGGCCTGAATCCATTCCTTAGATTTGTGTCTGTCCAAGGCACTTATTACAGAATTAATCCCACTCAGACATGTGCTCATTAATCAGATGCCCTACGTAAACAGCATCTGATCAGATACAGTGTTTGAACCACCCACACTGTGCTTTCCACAGGAGGCTCAGTCACAAAAAATGATATAAGCAGAACAAAAGCTGCTTTGGAAGAACAGCAAAGAGCTGAACCAGACATCAGAGTCTTGCCACACCAATATCCAGCTTATGTTACATTAGCAAGACTACCATGAAGGTAATGCAGGAGGAAAAAAAATTAAACATTTCTACAGGATATAAAAACACTTGTCTACCATCAAATTCAGCAAAAGCAAGTTCATCAGCCAATTTTAGCTGTCAATAGTTTAAAACCATTCTGTGTGGTCTAACCCCACAAATAGAGAATGAAAAAATTCCAGGGAGACCAGACCTAATTTTTTGGCAAGAAAAATTACCTTTTCCTAAAGGTCCTGTGTTAGAGTTCTACTTCTCAAACTACCTCTACAGTCAGATATCAGATAATATATTTAGAAACACATATATACTTGAATAATTAAAAAGTATCATATCACTGTGGAAGAGATTTTGCTAGTCTTATAGGGCTAAGATTATTAGGGCAATTAATTATATGATGCTCCTGAGAGGAGAGATAAGACCTCAACCTGCTAACCTCTATGTTTATTGTGTAGAGTCATTTTTCTTCATCAGAACACACTCCATTTGTGATATGGAACTCCATAGAAAAAAGTATTTTAGAAAAATTAATTGACTGATATGTGGGATGGTGCTTTAACCTCAACAAGGATCTTAGCTCCTTTTTTGTCTTTAGCTCCTGTTTTGCTATATTAAAAATATTTTTTCAGAATCAAATTAACTCTTTCATAGCCATGCCCTGTCTTTTTGGAGTAGGGCTAGTTCTTTGGCCAGCAGTAGCCTTTAATCATTGGCACATTGGAAAGGAGAAAAAAATTGTTAACGAGGTTCAGCAGTAGGCATCTGTAGCATAAAACAAACTAAGAATTGTGGCCAGGAACCCTTGGCAGCAAAACCGCTGAGACTATTAATTATAACTTATGTTTTCATTGGCAGAAGCTACTAAGAAGTTAAAATATATGGTGCACTTTGATATCATGGGGAGCACAGGGAGTGATGCCAACTTCAACTCAGTCCAGTCTAAAATTATGTTTCAGAAGAAAGAAAAGCACTTACCCACAGATAATGCAGAGGCTCTATTTAATTTAAGAATGATCATTTAAAAATTCACTAGTATTACAAATTTAGGCTAGCCAAACTGGAAGGTTAATCTTGATTTCCATCAGTTCTGCTTTCAACTTTCAATATTTTTCAAGGCTAAACCACTTCTAGATTTTCAGCCAAAAGTATCACAACCCCGAAGTTTCAAGAAAACTGCTTCTACTTTTCTACTTTTTATAATTTTTGAGAAATACTGGAGGCCAGAGAAGACAATTATTGTCACTCGTACATAATAAACTCCCATTTTTAAAAAGTAATTTCTTAAATATTCTCACCCATCATTATCATAACAGGGATGTCCATTGTAGTAGAGAAACACTGAAAACAGTCTCCAAGAATGCAAATGACAGCAGCCATACCTTCAGCTACCTTCTGCAAGAAGTGTTTGTGTGCAGAATTACACTAACTGTCTACTGGATAAATACCAGTAAAACTAAGCAAAAGTGTGTGTAAGTTGGAAGAGTGGAGGGAAATGGAAAAAAAGGTGATGTCTACAGCAGGGACAAGGAAACCATCCTGTCAGCTGCAAAAACCCAACCCAACCAATGCTAACCCCTTGTGTAGGCCTTTCTTTTTACCAGAGATAGTTTGTTTTAAATCACTGGTCTTGCTAAAAAAATTCTTTAACCATCCAAGCTTTCTCCTTTTAGACCATTTTTACCATTTTACTAATTAGAGGTCTTTAAGAAACATATGATATCCTAATCCCAGGCCCTAAGACTGTCATCGTTTTCCTCATCAAAAATACAACAAGAAAGCATTGGCTTCAGTAGTTTGCCTCCAATTATGTTTGAAGCCAACAAATATAGAATCTATGTTGTAGGAAAAAAAAAAGCACACTTTTCCAAATTTCACTTTGGGAATGTCAAATGTCAGTTCAAAATTCAACCAGTACCATAAATTTTAGAAAAGGTAGGCCAATTTTCTCCATCAGCACTGTGCTCAGGGGCCACAAGCAACATTAACAGAATCAAAAGCAGAACTGAAGCTGATGTACAGAGCAGAGACTTGAGAAATTAGTGTTCATGCATTAAGCCCAGAGAAGGCCAGTCCAACAAAATGTCTAAATATGGGCCATAAGGCTTATTCTTGAAAATCAGAAAAATCCTGTCTGAAAGACGAGCAGCCTTGAATGAGCAGCTCTGTTGGTACCAGCCACCAGTACCCTTTCATCACTTTTTCCAAAGGTTAAATTCTTCCACTACTGAAGAGTCTTTTCAGTCTGCAGTAGTATGGCTTTAGTTTCCAGTTGCTGCACCCTACCATATCCTTTTTCTACTATGTATGTGTACTTATTTTTTGGCTAATAAGTCACCTTTAATTGATCTTTGGAGCCTAAAAGTAACAGAAGTTCCTCAGGACCTCCACTGAATCACCATGTCTGTTTGGACTGACTCCCAGCACAGTAGGATGCAGCATCCCACCAGGCATTGTGCAAGCCAACAAGAACATCTGTTCTCTGTTCCATTCAGGGGCTTTAAGCAGATCCTCACCAGCTAATAATTATCAGGATCAGACTCATTAGCTCATCATTCTTGTTAAATGGTTACCTTGCTAATTTGTGCTGGAATCAAAACTGTTGAATTAATACTTGTGTTACCATGTTGAAAAAGTCATCAGTGGAGGGACTACTTTATTCCACAAAGCAAATAAGGATAGTTAGCCAAGACTTAAAGCTGATTTTAGAAAACAAGCAAATTAATTATTTTTAATTTTTAAATTAAAACTCTTGTTAAAGGTCACTAGTGCCAGCCACTTCGCTGCTTCAAACACAACAGATTACCAGCCAGTAATTACTTGGGGTGGTCTACTTTAGAAGATTCAGAAGCTTCAGAGGCTGTTTTCTAAATCTAGGAGCTGTATGAGAATTTTATGGTGCAATTCTATTGGACAAGGGAAGTTTCCAGACTGCTAGGGAAAGGGGTATTTAGGATAAGAGAAGCAGAAAGTGAGACTTCACCAAAGGAGCCTGTGTTACAGTCAAAAAGCAAGGAAGGAATGTACAAACCACATCTGAGAGTCGCCAAAAGGCTTCCATGGACCTGGACAGGATAATGTAAAGCTTGCTGTAGTCCAGAAGGCCACAGCATTGCTGTCCCAAACCAACAGGTAGGTGTCTAAGCAAGAAGTTACACCGTTATGTTCACAGCAGTGTCTCATCAGACTATGGTGTTGGGTTTTTGTGATTTTCTTAGCAGTGTGTTGGGTTATTTGGGGCAGGGGGTAGGGAGTTGAGAAGTTTTTAAATATTAGGGCAAAATACTCCATGTCCAAGTTGCATCAGGAAGCTCTCTGCACCAGCCCACCAAGGTTCTCATTTTTTCATTTCAAGAGAAAATTAGGAGTTTGCCAGCTACTTGAGAATGTACTTTTGTTCTCTCCTTTTCAAACACATTGAGTGCTTCTATTGTTCCTACAGTTAGCAGTCTTACAGCTTTTACCACTGCTTTTATGTCAGTTAGAAAAGATTTTGGACAGAGCACTAACAGTGCCTTTCTCTGAGTGCTTTCTTTCCTTAACTTTTCTACAATGGGACTTGGCAGATATTTTGGGAGATACCATACCAGATTCCCTTTGCTGCAATGTACTTGTCTTAATTTTTAGGCAAGTAAAATTCTCTTCCCAATGAAGAGGCCACCACATAATTTGCAAGAACTTCAGCATAGCATTCATTATCCCTCTTTCCCTTTCTTCTGCAAAGTCACTCCCACACCACACTGGCATGGCGCCTCTCAAAACTGCTTGCACTTCTGAATTTTAAGCTAACTGCTGCTGTCATAACAGTTTTCTCTTCCTATTTTCCAGGATAAATGAGAAAGACTTGAAGAGATCAAGAAGAAGTGAGAGGATTGTACTAGGCCAAGTGAAGAATTTCCTATATGCACACTTTCATCCCCACAGTAATTCTCTGTAATTCAACAGCAATGCTCTGACTGAAAGATTGACAAATTCAGTTCAACATGCAGTACACACACAATACCTCAGAATGATAAACTGAGGAAACTACATTTGCTAAGGGCAGAGATATGAGTTAGGGGGAAAAATAGTTAAAATGCTATTTTTTTTTAAATAATACATTCAAACATATATTCTATACCTTCTAGAGCATGACTCCAGGGAATGCTCTAGGAAAGTGCAAGGATGACTTCAAATACGATTGAGCTTCCCCTGAGTCTGGTCAGAGGAAAGAAACTGGTGCTTTGGAAAGGTCATAGGTAGCACATTAAGAGATGAGGCAGAACTATCAAAATTCAGTCTGAAATTGTACTGGGGCAGAGGGGTGTGTGCTCTTCTCGGTAGGAAAAGACCTGCTGGCCACTGTAAGATATCTCATCATCATCTTTAAGTCAATTCCTTGGTAGTAATGTTTTGTTTACATTGCAGATACAGGCAGAGTTTCAGAGGTTCTGATCCTTGTAGCACATATAAAACAAAACACTTCATCAATCATTTGGCCCTCTTTCTACTTTCATGCAACAATGGAATTTTAGTGCCAACAGCTACTGACAAACAACCTGCATGCTAATACATCACACTTTGAATAACTGGGAGTAAACCAGCTATTCTTAATTGAGAAAATAATGAAGTTAATCATAAAGTGTTCATTTGTTTGAACAAGAATGTACTGCACTTGCACTCAGGGTTGAAAATCCACTTGCCCAAGGCAATCTTTCATACATTTTTGTTTTGACTTCAAATTTTTGACACTGCAGCTTTTAAGAGAGGCCTTAACAAAGAAACCATGCAGCAAAATTGACTTACGTGGGGATTTATGTGGTGATGAGACCACACTTGCTGGGTTTCCTTGAGTATTTGACAATAATTTTCCTCCCCCTCCAGGTTTGGCACTCATGGGGTCCCTGTGGTGGGTCCAAAGAAATGGTCTCACACTGAGACCTCTAGTAGCTTACAATGAAAAAACATCTTCAGCCTGGAGACTGTCCAAAGATAACTGCATAGCCAGTAATATTTTAGCTCCTTTATTCACTCTTGGAACTTCTGCATTAGTCTTTGGCAAGGTGACATCACAGTTAATTTTGCAACACACAGTCAAAAACTGCACTATTAAAAAAATTATGAACAGTTCACAGGTTATGACTCTTGCACCCTGCAGACATAAAAATTCTTAGAAGTCACACTCCACTGTCGAGTGCCAACCCGACAACCAGACAAATGCTTAGACTGAGGGTAGAAGAAATGGATATTTAATTCAAAACTGAAGTTACATTTGTGAAATATGGACTGAACTGTGCAGAGTGGTTTGGTTTTTCATTTATTGGGCACACACTTCATATTATGCTATTATAAAAGTACAATTTTACTATAGAAAGGATACCAAATGAACCCAAACTTGTCATGGTATCACCCAACGCCATATATTTGATTTCAACATCAAAACCAATTAAAATGTCATTTTCAGGATTTTTTTTTAAATTTAAATTTAATTGCATTAATAAGATATATAAGCTGAAGACATACCAGACTCTACCAAGAAGGAACTCATTTCCATTAGCCCTTCCTTTAATACAGGGCTGATACTTTTGCTAAAGATCAATTCCTGCCTCATTAAGCACAGAAACAACACTGCCATCTGGTGGTAGTCTCTGGGCAATACACAATTTGGCAGCTTTCCACCACTTAAAAGTTCAAAAGGAGCATTGCACTGATAACTAAAAAAAAAACAAAAACAAAAAAACAAAAACAAAAACAAAAACAAAAACAAAACAGCTAAACAAAAACCCACACCAATAACAACAACAATACACCACAAACAAAATCCAAACCCAAAAGAAGACTGCACAGCAGTTTTATTTCAGGGACATTGAGAGAGACTTCAGTCCTCAGATATCAGAAAGTTCAGATTTATTGAACAAAAATAAGTGGAGGATATTTTAAAAGTATCTTATTCCTCCACCCATGAGGTTTCTCTCTCTCCCATCCCCCCCACCTCCAGGACAGAGGAGGCTCCACCTTAATCATTGCTGCTATCCACCTTAGCTGCTTACTATTTAAGTTGGTTTCCTTAAAAGCACCACCTTGAATTTCCTCTAAGTGTTCCTTCCTGAGATAAAAATTGGCTGCACCACTCAGTCTTCTGGTGCTTCAATAGCCTCATTTCAGAGTCCACAGGACAAAAATAACTCCGCTTCCTCACACTTTATCACCACCAGCAAGAATCTGTTGGTTCTATCAGATTTCATAATTACGAAGAGACAAAATTAAACTGTGGATGTTTGGCTTCCTTAGCCCCTCAGTGCCTTGGTAAACAAGTTTCCTGCAAGTCCACCTCTGAACAAGAATTCAGGAAAATATACTAAACAGTAAATCACATTACTGAGTGGTCTGGATTATCAACTACAGTCATGTACATATTAATACATATGCCTAAAATTATGAATATACATATAAAGTCAACTATACATATTTACCACCAATTTTCATGCCCTCTAAAATAAAATGTAAGCTCCAGTTGTGGTGATTATGGAAGTTATAGAAATATGCAATGTAAATTACAGAGTTGCCAAGTATGCATGCAATCAATGGTGAAGATTTGTTTATAGTTTGCTAAAGTTCTGTTTAAAGCAAATAATGAATGACAGTCATATGGCAGAAATTGTGGTCTGCAATTTTTAAATTACTTTATCATTACTGTAAGGAAACAGTCTTCAGTTTTACAATGCTTTTAGCTCTTTACTGTTAGACCAGTAAAAATTTGGCATCATTTTTTAGCAGGCTTTTCTCACATCTTTTGTAGGAGAATTGGCTTAGTATATACTTGAAATCATAGTTATGCTTTTTAAGAAGTAGACTTATAAGGCTTGTGACTTACAGAGAAAGTAAACTTCTTGACTTTTGCTTCACACCAAAATGTTCCAGAAAAAAAAAAAAAATCTGTTGAAAAAGGTTTCTTTCAAGTCTTTCACTGGTAAAATAAATTTCTGTGAAAGTAATGATCTAAAAAAAAAAAAATTAATTTGTTTGTTTTCTAAAATAAGCTTTAAGTCTTGGCTAACTATCTTTATTTGCTTTGTGGAATAAAGTAGTCCCTCCACTGATGACTTTTTCAACATGGTAACACAAGTATTAATTCAACAGTTTTGATTCCAGCACAAATTAGCAAGGTAAACCATCCTTCCACCTTCCAGAAGACTGCAGTTTTTCTCCTTAAGAAGCAATGTCAAAGATGCAAAAGAAAAATTACTGGTTAGAATACCTTTAAAAATAGAGACTTAATTAGCAGGGCAAGATCTTACTAATCAACTAGATTTTCAAGCCCTTATTTAGTTGTAAAATTCCTGCCAATTCCGTTCATTTAGAAAGCAATTAAGAATTTTTTCTTTATTTTTACAACATATTTTTGTAAAAGGATATGAAATTTGAGTGCAATTCCAAAGTTAAATAAGCACAAACACGTTGGAATTATGCATCAGCAAGTCAGGAAGCAAAGAGATCTACTCTTAGCCACAGTGGCTGTAGAAGCCAATTTATGTTATGCAATGTTAAAGCTTTTTTGTAATTCAAGAATTACAAAATTTTCTTTTAATACAAAGTATTCCAAAGGCAAGACCAACATACACGTCACCTATAAAAGCAGAAAAGCAGCTAGCAAACAGCATAGTAAAAGCTGATGCTTTTCTCATTTTTTTACTGTTTATAAAACTTACTAATTTTCCAGTCTAGCAGACCATGCAAATAACTGAACTTATTCAGAGATATTTTCACCTCGACTTTGGTGGCAGGACCATAGCAAATTGGGATTTTTAAAAGGATTCCTTGGAAAAGCCCTCAGCATCCTGTACCAGAGTCATCTATAATGGGTTTTTCCCAGAAGAAAATACTCCAGTACTTGATTTCTCCTGCCTATAGTAGTAAGCTGTGGTCCTTTAAAAGCAAGTGAGATTGAAGAAAGACTGAATAGTTGGTCCCATTTCTGCAACAAACCTCAGCTGAGAAAGACATGAAAATTACATCTTGTCCTAATAGGCATTCTGATTTCAGCTGTCAAAGATTTGAGCAGGTGTTAAGTAAACTGAAACACATATTTACTACTTACTAGAGATTTTCTTTAAATTTTTACCTTTTGATTTAATGTCTGCACCTGCTAGACACATTTTTATAATATTCCAGAAAGGAAGGTATAACATAAACTAAAAAACATTCTGCAAATATCCCTTCTGCTTGGAAATTTGCTCCTTTTTCCAGAAGGAGTGCGGGAAAAAACCTAATGTGAAGCAGGATGGCTTTTTGGCACTATGACCTCTATTCATTAAGAGCCAGCTGTACTTTACCAGCACCAGCTCACTAAGCAGATTCACCTATACTTACTCTGTAGGATTGAAAGGAGGAGAAGTAACCAAGAGACTTCTGATCCCATTTCAACTCCTTCTTGGCAACTGGACTCTGTTGCATTAACACTTTTCTGCTTTGCAATGAGACATAATCAAGAAGGTGTGAAATCAGAATGTATCTATTTCAGATAACCCACCAGAAGTGTTGCTGACAACAGCACTTCAATCCCAACCCTACAGCTGGATTCTCCTCACGACACTTCAGAGAGCCAAACATGGGCAAGATGTAAATGGAAAGTACAACACAGTTAAGAACCTGAATGTGGCACCTGAGGCATGTGAGGTTCTGTGTTTTCATAAGCAGCTATGTTATTGCTGTGGTCTGCGAGCCTTACTGCCATTATTACGTTTGGCAGTTAAAGCCTCTAGTTATTAGCAAAGGATAAAAACTTGTCTGGTTTTCATCCTGAAGGGTCAGAACCCAATGGCAGTCAGGTACAAGTGTGTGTCCCAGACTGCCACATCTTTCACTCCAGAATCTCACAAATGGTTTTTGGAGCACTCCTTCACTGAAAGCAATTGCCACTCCTTCCCTTCCAAACCACTCTTCCCAGACAGCCTGGCTGGTGTAGGCAGTCACACTGTCTGTTCCACAGTGTCTCAGTTACCCCAGAGTCATCACAGCCCAAAAACAACACAGCACACTCCTGTGTCTCCTTTGTTTCTGCACTTTGCATGCATTCATGGAAGTGCTTGGGATTGGCCTCTTATGAACACTAACTTTTCCTGAGGCTCCCTTCAGTCCCCTTCCTCCATGTATTTGCCACCTCTAACTTCTGTTCCTTCTCTGTTGTTAAACTGCTGTCACCCCATGTCTGGTTTAAAGCCCTTCACACTATGTAGTCAAGTCCATAGCTAAGGATGGTTTCATCTCATTTTGTCAGAGGAACCCCATCTGCCATTCCTTGAAAAGGGAAATATAATCACAAAAGCCAAAGCACCTTGTGCAACCCCAGCCACACCACCACTTGGTAGTTTACAAGAGGCATCCATTCCTTCACAAGTTTTCCCTTTCACACTTGAGGCTGAGGATGAGGTAACCTGAGCTCTCACGTCCTTCACCTTTGCCTTCAGAGCTTCACAGTCCCTCTTAATTTGTTCTAGGTGTCACTTGGTGGCATCATTAATGTCCTGCAGGCAGTCAGTGAAGGGTAGCACTCTGAAGGACAAAAATTCTAGCAGTCATCTAAAACACCCTAGATCTGGGCCCCAGCAAGCTACAAACCTCCTGTAATAGCATGTCTGACTGGCAGCTCAGTGCTTCTATCCAATGTAAAAATGAATCTCCAACCACTAATGCCCACCATTTCTTCTAGGTACCAGTGCTCTGTTCCAGCCCAGCTGGCTCTGATCTCTGACTCAATGCAGTTTTTTCTCATGCATTGGCTATTGCAGCACAGCACTCATTTTGTACATGCAGAGCAAAGAGAGGAAAAAGCCTTCTCCTGCTGCTGAGCCAGAAGCTTCCAGCCTCCCCCTTCTTGGCAGTCACTACCCACCACTATCCTTCAAGGCTGGTGTCTACCTGGGCCACCTTCTTTATATTGTGTGGTTTGGGCCTCACCTCTGTAAACACTCTGCTGAGACCCTGTCACTGCATCTCCCCTGCTCATCTCCTCCCTCAGCTAGCAACTCAGTGCCTCAAACACAGCACATGCCCCACAAGTCAACCACTATCACAAGCAGATGTGGCCCCAGAACTCCCTCCAGCCCTAGGCCTGGAAACTGGCATGCTGTTTCTGGAATCCAACATGGTCAGGGGTGAGTGACTACAGGAAGAAATAAGATGATCCGATAGAAGAGAAACTGCCTAAGTGAAACCCCACAAATATGGAGATATCCTTTCTAGTGGTGAAAGAGCTCTAGAAGAGCTGAGAGCTAATATAGGTCTCATCCTACTGCTCTTCATAGAAGAAATTTTAGCTATTTCACTTTTGTAAACAATGGCCTTGGGTTGAATTTGAGACCATCTGCAGTACAAAACTACCAACAAAGGTTTAAGTATTTCAGACAGGCTAGAAGGGTAGGTGTTGAAAGACTTTTGCCAGGGGCATTGTAGTCATAGAAGCATAGAATCATGGAATATACTGAGTTGAAAGGGATCCATCAGAATGACCAATGCCAACTTTCCAACTCCTGGCCCTGCACAGGACACCCCAAGAGTCACACTATGTGCCTGAGATTGTTGTCCAAACACTTCTTGAACTCAGACAGTCTTGGTGATATGGCCACATCTCCTCTATTAAGTATCTAATTCAAAAAGAAGATACAGTCCCTGTAGGCATAGAAGAAGGTAAGTTCTGCAAACCACATTCTCATTAAGACATTCAAGTCAAATATTTCTGTCTAGAAACAGAGAATCCCTCTATTTAATTAAATTTCAACTTGGGAGATTGCTATAGGATATCTAGACAATCACTAACAATTAACCAAACAGCTTTCTCATAACTGCATTAGGAAACTGCATGGGTTGCTGCAATAGCCTAATTATGTGTTAAAAGAGCTTTAAAATAAGCTTTCCTAAAGAAAATACTTGGCACGCTTTGCTTTTATTTATTGGCCTGCTTGCACATTCTGTAATTCTGTAATTACATTCCGTAATTCTCCCACCAAGTATCACAGCAAAATGCACAACTTCTCACACTAACAGCATTCAGATTTTTACCTAGATGGTTCAGATGTAGGGTATTGTAGCTCAAAAAGAAATAGCCAGAAAGAGAGTATTTAGAAAACAAAAGCAACTTATACTTATGAGAAAATTGAACACACTAGAGAAGCTGGAAGCATCCGGCAGATAATGAGTTGTCAGAGTTACCTTCATACATAACTACTAAAGATAGGCCAGGAAATAAGTTTTTTTAGCAAATTAATTTGGAAAATATATTTCTCTCATAGCCCAGGGGGAACCACACACTGCAGCAGGTGGATTCTCAAATGAGGCTGTGACCCTGTGAGAAGCCCTTGCTGGACCAGGTTTGTTGGCAAGACTTGTGATCCCATGGGGGACCAACACTGGAGCAGCCTGTTCCTGAAGGGTTACACCACACAGAAGGGACCCTATGCTGGACCAGGGAGGGGTGTGAGGAGTGCTCCTCCTTCCCTGAGTAGAAAGGAACAGTAGAGATCTGTGATGATCTGACTGCAGCCCCCATTCCCTGTTCTCCTGCACCACTGCAGGGGTGGAGGAAGAGAAATTGGGAGTGAAGTCCAGAAAGAACTGAGGGGTGCTGGGAAGGTATTCTAAGATTTGGGTTTATTTCTCATTAACCTGCTCTGACTTGATTGGTAATAAATTAAGTTCATTTCCCCAAGTCAAGTCTGTTTTGCCCATGATGGTAACTGGTGAGTGATCTTTCCTTGCCCTTAGCTCAACCCATGAGCCTTTCCTGATATCTTTTTCTCCCCTGCTCAGCTGAGAAGGGGAATGATGGAGTGGCTTGATAAGCACCTGGCAACTGGTTGGGTCAGCCCACCATATCAGTTTGTATAAATACCTGAAGAGGAGGGAAAAAGAAAATAAAGATGGATTCTCTTCAGAGTTATGCAGTAAATGGAGAAGACACAATGGGAACAAAATTAAATACCATGAGATCCACTTAAACTTAAAATAAACACAAACTTCTTTGGTGGTGATCAAGCACTGGAGTAGGCTGCCGAGAGAGGTTGTAGAGCCTCCATTCTCGGTTGTATTTAAAATCCAGTGGGACAGTTTCTTGATAAACCTGATCTCATTGACCTGCTTTAAGCAAGGAGGTTGGACTAGATATCTCCAGAGGTCCCTTCCAACCCCAACTTTTCCTTGATTCTCTGAAGCTACATGGGACATTGATGTCTAAGCTTGTAATTAACTTACAGTAGCTTTGTTTTTAAAAATTTTCACACCACCTAGACAGACAAAATAAGGCTATAATTAAAGTAAGGATGAAAAGTAAAGTACAAGCCTCCTTCAGAAACCATTCTTTTAATAAACAGGTGACAACTAAAACTGGAATTCAAGCTTGTAAACCCTGTTTTGCACTACACTGTACATGACACGTCTTTCTCTAAAGTTTTATATTTTTCTATCTTTTAATGACAGAGGTTTCTCTTAGTCCAAAATACCCTGAAGATAACTTTGTCCTCTTCAGGCATAGAAGTTTACAGGCAAAAAACCCTTTCAGTATTGCAAACATACATAGTCATGAATATATGGAAATAATTTTCATCACACCTTGAAATTCTTCAGCCTACAGGGGTTACTTGTGTCCAAAAAAATCATCAGTTTATCATATAAACCAGAAGGACATCAAATTCAGCTGCAATTAGTTTTTACTCTTCCTAAGATTAGCCATTCAGATAGTTGGCTAGCCCCAGGCAACTTAAGCACCTAATCACAACACACAGGAAGTATTTGTGCACTTTGCTTCTCCAAACATCTGCTTTGTGCTTGGCAGATGAGGAATGATTTTCCATGAGATACACATGGAAAATCGTGGGGTCACCATGTAGGCAAAGATCATGAACTTTTGCCTCCAATTTCATAGACATAAATTATTGTGTGATTCTACTTGCCCCATTCTATCAAATCTTAGCCAAGAGATAATCCTAAGAAAAGTGCTTCATAGCTTCATACTTGCCACTTCTAATAAACAACAGGCATGTTCATAATAATAAAAAAATCCCTGCTGTCTATCTAATCACTCCCATATCTTTAACTGCTGCTTAGTGTGGCATTAGAATTTTATTGTCAGCAGTTTATCTAACACTACAGGTTACCTTACCTATTATTTTATACCATCTGCAATGTTTGGGATGCTTGAAAAGGTGGGGCTCTGTCCCTAGAAGGGATTCCCTTGTCTCTTTCGTCTTCATTGAAAATGCAAGTAATCTTTACCATATCAAAATATCAACAATTTTTAATTCATTATGTCATGGACTTTGTAATACAAATGTTTTGATGAAGGACCAAGGAGAGACCCGTTACTTTTGCCAAAAAAAATCAAATGACTACTGAAATGTTATAGGGCAAGAAGAGGATTGGAGACTAGTTGTGTTCTTTGAACACTCCTATGTCTATTACATGAGGGGGAAAAAAGAGAATGTCATTTACTGCTTCATTCTACATACAACCGAACTCTTCTTTTTCCTTTCTTTGTTGAAAAGTACAGATGAAAGTCGACCAGGGCCACAACAAATGGTCTAGAGAACAATATTCAGCAAGACTTTTTTTGGTTTTTTGTAACATTTGGATAAGTTCAAGAAACATTCTGGAAAGAGATTAGTGAGTGTCTGCCAAGGCTGTGCAGTAACATACAATATATCAGATCGTGCTTGAAGTGTTTTCTATCCATCATATGGACAAAGCCATGGGTTAGTGCTATGGCACCAACATTGAAAAGCAGACCAAAAGAACAGACCAGTTACCACAGCAGGAGAAAGAAAACTAATTTGACAACCTAGCTATTTGAAACAACTGAACATTCCACAGAAAATAAATTCATCTAGACTTAAGGTGTCAAGATAAGTCCCAGCCACCTCTTGTGAGTGAATGTAGGGAATTCCTTACAGCATAATAACAGCACAGAGGCTTTCTGCAATTGGTATCACCATGTCACTATTGCATTAATACCCTTTTATCTTTAAATTATGTATCCAGATGCAAAAATATGCAACCAGCCTTCATATTTAAAGCTAGTTTATATTTGTTCAGCCTCTTTCCCATCTACCTCTGTACCTTATCTATGAACCAAGACCTCATGTCCTGGAGCAGGCTTGTGTAACACATACAGGATTCCACATTAACAGCAGGCTGCTTCCTCAAACCAGCCCAGTTTCTCAGCACCACCGAGAACACTACATGCTTCCAAATTTGCATTTATTGTGTTTCTATTTGAGTTAATATTTTTAACCTTTGTAATAACTACTTATTCTAGCTGGGATGAGCATGCAGGCCTTCCCATCAGCCAGTCAGCTGTTCCCTTACTGGACTACTTTTTACACAACAGCATCTTGCAGAATCTAATCTCTTTAAAATGGCACCAGGGCCATTTTATGAAATTCTACAAAACCCACCATCACAAAAAAGGTAGCCTGGCCAGCCGTTCATTTCTACCCAGGATTTCCTTCCCCCTCCTCCAGCTGCAGCATTACCTTAAACTATACATGACCAGAAGAGGCAGCCTGTGTCTCCCCTTCCAAACATCACTGTCATTTAGAATCATAGACTAGTTTGAGTTGGAAGTTGAGTCATCTAGCTCAACCCTTGCTGCAATGAACAGGGACATCTTCAACTAGATCAGGTTTCTCAGAGCCCTGTCCAGCCTGACCTTGAGTGTCAGGCAGAAGGTGGGGCACCCACCACTTCCCTAGGCAACATGTTCAGCACCTCACCACTCTCATAGCATAAAATTTCTCTCTCACATCTGATCTAAACTGACCTTTCTTCATTTTAAAATCATTATTCCCTTGTCTTGTCACAACAGGCCCTGCTAAAATGTGTGTTCCCATCTTTCTTTTAGGACCCCTTCAAGTATGGAAAAGTCACAATAAGCTCTCCTTTGAACAGGGCCTTCTCTTCTCCAGGCTGAACAACCACAATTCTGTCAGCCTTTCCTCACAGGAGAGGTGCTCCATCCCTCTAATCATCTTCATAATCTTTCTCTGGACTCACTCTAGAAGGTTCATGTCCTTACTGGGCTGGGGATGCTAAGGAAGTTTCCCAGTCTGGCCATTCACCAGACTCTGGCAGTCACTCCCAAGGCCGGAGTCTTTCACTGCTGTGACCAAAGCCCCCTCCCAACTGGTGGCTCCAGAGAGCTGAAGGGTGCCCACACTACTCCCTATACACCCCACCCACACAGTCAGACCAGCCTTCCTTGTCAATTTGACCCTGGATTTCCCACAGCATGATCTCAGATGTCTCATCCCATGAAGCAATTTAATCGCAGTGCAATAACACAGAAAAAGTCCAAGCTGGTGCCTCCAAGGAGGCAAAGGACTCAAACAAAGGACCCCTGATCTTTGTATCCTCACAGTGGAAGGGTGCAAAAGTCTCGGCTCTTCCTCCTGAGACTTTGGCTCCTGTTCTGTCTCTGAGTGTCCCATCACCTGGATGGGCCACAGGTCCCTGGGCCCTCTGTTCTGGAGTCGGTTCCTCATGGCCTCTTGCCTGGGACTCCCATCCAGAGCTCATCCTGCAGCTCCTACTACAGCTGCAGCCTGGGCTACCTGCACTGAAGGCATTGCTCAACAGGGAACTCCACAGCTGGACACAGAACTCTGGGTGGGGTCTCACCAGAGCACAGTAGAGGGGCAGAATCACCTCCCTCGACCTGCTGGCCACGCTGCTTTCATTGCAGCCCAGGGCAGGGTTGGCTTTTTGGGCTGCAAATGCAACTGCAGCTTATATGGTTCTCCAGCAACTTAAAGAAATTGCCTCCCAAAAGTCAGCTTCCCTTTCTGTTCAGGTGCTGAGGGAAGGCTTGCTCTTCTCCATGGGGCAACTCTGCTCAGCAGAGTTCTCCATGGCAGCTCTGACCATCTGAGGGTATCACCTATGCTCAGAGTTTCCAACCCCCAGAGGCTCACAGAGTCACCACACCAAGTCAAAAAGCTCTACCAACAAGCATGGTCTCTAGGTCACAGTACAGAAAGTCTTGAAACAACTGCAAAGTAAATCAATACATCATTCACAGTCCCGTAACAACACTGGATTTATGACAGCTTTACTTTCTTGGGGGAACCTACATTGTGCTCTGGCCAGTAAGATATATGGGAAGGGAAGTTACAGCCTTCTTTGTTTATGTTTTCCCATGGAAATCAGTTTCACCTTCCCTCCTGCCAAAATTGTCAGCATTTTCCCTGTAAGCAGAGCTGTAGGCAATCGGCTTTCCCAGAGCACCTTCTGCAATTTCTTAGACAGCATGGGTTATCATTGTTCATGAAATCTACACAGCTCACAGGACATGCCCACTCTGTGCTGAGCACAAACTGTGTTGTCTCTCTTGTAGCAAGAGAGAGAGGAGGTTTCTTCCCCTTACCAAAACATGTTTCATACATGTCTTTTGGAAAGACAGGATAGGTAGCATCTTTAGCATGTCAGAAAAACTCATTTTGAGGAGAAAATTATCAATAACATTGATATTTCTGCATTCAGTCATTTCTCTAGCACTGGCTCTGGAAGAATGCAGCACTGCAATAGCAGCAGTACAAAATTTAACTAATTAGCCCTGAAAAAAGAAGAAGAAATCCTTATATTAAAAAAGACCAGCTGCAGAGTGATCCCTGGACACATCCTTCTCTCATAAAAACTGAACACATAAATTCTCCCTCATTCTCCTGGGGTTCCCACATCAGTACCTTCACTGAAGAGCCAAGAGGCAGAATTCAGCTGCCTGGGCAAGGCTGCTGCAGGAAACACCAAATATGAGGAATGTGGACAGCAGTTTTATGAACATTCAAGTGACACTCAGTACAGGCAAAAACCCTCCACATTTCTGCAATAGATTATATTCTAAGTAATATCCTACATTAAGGCTCTTCCTGAATTCATGAAAACAGGACCTACTCTGGTGAAGTATGTGAACCACAGTCCTTGTGGGTCTCGTTCACGTCACTTCAGCCTCTGTTCAACAGCTGCTCCAGCCCACAGCTGTGTGCATAACAGTCCAGCCTTTTTTCTCTCATTCTTTCTAATTTAAGAGGCCCATTTTCATTAATCAGGCAATATTGCAAGCACTCCAGCTAAACCCTTTCATTACATTACTTGCCCTGCTTCACCTCTGCATGACAAAGCTGTTGCCAGGAACTAGACCTTTGGTACTTCAGTGTTTTTAAAATGGTGAAACAGGGAAATTGTTGCTGTGTTCCTTGGAGAGCACCAGACATGAGCCCTTCAATAAACATTAATGTCTCTTCTCACCATTTTATCTCAAAAACCTTCAGCCAGGTCCTGTGTTTTCTGTTGGTATTGCACTTTAATAGCCTGGACATAAATATAAACGCAGTAGCTGTGTGACATCAGCACAGCTGTGCAGCAGGTTTAATTGCTCAGTATGATGTCATTCATCAATTCCAAACCTCTCCTACTAGATACCATTTTCCCTTACAAGATAACTTGTCCAGTACTGAATTTATATCCCAACCATAATGTATTCCAGTGAAAATTATTCCACTGAACCTACATGTCAGGTTTTTGTTAAAGACTGTGAATCTAATAGGGCAGTTTAGCTTATTCACACCAACAATAGCTCTTATTTGTGTGAGTCACAAGACAAAATTTGACAAAAGCCAGGCAAATTTCCTCATTTACATGGGAACATCATCTTTACCTCCTACCCATAACTCTGTCCCATGCTTCATTCCTACTTCCTCTCAAGTGCTTTCACACAGCTCCTATCTAACTAGCACAGCTGTCTGGGGAGAAAACTTACACATCTTTATAAACATTCCTTATGCTCATGACAGCTCAGTGCTCTGAATGGGCCTACTGAAGTACATTTCAGATTTTTTCTTTTAAAAAGGATGCTATAGCTATACTGCCTTGAAGAACTCATTATTGCCTGTTAAAACCCACACACACTGCTTCTGCTTGCTTTACACTTGTTAAAGTGCCCCAAACAAAACTATCAATTCATGTTTTTAAAAAATAAGGCACTAGTCTTAAGCAATTATATCTATGCATTTAAAAGCAAAAACTGAAATAATGAGATCAGAACAAAGGATTTCTTTAAGTTGAATTTATTTGGCAACATCATTTATGTTACTGAGGTTGGCATCAAAGAGTTACCTAAAATAAATCCTCATTATTTCAGTACAATGCATTACTGAGCAACAACATCAGTACATTAAGTAGCATTGCAATTACTGACACTCTCTCACTAAATAAATTCTATAGATCTTACAAGTGGCTCCAAAGCAACTAAAGGCAAAACTACAGAATAAATTAAGAAAAATATATCTGCTGGCACAATGATCCTGTGATTTTTATGTTTAAACCAACAGCCTTTTTGTTATAACTGCAGAAGGAAATGTAACCACAGGACTCAGAGTCCCTATTTTTTTTTTTCTAACACAAAATTATTTTAAGAAATTCTTCGAATCTCATCATTCTTACAAGACTCTGCAGCTCTACCATTTCTGAAGCAAACATCTCCAAGGACAAAATTGTCAACATAAAAATGCTTGATTTGTACAATTTATAGCGAGACAGTCTTTTTCTTTACAATATATTCAGCAAATCACTCTTGAATTTCAATATATGAATCTCTGTACATGAACTGTAACTGTTATCAGCACTGTCTTCCCACCCAAGCAAAGCTTGTTCTATCAGCACTTGGGGAACAGCAGACTCACTGGACAGCTATAGCTCTTCTGTGAACTGGCAGGCAGCCAGGATGTCTCAAAAAAGTCTAAAATAACTTTCCAAACCTCTGTTAGACAAGATAGCACCTTTGAGACAAGGAACCGTGATTTAATACAGTTCACATAAGAATTCAGAGGTCTGTAAGTCTCCACACTGCCAAATGGGAGCAGAATGTAAGGTCAAGAAGCACAACAAATAGATGGGTTTTGTAATCATTAGTCCATGGTTAATTTCCCCTCTGTGCTATATTTTGCTCAGTCACATTGACTGGGCCAAGAAT
The DNA here is from genome assembly GCA_013397555.1 of Urocynchramus pylzowi. Classification (NCBI taxonomy): domain Eukaryota; kingdom Metazoa; phylum Chordata; class Aves; order Passeriformes; family Fringillidae; genus Urocynchramus; species Urocynchramus pylzowi. Next base: position 569,254 of record VZRH01007273.1, on the reverse strand, counting down.
AAAATGCCACCTAAGAGGGAAAGGGTAGCACGCAGTCAGCAGGTCATTGTATTACAATGTTCCTCTTGAGAAGATGAATTGCCTTGAAAATTGATGAATTGCCTTCCTCCCCACCAAAGCATCATCTTGATCCAACAGGCAGTTGCCAGGTATTTTTCATTAACATGAAACATATGCTGGTGTTCACACATGCAGTGCAATCCTTACTGCTGCAATGAAGTGAGCTACCTTTTATGTTTGACCGTAAGCCAAAAGCATTTTGGTGCCCACACATGTCTTCAAGAAGAGAATTTTGAAATGCTAGGATTAGAATTGAACCACATGTCATAATCAGAAAACAAAAAGCATGTGTTTGCTCACCTTTATCAATTAAAGCAACCCTACTGAACTGTGATGGACCCATTATTGCAAATACACCTTGCATGAATTGGTATCTCTCTTTATTGATCAGTGTATTTTCCTGGCCAAAAATGTTCTGTTGTACCTTAAAGAATTTTCTTGTTGCTTGACTCACTACTTCTACAGATGGCAGGGCAGGACAAAAAAAAAAAAAAAAAACAAAAAAAAAAAAAAAAAAAAAAAAAAAAAAAAAAAAAAAAAAAAAAAAAAAAAAAAAAAAAAAAAAAAGCCACCACAAAATTCCACAAAATAAATTCAAGCTTTGGAAAATGCCTATGTTGGCTTTCACTTTCAGTCTTTCTTCACCTAGAAGAAAATTGCATTCGCAGTGGGATGCAAGAAGAATTAAGTCTTTTTTCTTTGTTTATTTAATTGGTGCCCTAAGTACTTGTAGAATTACACATTAAAGATTCAATAAAATACACTATCATTCTAAGGAAAAGAAAACTTGTCAGTCTTGAAACGTGAGCCACAAGTCAAATAACACTTTGTTTAACATAACTGCATATGAGAGGCTACTACAGTCCTGGATTAGGTAAGAAGAGAAATTTTTACATAATCACATATGAGGTATTTATCCATTGTTTATGAAGAAAGACAGCCCATCTGTTACAAAATTTTATTTACAACTGTGTAGCAGCAGCTCTCTGGCCACAAAGAGAAACAGACACTTTCCCAGGCATTGTTCTGGGAAAGGCTGTGAGAAGATCAGAGAAAAGAACAAAGAAGGAGAAACAATTCTTATCTTAACTTGCTGCACCTGGTGTTGTGAACATGTGGAATGTGTTATGGAGATATGTTTTCCAAAGGGTGGTTTCTTAATTAGCCAATGGTGATGGTGTTTTAATTAGAGGATCAATTAGGTCTACCTGTAGCAAACTAGGGTATTAAAAAAGCAATGGGTTTCCTAATAAAGAAAAATGATCAGCCTTTTGTCCCTGCATGGAGTCTATGTAACTTATTGCCCAGTCCTGGCCCATTGCACTGACAACTCTGGAACAATGAGATTTTTGAAGACAAGATAAGAAAAGTCTCAATAAGATTAATTGAAGTCAATATGACAGAATCTCTCACCTTGAAGCTGCCTTTTGCAGATTGCTACCTAAGGAATACCTGGAAGCAGGATCTGCCACTGCCTCAGTTCCCTGTACATTTATCACATAGTTTCATCACAACTCTTTCTCTTTCATTACTGTAAGAAGTGGGAATTTCATCAGTGTTCACATAGGTAGGGAGACAGGAATTATATTCCAGTGAAAGTAGGTATTTAAAAGAAAAAAAAAAAGAAAAACAAAACCAAAAAACAAAACCACAAATATACCTGAAAGTATACAAAACCCAAAAGAAACCTAAAAAGACACAAAACCCACAACACAAAGAGGACTTAGATCTTGCTGTTTCATTATTTTATTGTGTCTATTTTGCACATATTCTGACATCTGAACATTAATCTCCTGCAATCAATGAGTAATTCCATTACTCTTTTGCTGTTAGAATTAAGGATGCAGTGTTTACACCTCTCTCAAAGGGTGACAAAAACTGCCTCTAGGACAAAAATTCACTTCTTCCAAGGATTTCTCTCACAAAAAATACACTAAAAATAAATAATAATTGCATGTTTCTGCCACTAATATCTTCCCCAGTCTTTCATCCAAACTTTTCTGCATTAACAGCTTGATTGACACCTACAAAAGCAAATTAATCTGGTATTCTTAGTCTACATGTAGCACTGGATGGAGTCCAGATTCAGTTACATGTCTGATCCCTCTAGACAAAGTAGTCAAAGTGCTAAAAAGGAAAGGTCTTCCAACACAGCATGATGTGTTCAGGAAGGGATGGCCATTATGTTTGAGGGAAAGGTCCATTTCAGCTTCCAGATTTGATATTCTGCTCACTTCGGGATCTGCAAGTCTCACAGTTGACCAAATCTCTAATTTCCAGTTTACCAAAAGGGTTATGCACCCATGGCCCTAAAATTAGAAACCCACTTTGCATCCTGAATTCCAGATCTGATAGTACATAAGACCCCTGCATTATCACTTTGGATCGATATATTTATACTGGATTTATGTTTTCAATAGAAATCAGACTTATAAACAGCAGTGGTAAAATCTGCTGAGCAGTCTCTGAGACAGAATAATTTTCATGCTCAGGAAATGCAGACCATCCTCACACCATTTTCTACACTATTTCAAAAAGATCATTGTATACTTGGTAAAAATCTACCCAGCTGCTCCTCCCATCAGGAGCTACTGCTTAATGTCCCTGAGGTCACCACTGAACATGACAGCTGAGTGCTGCTGCTTCCTCATCAGCACAGCCACTGACACAGCAGTCACTCAGGGACTGTCTAGACTGGCTGTCACAGATTCCCATCACATCTCTTTGATGAACACATTTTCTCTTGGGCACAAGAATCTTTGTCATCTGAATATCTTTGGAGCCAGTTTAACATCCATTTGGAGAAATCAGAAGACTAATATTAAATGCTATAAATAGTAACTCTGGCTCACAGGTAGAATTTTATTTTTAACTCACCTCTTCAACAAAAAGAATCGCTCAGGAGGATGGTATCTATCAATACCATAATTTAAAAGCACATGAGAGAAGTGATAAGCAAGGGACAAATTTTTTTTTATTTCTCTGAGTGAATTTTGATCAAAACCCAGTAAGTATCTGAATTTGATGCAGTTGTTGGATTTTAAACATCCAGCTTGTGTTAAACTGGCCTTTTGGACATACCTTAATGATCCCCACCCGCTGTCCCTAACCACAAAACAAAAAAAGGAGTCTTTTCCTGATCATACACAAAATTTGATCTGCAACACAGTGTTTAGAGTCAAAACACAGATCATCAGATAAATACAGCTTGGCCAGTAGTATGCACCCCAGGTCCCCTTGTAACTGGTTACCATTGCATGAATGAGGTGAAGAAGAAACAGGACATGTAGCATCTTGCCTGAACAAGACATCCCCCAGTGCAACACAGTATCTCGAGTGCCAGGTCACAAAAAAAAACCACCTAATGCATACTCACACACATGTGTGGATTTTCCCCAAGATTATGAATGAGCAAGATTTGTCAGAGGAATACTTGACTGTGGGTGGAAGAAAAGCACATGATATACATGATATACACTACAATGCAATTTCTGCTAGCACCCTAAAAACATTTTCAGTTCTCAGCACAGAGCTGGGCCTAGCCTCATCATCTACTTCAATAGCTCAGATCTCTTCCAATTTCTGTGCATAGGGGACATTTCTGAGTTTGCATATTAGTATTTCAGCCCATAAGAAGTTTTTGTAAATCTATTTGTATACCACATCCTCTCTTTGATGGGAAAACACCGAAGCCAAGGAAAATGCTGGAGACATCCCTCACCTGGATACTGAAAAACTTCAAGTGTCTTGAACTAAACCAGCCCTGCAGAATGAAAGGCTTTGTAACACCCCTCACCTTCCAGTCACTTAGAATTTTCAGTGAAATCAACTCATTGCCTGCTTTACCTTGGCTTTTGAAGCCAGCTAGAAGCCAAATTAAATCAGGCATCTATTTACTAAACTGTCCCACATATTTCTGCTCTGCATTTCAGTACACACTCAGCTGTTGCTGTGAGAAGGACTGATTACATTTAGGAGCTTACACTCACTTAGCTGCTATGAATTCACATAAGCCCATTACATGAGCCAGAATTTGGGTTCTTTCTTACAGCAAGCTTGACACACCTTGCATTTGCCTTCATGCTCAGTTTCTGTTTAGTCACATCCATGAGAACACGTGAAGAAGAGAAATACAAACAAGTTACTGTCTCGATCCCTTGTTCACCTGCTGCCACCAAACGCTCCGGCCGCAGCCACGTCGGGATGCTCTGCTGCTCCTCCGATGCAGCACACCGCGCTCACCAGCGACAGTAGCCTTGCAGCGGGAAACACTAGAGGGCAATAAATGCCCTTCAATAAGCTTCGGGGAGCCCGAAGGTGTGTTTAACTCTCGGTCCCTTCCCAGCTTTGCCCTCGATATTATCCCTCCTCGGCTGCACGCTCTAGCTCGGATCTCGTGCAAAGGGGGTGCACATCGGACCTCTCCGGCCAGGCTACCTGTGTGCTCACGGAGCTGCTTTCCTTTCCATCGATCCTCCCCCCACCATCATTCTTTCTTCTCTTTAGAGACTTATCCAGGCCTTTTTTCAATGATGTAATCTTTTCCATGTGGCACATTTGTTTATCGGCTTTGCCATACTAAAGTACCTATCCTTTACTGGAAAAAGTTGCTTCAATATAAGACAGGATTAAGTCTTGACAGTGGAGAGGGAGGAAGAGGGGAGTTCAGCTGATTTCCTTCTGCTAACCCTAGTGAATAATCTTACAGATTTATGATTTTTGATAGACAAATCCACTCTTAGTTTTGATATGTTCTTCCTATGAACCACTTTCACTTCTTCGCAATAATAATCTCTAACAGAACAAATGGAATGGTCTTTTCACTGATATATGAAGATACTGTTTTCCAAAAAGGGTGAGAAAAATACTACCAGAGAGCACTTGAGCATGTCACTCACCAGTAAATTTGCATATGAAATTAGATAAAGAAGAAAAATACAAGAGAATGTTGTAAGCAAGCCTTCTTTTTTTGCTAAATTTGTCCCAGGTTTTTAGGGAGAATAGTTTTGCCACTTGAAAATTTTCATACCAGTTGAACAAGATAAATCACAATCTACTGGGAAGACCATACCTCAGGTGTTTCATAATTTAGATTTAACAGGTTTTCTCAGTGCCTAAGAAGCATAACAGTTCCCAGATGGGGCAGAAGGAGTTGTAGAAGGATTTTTCAGGGTTCATAATCCTAAGTATGGTAGCAGCATTTAAGAAAAATAGTAAATTATGAGAACCTGTTTTGCCTGTCTTCTTGGCTTCTCTGCTGACCTCCATTTTCCACCCATCTTATCTAACTCAGAAGTACTGCAAAAAGAAACTATTTAAGAAACATGCAAAAATCTGCTAACCTTCTAAAAAAGCCATAGTAAAATCAGCTTGGTCTAGACTGCTATGAAGTTGGGACTTTTCACTAACATACAAAATACTAGTGGCTGTTCATTTAACATTTCCCATTTAATGAAGTGATGGAAGCAAGCATCCCAAAGAAGATGGGAAGCCATACTGTGATCTTACCTGCAAAGACTACATGTGTCAATGAGCAAAATTTTATGTCGGGTTTGTCTCAAACGTCTTATTATTTTGCCTTACAAATTCATTAAAGGTTTTTAATTGAATATTTGTGCAATCTGTATTTGCTGCCAAACATAATAGGAATGAAGAGTTAACAAGGCTCCTAGCAATTCTAACATAAAATGTTCTCCATGTCACAGCCAAGAGAAGCTACATTTCTCTACTTCAACACGCTCATACAGCAGCAATGACACTCTTATTCTTGATGGGATGCAGTCCCTACACAAAGAGAGGCATGAACTGTGAGGAGTGTGTAGGAGCAGCTGCCTAGCATAAGAACTCTGGGATGTGGACAGGTTTAGTCCTTGCACAGGTCTCCTTGAGCTGCAGATCAGCCCAGGTTGTGGTTCTCTATGTTCTATCTCTTGCATTCACACAGTTATGTGTCCATCCTTCCACTTCCCCCACTTCAATGCCTTTTTTTTTCCTTCCTTTTTTTTTTTTTTTTCCTTCCCATTTCAGGCTTCTCTGAGCCCTCTAAAACCTTGTGGATCTTCAATACAAAAGTTATTCTTAAGTAATCTGGTCAAGGTTAGAAGAAGACAGAAGCAAAGAAAACGTACCTTCTCATGCAAAGCCTTGTCCTGGCCCAACAGACCAGGAGCTGTGCATGTTCTACACCCAGCCCTAGGTTTTGGGAAAAAGCACACAAGGACGATGGCACTGGGGGACCCCAAATAATCCCCTGCCCAGCTACTCCCAGGCTTGTCCCAGGAGCCATCCATCAGCCCATCAAAGGCCCACATCAACAAGTCCCAGGAGAACCTCAGCCCCACTGCCCAGACTTTGACCCATCAAGAAGAGACAACAGGAGCATCTCTCCAAAGTATATTTCAGGCTCTGCCTAGGGGTATAGGACATATTATGGGATGCAAGGGAAGAACATTTTGTGATTGCACAGGACTTACTGTAGGTTTTTGTGAGGGATAGGGGAAGCAAGAAAGAATGGATAAGGGAATCAGAAGGGCTGACCACATGTCAGCAGGTGGCTTCTCAGGACACTTGTCTGGTCCTGTCCTGCACCTGTCCAGCAGAGTCTGTCCTGTCTTCTCAAAGAAGGGGCCAGGTACAGCTGCTTGGGAGTCTGGATGCCTAAGTCCTGCTGCTGGAGAGATCCATGGGGTACATATATGTGTGCATATATAATTATATATATTTAATTGTAACTAGTAATAATTAATGGTAATTATTTGCCATAATCCTATGATTATTAGTAGGTAATACATATTAGTGACATAACATATAATTAATATATTGATTATATATAATACATGGGGTGTGTATCTGGAGAGAGAAAGAGAGAGACAGACATATAATTAGGTATTAATGTTTCACACTGAGAGACCTTCATCTTGTTGAGCCAAAGAGGAGAACAGGATGAGACCACTGGTGCCATTTGTGTGCCTGTCAGTGTTGACCTGCGTGGTCAGGCAGGTACGTGCCTATTGTACAGGTGCAGGGTATGTATGTGCATGCACATTCCTTCACTACAAATACACACTCAGCCCCAGCACTGGTTGGAACCAAGGGTAAAAGTTGTGGCAGCATCCCCTCTTTTAAGCTACTGGACCCAGCTACCCCCTGCAATGTACAGAATATATGTAGAATTCTCTGCATATTCTAGATGTTCTTATAACCATCCACTCTAAAAATAACTAGCCATGACATCACCTTCAAAAAGTGCTTCTATTCCCAAAGTCACTGACTGTTTGGATTAATTTTAGACTCTTCAATGGCTGTGCAGAACTAGACCCTCTTCTCTTCACCAACACCAACTGTAACTCATGTGCCCCATGAGGCTTGCTGTAAAATAAGAACTACAATGTAAGTTACTGGTACCTGTTAAAAAATCAATTGATGTTCTCAACTTTTGAAGTGACAGACTTCAAACTGGCAACTAACCATATAGTTTACTGCAAAGGCTTTGGTGTCAACCACAAAGCACTGAAAATTTGAAAAAAAAAAACAAACAAACAAACAAACAAACAAAAAAAAACCCAAAAAAAAAAAACCCACACAAAAACCCACAACCCTGCATTTTGTTTACATAGGAGAGGTAGAAGCAGAAACAATACCATACCTAAAAAAGTTTGGATTTTGATTAACTGTGTTTCAGGAAAACCAGCTAAGGTAGATTATCAGAGAAACACACCAACAGCTCCCAGAGAGAACCCAGCCACCCATCCCAATCCACCTGGATGGCCACTATCAACAGCCTTATCAAGGCCAACTGTATTTACTGACAAACATACTCTAAGCCAAGAAACCTTCTGCCACTCATGGGAGCACTGAGCCTGGGCTTCCCAGGAAGGGATAAGGTTCTGTACAGGAAAATATTCCTTCCTCACCCTTGCCAAGAGAGTGAAGACAGACCTCAAAACTCTTCAACCAAAACCAGAACCATCTCATAAGGTTTTCAGACAATTTTCATATACTACTTTAATTTTTCTTCAACATCAATGCAGAAAAAGTATTTCAAACCTGTATGCCAGGAAGCAAATAAAAACTCTTTAGTTCCTTAACAATAATCACATAAGGACAAAAGCACTCACCAGCTAACCTAAGAACAGAGTTAAATACTAAAATGTTCTCAGTCAGAATTTGAGAGAGGGAAGAAAATATTTCCTGCTGATAGATTCTGACTTTGTAGGTAGTGCATTGTGAGCATGACAAGTAAGAAAATCTACCAGCATGATATCAAGGAGCCTCAAACCCACTTTTCTTTCTTCACATAATGTGGAAAAAACTAAACAGTTGCCACTCTGCTCATGCTTTTCTGTTATCACCTCCTCTCCAAGTGACACAATTGGTATATATTTTCCAAGTCACCTACCACCATACTTGTACCATGGTCCTGGCAGATTAAAATACTTCCTAGCTTCTCAGAAATCCAATAGCAAAATTAAGGCGCTCCATTGCCATTTTTCCACTCAGGGACATATGGTGAGAGTGTGTGCAGTGTAGCCACCTGATGCATACCAGTCAGTCATTTGCATTTAATGGGCTTTTTTTCAAGAAACCTTTTGGCTGAACACAGAGCCTGTCACTGCCTGAGACAAACTCCTCCATTACAAACTCCAGACAGTAGACACTTGTTGAGTCTCATTACTTGCCTTCTCTAGCAAGAAGTATTTTTTCTCCTGACTCTTTCATCCACTGATCAGATTTCCTCCTATCTTTCATCAGGTTCAAGAAACAGATTAGGGAAAACTTTCCGTAAGTATTGAAAGGCTTAAAGAGAAGCAACAGAATGGAAAATTCTGTCACAGAAAAAAAAAAAAAAAAGAAAAAACAGAAACTCAACATTTTAGGTGACATTTTGTTTTTCTAGCCAAGAGACTTGGTTCCATTACAGATACTGCCAATGTGAGCTAAAGTTAGTTTCCCAAAAAGCATGCTGTTATGCTGCCCCAGCACAACAGATTCTCCAGAGCTGCAGGATAACAGTGTCAAGGGGCTGGTCTCAGTCTGTGTATTTCAGCCAGTAGATGTAAATCTTTCTGTACTTCAGCAAAGCTTTTGATACTGTCTCTCACAGGATCCTTCTGACCCAAATGTCCAGCATTCAGATGGAAAAACACATCATGCAATGGGTGAGCACCTGGCTCACGGATCAGGTACAAAAGCTAATAGCGAATGCAGTGACATCAGCTAATAAATAGTGAATGGGGTGACAGCAGGGTGACATCTGGTCACTAGCTGGGGTCTGCAGGGCTCTGTCCTCAGCCCTGCCCTTTTCAACATCTTCATTAATGACTTGGAAGGACTGGCAGGAACACTAAGTAAGTTTGCTAATGACACTAAATTGGGAGATGTCAACTCCCTTGAAGGCAGAGAGACCTCAACAAATTAGACAGATGAGCAATCACCACCTATATGAAGTTTAAAAAGGTCAGGTGCTGGATTCTGCACCTGGGGTGGGGCAGCCCCAGATGTACAGACCAAAGGAATGAGATGCTGGAAAGCAGTGCTGTGGAAAGGGCCCTGATCAATGGCAAGTTGACCATGAGCCAGCAGTGCCCTCGCTGCCAGGAGGGCAAACCCTGTCCTGAGGGGCATCAGGCACAGCATCACAGCTGGGAAGGGAGGGGATTGTCCTGCTCTGATCAGGTGAAGCCTGATCTTGAGCACTGTGTGCAGTTTTGGGTGCCCCAATATCAAAAAGACACTGAGCTGTTAGAGTGGCCAAAGGAGAGCCGTGAGGATGATGAAGGGTCTTGGAGGGGAAGCTGTATGAGCAGCAGCTGAGGTCACTTGATCTGTTCAGCCTGGAGAGGAGGAGACTGAGGGGAGACCTCATTGCAGTCCTCAACATCCTCATGAGGGGAAGCAAAGGGACAGGTACTGATCTTTTGTCTCTCATGAGCAGTGACAGGACTCAAGGAAATAGCCTGAAGCTGAGTTGGTTGAGGCTCAGGATAGATCAGGAAAAGGTTTTTCACCCAGAGAGTGGTTGAGCACTGGAACAGGCTCCCCAGGGACTTGGTCACAGCACCAAGCCCAAAAAAGTTCAAGAATATTTTGAGGCACATGTTGTGACATTTTGGGGCTGTCCTGTGCAGGGTTAAGATCTAGACTCAATAATCCTTGTGGGTCCCTTCCAAATCAGGTTATTCCATGATTTTATCTATTAAATATTAGAGTTTCACTGTACTCATTTGCATCTCTGTCCTCCTGTTACCAGTTCCCCAAAAATAAATTTAAAGCCTGTCTGGCTTTAAAACAGAAAAATCTGCACACCTACACTTCAAAACACTTATACATGCATATATTCAACTCATGTATGTGTGTACATATATATGCATGCTTAGAACTACAGGCTGACTCACTCACTGTCACTGTTTTGTCACCATCCCACTATAGTGAATTTAAGAAAAAAGCAGACAATTTATTTAAGGCATAAATAAATTTTAAGCCTTTCCTTAAAATAGAAATTGCCTTAAAAATACTTTTAAGCCAGGGGACTTGCAACAGAGACAACTAACACCCAGCCTAGAGCACTGGCTGCACTGAAGTTTTGACCCACTGGAGAAGCAGGTTTTGGTTCCAGGGAGTAAGCCAGGAGAAGGTACAGCATCATACACTGCAAGAAGCATCACACATGACTGAGCAACTGCATTTTCAGATGTCACAGGATCTTTCCTGAATAGATGAGGCTTAGATCTCCCACTTCTGAAAGTGACAAATCCTAAAGGAGCTTCAAGTGTCAGAGGAAATAGTTCAGTTCTGGATGTGCCTAGGACTGTCCACATGGATCAGGATCTGATCCTTGGGTTTCATTCCCAGAATGATTGCTTCATCATCTTACCTCCTTTCTCTTGCTCAGCTGACAAGGCACAGTTACCTAGCCAGAAGAACATTTTTGAGCCCAGAAAGACCCAGAAATTCTGGATTTCCTTTGATCCCATCCAGAATTTCAAACAGTGCCTCACTATGGAGCAATACACTCCCATCTGCACAGAGATAACTTGAGTACAGCATGCAGTGTATGCAGATTGATTATTTTAGGTAACTTTTCCCTCCTCTGTCATTTCATGATCCTTCATAAGGGTATCATTGTACCTCAACAAGACCTGGAACAATATCACAGGCAGCTTTTGGTTAAAAAGGAGATCAATCCATGCTGATAAGGTGATTTTAAGGCTCAGAGGAACCAGATGAGCTGAATTTAGTCACCAGACTGCTACCACAACATTTTCATAGAGGTAGAAAAGGAGTGCAAGGTGCTTGTGAAGAGGAATGAAGAAGGACTAGCAGACACTTCTCACAGTCACCTTCCTTCAGTTTTGGCACACTCCCAAGAACTACAGGCCACCTAACCAGGCAGCAGAGGCTACTCATGTGAGAGCAGCATGGTGCAGTGGAAAGTGTCTCTGCCCAGGGCAGGGGTGTTGGAACTAGATCATCTTCAAGGGCCCTTCCAACTCAGATCTTGCTATGACTCTCTTGTCCTTGTTCTGGTTGACCTAAGTGGCAGAGCTCTGAATGGAGCATATTCAAGAGTAACAGTGATAAAACTGAGCCAGGCTTTGGGCATGGTAACTTCTTAAATCTTTCTTGAAGACCTTAAACCAATTTACATGGAAAATCCCCAAAAGACACAAAAGTGCCTCTGTTCCTCCTTGCTATCACTTGTCTGTCTCTTCCTATGGGAAATAAAGCATCAGTTTGTAGGACTAGACCTCTCCCACTGTGTGTTTAAGACTTGAAGAGCAGGGCCTAAGTCTTTGCATGGCAGAGTCCTAGACAGATGTCCTGAGTCTGGACAGAGACCCCACCCAATGCCAAACCCTCCAGGGCCCATACCAAACCTCAGCAGCATGTAGCAGGCAACAACAGACGTACCTCAGCTAGTGACAGTTACATTATTTGTACTCCATTCTAGTGCCCCACACCAATCCTTGAAGAAATTGAAGGATTGGTGAAAGAAACTTCTTCAAATCCTTGAAGAAATTAACGCTTAATTTGTATTTAAAATTACAATATTAGAGTCAGGCTGTTGGCTTGCCAAAACTTGTGCAAGAAGCTTGGAAACCCCTCCAGAAAGTCAGTCATTCCACATCTGCAGTTTTGTGTGGTCTCTAGCTTTTCAAAGCTTTCACAGCCCTCAGAAGAGTATCAGGGTGTTTTACCTTATAATTAATTAATTCCATAACTTACAGGAAAGGATGTTTGTACCTTAGAATACAAATACTCATTTATAAACTTTCATTACAACAGGAAAAATGAAGGACAACACATGCCTGGGTGGCCATACCATGCATTTTCATGGCAGAAATAAGTATTAACTTGTATTACATGTTTTGAAGTATCTGAAATGCAAACTGTCAACAGTGGGATGCTTGTTTTGAAAGTTTACATTTTTAAAAGGTTGGTTATGACAGCAAAACTTTTTACCACTAACTCTGTCATTCATTATGTGCAGTCACCACAATCATAATTGCAAGGAGTTGTTTTCCAGGACTAGTGAGCAAGCATATTTATTGGTGTATCAGAAATAGCTTATTTTTCATAGTTATAATCAGAAGGACTCCAAATGGAAGATGAGCATCACCATGTGGGAAGCTGGGGATACAGAATAGAAACATGAAAACCAGCATTAAATTTATTCCTTTCGTTAGCTACCAATACAAACTGTTTACAAGAAAACCTCATCATCTTTCTTGTCTTTCACCACTGTCACTGAATGTTGACCTGTATGTGCCCTCTCTTTCTTTTTCCATTCAGCTCCTACGCTTGAAGCTTTATATCAGGCTATCCAAGTGGCAGTATCAACAACTAAAATATAGCAGTAAGGGGTATTTTTCCACAAGGATGACACAGGGAACACCAAGGATGTACTGGTATTTAAAACTCAAGTGGAGTAAGGCTGCTGTTAGCCAAGCTCCCCTGAGGATAACAGCCCCTTAAAAGCCACCAGCATCTTCTTGTTTAATTGACATCAGTATATGCCAGAAGATATTTAACATCCCAATTATTACCAGGATTCGGTAGACAGATGTAAAAGTGGGACTGAATTTCTGAGTCACCGCCGTGGCTCATGCCACCCTGTAAATTCTTCCAGTGCACTGAGTTCAAAACAGCCTGAAAGTGGTGATGGCTTCAGTGCATGGATCTATCTCCCTTATGGCAAACAAACCGTACATTTGCTCCCACACACGTATACAGACAGGAAACTGAATATGCAATTACCCAACTTGCAAGTGTGACACATGTGCACACATCTTTGAGGACACACCCTTTCAAGCTCCATCCTGTATTTCCCCAAATTTAAGTCAGTTTATTTCCTCCCACAGACACTGATCCTGCCTGCCAAATAAAATTCTGGAAAAAACCAAGAAATGAGTAGCACTGGTCACTCTGGCTGTTTATGATCCCAAATGTTTTTTCCCCAAGTATTGCTTTATGTAGGTTCATTNAAAAAAGAAAAAAGAAAAAAAAAATAGATAAAAAACCACCAAAAATATGGTAACAGGAACAGAAGAGTAAACATCAACCTTTTTTTTTTCTGGAAGTCAGTTACTCAGAGAGGAAAAAAATAATGCAAAACAGTATTTAAGGGGAAAACAAGTCCAGGGAAGCAGCCCATTCAGTGATGATGTTTTACTGTTACAACTTATTTTAGGACAAGTCAGTACTGCTGGAAAGTAGCAGAGATGAGTAACTTGTTTCTTAAGTCATATCAATGATAAATGATTAAAAATTTAAACCAAACCAAAACAGCAAACCCAACAAGCTTCTTTTGGTTATCTTCCAGTATATACAGCAAGATTGAGGAGGATAGAAACTACCTACACACTACAATTGCAATAGTATTAGCTACTATATCAGCCTATCTGGAATTTTTGCTACTCCAGTGAGGGCCAGAGATAATAACTGACAGAAACACCAGTATCAGGGATACAGAATAAAATAACAATTGTTGGAGTGCCACCAAATGGAAACACCCTTTTATCACAGGACCAGCTGCTCAAGTGTCCAGCAAACCCTGGGCTTTGGCAACATTTGTGTGCTGGTTCCAGCAAGTGCAAACATGGGAGAGGATGAAGGAGGCTGGCCTGAGCCTCAGCCCCTGCCCACAGAGGCTGTGCCCTGCCTGGCTCCCTGCCACGTGCCACAGGCACCTCCAGTGAGCAGACAAGCACCATCATTCCCTTACGTGAAACTAAGTGGCCCTGAAGTGTTTTGTTTCATTTTTATTTGGGAAGGTCATGCTAGGCCACTTGAGTTGAACAAGATAGCTGAAATATGTAAAGTGTACAGTTAGAGAATTAACCCCAACTTCATCTACAGAAGGCTCATGCCAAGGCAAAATGCTACTGAGAGGAAAGTCAATTACAAAGCCTGTGCTACCTTGCAAGCCAGCCCAGCCACTGACCTCTGCTGCTATAAGGGAACCATTCTCAGTGCAAGAGCTGTTGAGTCACATACACACACACAGATTTGAACCATGAGTTTATAAACACAGATCTGGAGCCTTGGAGTATCATCTTGACATCTTGAGGTCATCCTGCTAAAATCCAGCCCCAAACTGTACCTGCACTCATGAACCAACATGTAGATGTTCAGATTATTATTGTTGTTATGATGATTATTCTGTTTATGATCCAGTATTGGGAGCAGAGGCTGCAAATATGAAGACTGTCTTTTAGATGGAGACTAGACTGCAGTGCAACAGTAGGCTCTCCTTTGAAATGAAAGATCCCAGGCATCAACATGACTTTAAAAAAGCACTGTCAATGCAATACTGGAGTCTGACCTGCAGGAAAAATTCCTGGAATATAAGAAAATTAGATCTCAAACTTCTCAAATCTTTTTTGTGAGGCAGGCCCTGAAAATCAAAGGCAGCCCTAAACTCCAGGACAGGTGCTCTAACCTACCATGCTGAAACTCCAGAGAAAGGCAGGCATAACCCTCAGTTTAGTGTTTCCTGCCCTCTGCACCCTGAATATTGCGTGATCTTTACAGAGCAGCTATCAAACCTACAATCTAAAGAAATCTAAGCCCCAAATAGTTGTGATTACTTGTTAGAGCCTGATGATCTCCTCTCCATATTTTCTAGTCTTCATACACACATACATAAGCAAACACAGTGGATCTGAACTATGTAATTAACTTGCATTCTGTGAAGCTTTTTTTTTGTGATTTTACTGCTCGTCAGTCACCACTCACACATCAATACTAATGAAGCAACAACTTGACCTGTACAAGAGGAAGTGGGCTGTGATTTGCTACCAACAAACTTTCTGTTATCAGAGTGCTGATCAGCTCAAAACTTTTTGTTGCTTACCCACAAAGTGTTTTGGAGCACAGTGAGGACTGGCTGCTGCCTTGGGACTGGAGCACCAGGGCCATCTCATGGCCCCAGCCAGGGAGCAGGGTGGGATGGTGGGCAGCCCTGGCTCTGGGCTTCAGGCACCTGCCTGGGGACAGGTCAAGGTTAGGGTAGCACATCAGTGCACAGGTCTGGAACAGCACTGTCCATGACCAGGGCAGGAGTGTAACTGACTCTGGTAAAGCAGCTCCAGCAGAAGACCTGGAGATGAACTAAACTAAGGTCATGGGCCACCCCAGGTAAGGCTGCTTAAGGCCACTGGGGCCTATCAGTCCCAGAAAAAAACCCTTTGTAGAGTCAAAACAAGTCTCATGAATAAAGAACCATCATCCTACAGCCACATTCAGTGGTAAAAGGCACATAAAGTTACCTGACATTAATGCCATTTTCAAAGCTTTTGAGATTCTGAGGAGAAAAAGAGTTAATAAAAACTTTTTCTTCTCCCTCTTCATATGTTCCTATCTCAAGGAAAAGGCCAAGCAGATAACATCAAACTTATATGGAAATTACTATAGAAGGCTGTAATTAAATATGACTCTGGATGGGTCCATTTCAAATATCTGGTTTTCCACTGGATGGCATGAAGACCAGAGAGGCACCTGCTCTGCTTGCAGTGCTCATTAGCAACCTGTCTGTCCCTTGGAATTAATACCTTCATGCTGAGTCTCGGGGCTTTACCATGGAGGTTACGGGAACCCCACCCCAATTTCAGCAGTTTAAGTGCACGTAGTGATTCTCTTTCATCAAGATACAAACCAAATTACTGGTTCATCCTTTTTGTCTATCAAATATATATTTAGCACTATTTTTTTTTTCCCAGCTACATGAATCTGGCTAGCCTATACTTATCTTTCCAAAGAAAAACCTCCTCCAGCCAGCTCAAAATCTGGAAGTTTACGATATGCCAGAGGAAGACAGAAATCATAGCTTCTAAGTATTATGCCACATTAGCTGTAAGGAAAAGAGACTCATTATGGCTATTTTATACAGACCAGCTGCAAAGGCAGCAGTCACAGCTCTTGCTACCACATGGCTATTTCAGGACTGCAGATGTTGGCCTTACAAGCCGCAGGAACCAGCTGCAAAAAAGGATCCCCAGAAAGCAGTTTCTTTCTCTTCTCAGTGAGAAGCACTAACACAGAGACCTAGAAGCATCCAGAAAGTTAGCTGTGACATTTCTGCAGAAAAATACTGTTTCTCCTGAACTTCAAAGGACTCTAGGTTTGTACATCAGAAACTGGAGAGTACTTTTTACAGAGCCCAGCATTTTAAACAGAAAGTGGTGGGGCAGATTTTCTGTAAGAAAGGGTAAAAGAGCACTGACCCAGCCTAAACAGAGTGCATGAAAAGGCCCAGGTGACGTGATGGCTGAGGCTAAAAAAAGCTGCAGCCACATGGTAGAAGGGCAAAGGAAAAACATTTAGAAGCTCAATTTTTCTGTTCCTGACTGCTAGAGAGGACGGGAAGAGCAGTAAAGAAATCCCCCCCGGATTATAAAAGACTACTATTGTGTTTTGCAGAAAACAAAGATGTGGAGATAACTGTGAGAGAACTTGAAAGCAACTTCCTCATTAAAAAGTTAGGTATTTGATAGGTATATGGGGGTTTTAATGCTTTATTTGGAGCAGGAAAATTGGGGGGGAAATTGGAAGAAAGGAAGCAATGTGTACATATTTAAACTGCCCAGAAAGCAGGGAAACAAGAATGGGAGAGAAACCTCTGGCAGTTTGACTAAAAGGTAATTCCCACATTATACCTCTCTTCTTGAAGGGTGGTGCCACATTAGCAGAATTAGCTCAATGATCCTTTAACCTTCTCCTTGCTCTCTTGTGCCTCCTACTGAGACATTTTACTGACAACGAAAAACTTGCCCTTCAAGGCTTAGGCACAGTTTGTGACAGATCATTAGCACAAAAATGCAACCTCAACACCAATTATTCATTTGTTGATCACATGAGGGCACAGAAACATTATTTACTGGGTTTGAAAATGACAATTCAACAAGCAATATAGACTTAAAGAAAATGGTTCATTACTTTGTTTTACCTGCAACAGAATTTAGGCACTTCTGCACATTAATGCAAAACTTGGTTTTGTTAATTGAAAGACCTTTTTCATACTCAGAGCTCATAAAAAATAGCATTTGTTTTTATCATACAAGGTTTCTCTACTTGCTCAAAATTTCAATGGAAAATGAGTTAAGCATTTTAAAGGGAAAAATAATTAAACACTAGCTATATATTTATGGTACTTAGGTGTGAAAACCAAATTAATTTCAACAGCAATTTTTGTAATTTGAATCCATGCAGCCCACACACTACATAAAGCACTGTGTCCCCTTGATGATGGGACTGAACTATCTAATATGTCATTCCCTACTAGAAATGTGAGAATCTTTACAGAGTGCATTTGTGAAATATCTCCTTTACAGATATAACATGTATCTCTGGAAACAAAAACAATCTGACAAATTCCTTGACCATCTGATGAATCCTGAGGCACAGTTCAATGCCAAGCTAAAAAGATTAGTTTGCCCCTGTGTTGCTGAGCCCAGTGGGCTGTAGACTACACCTACTGCTGCAGTAGACTACACCTACTGCAGCAGCCTCTGGGGAAGAGTGTTTGCAGCAGTGTGCTCAGGTTTCAGCCTAAATACCCACCACACAGGCAATGGATAGTCTGACATCTCAAATCCACTACTGAGGATATCAAAGCTACTGAGGAGAGGACCAGTCTTCACATATGGATGTCCCTGTAGAGCAGGTTGCATAAATTTAACTTAGAACTTCACCAAAAGCTTTTATGTCTTAGTGAGCCTGGCTATGCCTGCAAGACAAACAGGCTGAATTAAAACCCTTGAAGGTATTTTCTTGGCACATGGGAAAATGTGAAGTTTTAGACAAAGTTCTTAATTGAGACTCTTTGGCTCAATTGGTGGTTCTAAGGACCACCATGGTGATTCTATGGTGGTTCACAGGACCACCTTTGGCTCAAGGTGGTTCTGTGGCCTTCTGGTACATAAATTCTGTGTGTGTGTGTATATATATATGTACACACACATTCATATACATGAGGGAGGGGGCAGAAAAAGCAGAAACAGTCTAATTCAGTAGCAGATGTGCCAAATCATCAGTTAGGTTCATTGGTGATTCCTCTTACTGAGGTACTCTAATAATGGCACCTACTTTTGGAAAGAGCACCTGATAGGGCTGAGGTGCAGAGGCCTCTCAGAAGGCAGGGACAGTGGCACTTGGAAGCTGGGACCTGTCCCAGTACTTGCAATTGGCAGTGACAAAAGGCACACGGCCTGGAGAAAGTGTACAATGAGAATGAGTGAGGCCCATTTTTCCTGTAACATGCATGCACTCTGCAATGACTCAGCTCAAACTTCCTGAACAACTGGCAACTAATATTTAATAACAGAAGATACCATTCTCTTCTACAAATTTGTCCAGTTTGCCCTTGAACATACATAAAACATCGTATGTTCATATATAACAAAATAAAATTTTATACATATTTAAAAACATAAATCAAAATAACATCCTGTGATAGGCTTTTCTAATGCTTAACAAGAAGTTTCAAACCTGAGCTCTGCCAGTTTCATTTAATATTCCCTAGTTCTGCATCAGAAGGGTCACTAAGCAATCTAACCCCACTATCTGTGACATTACAAATATTACATGTGGGATCTGCTTCTCTCCCTTCCAGCCTGAAGAGTTGAAGTCTGCTGAGCTGATTTTTCATCCAGCAGTCATTGCATACCTCTAACCTTTTTTCCTTCCATTTTATTATCTCTTTTGGAGGTAGACTTGGTGGAGGATTAAGTGGGAAAGAGAAGTACAGGATGAGAAACAATATCATAAGAGTACACTATGTGCCAGATATAAGTATACTCTGAATTTATGCAGTGATCCAGGGCTCTCTGTTCTGGACTCTACTATTACTGTGAATTGAGCTGACACTAAAACAAGTGACTGCAACAAAATCATAGAATCACAGAATGGTTTGAATTGGAAGGGACCTTATTATCTAGTTCCAACCCCCCCTGCCATGGGTAGGGACACCTTTCCCTACACCAGGTTGCTCAGGGCTCCATCCAGCCTGGCCTTGTGCCATTCCTCAGAAATCTAGGAGGAGGAACAATGCCTTGTGTGCAAGATGGGAGTTGCTTCCTCCATATATTCCTTGAGCATCACTTCTTATCTGTTTACACAGAATTTCAATAACTATTCAGTATCATGAGGACCTTCTGCAACTCTTTACAGCCTGCCTTGGTTACTGCATCCTGAACGCCAAGGTATCAACAGCAAAACAATTAAAAGGGTAGCTTTTTTACAATACTGGCACTGGTCAATAGTCTGGGTGTCAAAATACTTACTTGAAAGTAAGTATCCTCAACCCCAGATATATATAAGAAGCCTACTTAAACAGTTCTGGTCTGACCACTTGTAAATTTTTAAGAGTATTGAAGCATAGGAAAGTCTGTGCCAACTTGTCTTCATGCTGGAAGTTGAGGGTTTCTCCATAAACAAAGAGGCTTTGACTCAAGGGTTTTATTCCCCTTTCTTTCCATAAAACATAGACAGCACTTTAGATGCTGACTAATTTTTTTTCCAGTCTAAACACCCCCTATTGTAAGCATCACTGAGTTATGAATAAAGCCATACAAACAGTGATTGTTACCACATGAATTTCTCCGAGATGGATTTGCAAGATGGCTGGTTTATGGTTATCACTGCACACTGGTTTGTTTTAGAAAGTCACAGGGCCAAGAAAATTGGGTTTTTAAATATGTATTCTCAGCCAGTAATAAAGAAGATGACAAGTTAAGGATTCTAATGAGTGTATGGACCCCTGCAAATGCTATGCTAACATCCTACACAGTGGAGTCCTGCTGGGACAGAGCCCTGGAAACATGGGCTGTATCAACTCAAAAAATTTGTCATCATTACATCACTGAGAGAAATTTTATATAGTAGACCTTTATTGTGACTTAATGAGCTGATTTAAGCTATCTAATCCTCACACAGGAAACATTCAGTTCTTATGCCACAGTCCAACATAGTTAGCCTTCCCTGTCTTGTGGTAAGCCTTAAATCTGCAGGCAGTTTTTTGACCACTAGACACTGCTACCCCAATGACAAATATTTTAACTTTCACGCACTGATTGATTTGAAAAGGTTTTCTTAAGCAACTTGATGGCAATAGTCTCATGGACACTTCAGGTGCAAGACACAGGTATGTGAACACCTCTATATACACACCAGAGGAGATACACCAGAGGATCTCTCCTCTACATAATCTGTTACAGATAAAACCTGACAGCTTTTATGACAATGATGCTGTCTTTCTATGTATTTTCTGAAAAGTATGGTATTGCTAGTATAAAAAGGCATCTTCATGCATACTCTGACTCTACTTTTGATGTTTGAAGTTGACTTCTGAAAGTTTACTATTAAAAGTGAAGTGAGATCAAAATTAATGCTCTAGCGTGTTCCATATTAAAAGGTGTTTGTAAAAATGGGGCATAAACAGCTGGGAAAGTCAACAATCATATTGTTGTTGCATCACTTATTACCCACTATGCTGTACTTCTTACTCCCCCGGTTTTTTCCAGTCATCTGATAGATTTGGTGTTATTTAGCTGCACTGTTGCAAAAACAAGGGTCCATCAGAATTTCTTGGAGAAGAATTTTCTGAACAAATAAAACTGCTTCTTGTACATAAGAGGTGGGAGAAAATGGTGCTACCTACCTGAATCAAGACAACTGTAGCCACAGGTGACTTAGGCGACTTTATTGCCATGTGGTACACACTAGACACGGCTACAAATAACTGCTTAATAAATTAACTTTGTGTCTTAGAGGGTTTGGACAGCAAATTCTCCAGTTTAAGGAAACAAAACAAAAGACTATCTTAATGCATCTGGACACCACTGGGAAATAGCAGGATTTACTTATTCTTCATACCTCCTCTTTAACAGACCAGACATAAGGGAGTCAAAGTTACTTCCATTTTCATACATAAGGGAATAACCCATAATCAAACTGACACCAATAGCTTTTGAATGTATAACTGTATCATTTAAGCAGCAGCTCAAAACCCCTGTTTATTAGATAATACCTGCACTGTCAGTCTCAGATACATTGAGCAGGAGCAATTTCTTACCATTACTCTTTTGCTCATATTAAGGAAGATGTTGCAATAGAAATATGGACAGTAGTAACTGCTATATAGTGGTGACTGCTGACCTCACAAAATCAATCACCTCCATCTTCCCAAGAAAGAGCAGTGGAGACAACACTAAGAATTTGATTGAACAATACATATTACTTCTAACATGAAGGTCAGAGATCAACCTTCCTCAAGACAGTGAAAACACGCACTCTCCTCTCTGCAACAGAAGCAGTGAACATCACTTGTCTTCCAAATCAAGGACAGATAAGCCAAGCACTGTCTTTCCATTGCAGTCATCTTCAGGGATTTCTCCTCTCATGTCACAGTTATGCAGGTAGCTGCCTAAAGGATAAATCACTGCAGTTCATATGAGGAGTGAGGGGAAAAGCATAGCATCCTTATTTCCCTCAGTCTCAGTAGCAAAAGAACGGGTGCTGAGACTTTATTAATTATTTATGCATCTGCCATTACTTCTTCTGCTCTTTATTCCCCAGATTGAAATACCTCTCTCTCTGGACCAAACTCCATCTTCAATTATTCATTCAATTGGGCAATTTTTTTCTTTTGTTCATTTAAATTCTTTTTTGTTTGTTTGTTTGAGTTGAACTGCTGGAACAGCAGTGATTTGTAGATTAGATAATACTGAGTTTGAAAGTTAGCCAAGAGCAATAGGGTGACCTGCAAGTAAATCATCCAGACTTGACAAGGAGGATGAGCAAAGAATATCGCTATACCTGCCATGGGCTTTGCATCACATCATAACCATGCTAGTCTGATCCATTTGGATAGTGGCATCCATAACAACTGGATAACTAGCCCAACTGAAGTTGAAACCTGTGCAGTTTGCAGAATTCAGAAGTTACAGTGACCTCTGTTTATGCAGCATATAAATCCCAGATAATTACACAAGCAACAAGTAAAATACCCAAAGAAACATGCCAGACAGTTCCCAGTGCTAAGATTCCAGGCTACAGTTGACTCTTTCGTCTTCAGAAGAAATTTCTTATTTTGCTGAGAAAGAAAATTAAAACTGAATCAGCTTTTTAAAAACTAGCTCTACGAGCATGTCCTCATTTCAAACCTGTTTTACACATGCAGGGTACTCTAAATTGCCAGAGAAGCTAAATAAAATGAGAGAAGGATTTTCATTTCATTTTAAGCCCACAAAGTCTCCGCATCTTCTCTAGAAATCTCTTTGAGTCTCTGAATTTTATACTGAACCTGTTATGCTGTTAAGGCCTCAGAAATATTATTTATCCATCTTTTTTGAGGTTTTGCATGCTATCTTTAAAATAATGAAAGCATAATTTTTTTTAAAAATGCTCAGGAAATAATTTCCCGCTCTTCCTTCCCCATTCTTTGCATATAGCTTGAAAAATCTTGTTGTTCACATACAACCTTTTTGTCCCCTATTTCCACTAAACAAGAAATTAAGACAACTAAATGTAGAATGTGAAAGTTGTGAAATGAGAAGGAAAAGCACCAAGAAAGCTAATGACTGTCATTACAAAGACAGCTGTTATGCAATAGTTAATCATGGAGATAACAGTGGCGACACCATCCCTAAGGCTGAATCAAAAGGCTTCAAAAAGGTGGATTGTTTTACATGCAGTTCTGGAAATTTTAATATGCAATATATAAGCAATCCTTCCTATGTTATATATATATTAAAAAAAAAATTAAAAGGAATCTGTCTGGAAGTTTCATTGTCTTAGAGATTTTATTTAGTGGTAATTTCTCACCATGCCGGATAGCAAACAAGGCAAAATTTCTGTCTTCTTGCCTACTCTGCATCATCATACTCTACTAAGCAGAAGTTGTTTTCCCATCCAACATGGTCCTGTGGAAACATACTAGAAGGGCTTAAACTCTGTCTTATGCTAATGAATTCTCTGCCTCAGATCCACTGCACCCTTCAAACATGTATTTTCCAGTGCTAAACACTGAGATAAATTGGCCAGATAACGCTTATCAACACACAGATGACACACAGCTCTTTGTTGACAGAGCATTACTGCTACACCCAGTGATTCAGTATCTGGAGAGGACCAGATTACTGGACCAGATTACTGGACCAGACCATCAATTACAAGATGAGAGAAGGCTGGTTGAAGCTGAAGCTGAGGTAGGTGAAATGATAGTCACACCATCAGCAGCCTTATTTAAAAAAAAAAAAAACACACCTGCAGCTTCTGGCTGACAGCTGGAATAGATCACCCTTCCTTTCTGACTGCCATGAGAATATCCCAGGGAGAGGAAGGAGGGGGCCAGGGAGGAAGAAGTGCTGCTTGTGTAGAAGACAAAGTCTCACATTCAGTCTGTTAAATAAATATCCGACACAAACCTCATCCGCAATTCTTTGCTTTGTTTCTTCTATCAAACTGCATGTAGTAATTAAAAATAAATGGGAAAAGCCACACACAAGGCAATCCACTGCACTTCCGCCTCAACAAGGTGGGAAGAAAAATCATGACAGATGTTAGGTACCCTAGTAGAAGGTAATAAAAAAATATTGCAGGGCAACATGCATAGAATACCAAAGAATAAGACAAATGAATTGAAATGCTCACTAAGTGACCTGCATTCAAATAAAATTATTTGAACCATTAATTCTACAACAAAGCAACATTAGCCAGACATTAAATGCCTAGGGACTTGTATGGTATAAATCTGATGCAGAAAATAAGTAAAGCCAAAACAGATATATTACATATATCCCTTACATTCATATCCCTTCAATTGCTTCCACTTCACACAGGTTTGGTTCAAATAAATCTGTCTTTAGCTTGTATCCCAGATACATTTTTATAAATTTCAAGGTGTTATTAATATGGCTTCTACTTTAAAGTTACTTTCATGCTAATAACCCATGTAACTAAAACTGCTTTACAAAAGATTCAGTGGGAGTACCAGTACATATTAAAGGCCATAGACTAAGTGTGGAACTATAACCCTCTCCCCCATGAGGCTTAAAAAAGTATTAAAATAGACTTACTTCAAACACCAAAGCACAACAAGCCCTGTCCATTCTGACAGGATTGATGTATTTTGTGTCACTCTTTGATCATAGCTTAAACACTAGATTAATCACTACCACTTGGAAAATATTTTACTAAAGAGTTTTAAAGGTCTTCCTCTAGTATCTTTCACCATTAGGTACTTTATGCAGTTGCATAGATAAAACATAAGCAAAATACAGTCCAACTTTATTTGATTAGAGCAGCACTCAGCTTTCATAAATAGGGAGAGAGAAAAGACAGAAATAATTTGCTCTAAACCCTCAGCAGATCAGGGGGTATTTCTGAAAGTGAGGTCAAAGGGGTGTGATTGCAGTGCATTCATTTAGTTTCACCTAATTTGGGATTTTGCCTTTTCTCCTTTTACAGAAGCAGCAGTAGCTCATGCAGCAACTTGGAGTTACTCAGCCCAAGGACATCAAGAATAAAAGATCTGGGTTCTCAGTGTCTCGAGGAAACCCTTCATCTAATTTTGAGACTTCGTCCCCCTGCAGAGTCCAAGCAGGTTGTATGACTTTTAGTACATCTCTCCCTCCTCAAAGAGTCAGAACTATGTCTACCCTACTGGAGCTCAACAGTAGCTACTTATTTCAAGCTGCCACTTATGACATGGTGATGTGAATTAGGAAGGTTGTCCCCCTTCCCTGCTTTCCCCTCAGGCAGTAATTCCTTCCTATAGAGAGAGCAGGGTGTTGGATGGATCTGACATGCCCATGAAATACTACTGCAGGCAGCACTTTGTTTAACTTCTGCATGCTCTGAGGGTGACTGATGGACATTTTGAATTCCATGTTGAGAATACTTTGTATTAATTATGATGGTGTCAATTAACCATTGCTATGACTTCAGTGGATATATGCTCAGGACCTTTTCATCTGTAAGGACTTCTGTGCTGTGGTTTCAGCTGACCATTAAAACAGCAGTCCCTTCAGAAAATCTCAAAAGACACTCTTCTTCCCTTTTTAATTTCATTCTGTAAATTTAATTCCAGTTATTATGTGCATTGACAATAGCCTTTCTATGCTGTTTGTTTATAGAAAGTGACATTACTCCCTTTGAAAAAACAGGACGTGGAATCTGTGGAAATAAATGTGCTGTAGCAGGGGACCACTTTGGAGTAAGGCTCCTTCACACAGGGCAAGCAGCTGGACGAGGAGCTTGCTGAGGGACCGAGTCCTTCATAACTGCAAACCACCAGCAGGAAGCAGCCTCTGTGCAAGGAAGTGATTAGGTATTTATATCCTTCACTGTGGCCAGTAAACAGAATTAGTGTGACTTGGACCAAGGTTTAATTATACAGGAGCTTAATGATCTAAGCTGTTGTGGGAGGAGAGCGTGGGGGAAGAGAATGAAGGGTCAACAAAGTGCATCTGTCTGTTTTCTCTCTTTCCTTCTTCAGAAAGGCATTCACAAGCCTGCTTTTCTGGGTTTTTCAGGGTGTTTTTCCCCCATTTTAGTCCAAGGGATACTAGATCCATAACTTGCTCCTGAAGAAGCAAAAAGCAAGGTGATGTTCAGTCGTATTTCAGAGTACAACTCTTTACCAGCCTGTAAACCACTAGGCTCAAAACACTAGCAACTTCATCTCTCAACACACATTCTCAAACCTGCTAGGCAGGTGAGAACATCCTCTCTGAGTGGCACCTGACCACACTCTGTGAGCTGACAAAGTTGCTCTGCTGCCTTGACCAACAGCACAACTTGACTGTCTCAGTGAAGAAGCAATGCTGATTATATTACTAGCTGCTCTAATTAGAGCTCTCAGAGAATGGGTCAGTTCCTCCCTGTCTTAAAGGAAACTATTCTCCTGCATACTTAACTATACTTAACTTCAGGAGCTGTAATCTGATTACATTCGACTCCTTATTTCTTGTACATCCTCACAAATCGGAATCATACCCAGGCAAATTGAATTGAACATTACTGCTTCATTCCAACTACCAGAAAAAGCTCTGAATTACATGCACTTCAGTCTGAACATTTTGATCCTTTCTGATTTTCTTGTGCATAGAGGGAAGACACCATGAAAATATCCAACACTTAGCTTGCCTAGGAATTCTTCTCAGGTCCTTTGTTGCAGCTAGCATGGCAGGGAAATAAGTACACATCCACTATAAAACTTATTTTGCATTTCTAAATGTAGTTAAACTCAAGGCCTTGGCTGGTCTTCCTAGGCAAATGGAGTGCCTGTACAGGTTCAGATCTTACAAAAGTTAATTTAGAGGGATGTCATTAGCCCCTGACATTCATTTTTAGTCTGGAAATTAGTAGTGATAACCAGAATACATGCTAAAGTAGTTAAACTCAGAGACTCCTGTTTTCAGTCACAAATACTGATATTTCCCATTTTTGTCTTTCAAGTGCTAATTGCTACACCAGCTTCCAACATGACTCCAAACTGACAGAATACACATTACTGTCATAAACAAAATATAGTGCCACCACATTAAAAAAAAGGCCCTTGCACGCACTACTTGCATTAAAATAAAATGCTTTTATGCAAATAGTTTGCAATGCCCCAGGAGAAAAAAGCAAAGGTGATCAACATCATAATGCCCATTGTGAAGCTGAAAAGCAACCTAACAGTAAAGGTGATCTGAAATGTGATTTTAAGATAACCTATTTTCTTTTACATGTGGACTGAGTATTGAGGTAGTTCTAAACAGAAAAGTACAGCACAAAAAAATTGCTATTTACCTATTTACTGCTATCCTTTTTCATCGCTGGAGCTCGTTATGATCCTGACTAATAAACCTCCCTGTCAGCAGGGGTAAACCACTGCTTTGTCAGCTCAATTGCCACTCACCTGACCAGAGCACAGTCCTGCAATCCATCAACCCTGTCAGGATAGAGGCACCAAGTTAACAGATGGAGGGGGATTTGACTTGTATCAATTTGCCCCATGAATGCTCAGTCAGAGAAATTTCAAAACAGAATGGAATCACTGATCAGCTGTGCCTATGCTGAGAGGACACACACTGAAGTACTTGCAAGCAATATGCAGAGCACAGATGTGTGGGCAAGGCATTGATGCATAGCTCAGGTAAAGGTTACACAGATTTAACAGCTGCAATTACAAAGCAGCTATTCAAGCTCTTAAGTGCTCCTCGCCCTCTGCTGAGACTGCAGAACACAGCTTCATGGTTCCTACACTTCTATTGAAATCAATTTATCAAAGGTGTGGTTTTCTTTTCAAAATGGCTGGTACGGGTTTTCAGCCTAACGAGGAGTATCAGCCTATGAGGTTAAGCAACCTTAAAACTGAAGTTACCTTTTTTAATGTAAAGGGATTGATAAGAAAGCAAAATACACCATTTGTACTATCAAGAAGACAGCATTATTTTGATAATCCAGCTGATCATCATTTAATGGATGATCAGCTGGATTCAAGTGCCAAGAGAAGAAAAAACTCAGGTTACCACACTTGAATACACAGTCTCATACATCATCATCTGTGAGTCAGATACCATGGAAACCCAAGTTTTGTTCAGCATGATAAAGTTTGGTACAGCAAAAACCTGTTTTTCTATGCCTGAAGATAAAAAAATGAAATGTTGAAAATAAATGAGAGTTTTATTCTGTAAGAAGCTATCTACCATTTTAAGCCAGACTTTTGCAGTTTATCATTTTGAACTAGACATCTCTTGCAATTAAACTGGCATTCCTTTAGTCTATGCTCTTGATAAATATAATTTGTGAATATGCTAAGTACTGTTTCTGCAAATTCCAATTTCTTCACAAAATGAAACAACAGAAGGGAACATCACCTTATTCACCTAGCATAAGTGCCACACCAAGAAGTCATCCTTTAGATTTCAAGGAAAATAAATTCTTTAAAAAACCCATGTGGTTTAAAGGTTACCGCCTTTCACAAAGCACAGAGACCTACCTTCTTCCATTGTTGTATATATTTACACAGAAACCATACAACAGAAAACAATGTTGTCAGTTCCAAATGTCAGCTGATCCCATAACACCACAGTAAAACAAAGCATCCAGAACTGATATATTTTACTCCCTGAAGAGCACATGCACGGGGGTTATGTGCCGCCTAACTCTATTGTGCCTATCAATCACATGCACCAAGAACAAGGCTTTTCAGAGTTTTCATTCTTGCATGTAACACCACTAGTGCAAATCTGGAGGGCAATGCTTCAATACAAAGCAGTCAGCAACGTGTACATCTGGGATTTACTATATTTCATGACTCCCATTCAACTTCAGTGAATGACAGTTTAAAAGGTTGTAGTCATATGGAAAAACACTATGATGAGAGAGCTAGAGAGCTTCAAAATGGATTGCTTCATATCATGGAAAGAGTTTTTACAAACAGAAAATCCCAAAGTGAGTTATTTAACTTTGCAATAGTAAGCAACACTTGACCAATATTTCCAAACTACTGATATGGAGTCAAAAGGAAGGTTTTAACTAACACAATTATAAGGTTCTAGGCCTTCATTCAGATGCAAACAACATGCACTGAGCCCGTGTAAAACAAAACATATTTGTGTATTCTGTGGCTTCTGGCTAAAATACTTCTGCTTGTACACACTTCACAGCCCAGCAGTCAGCCCACTTCCAGTGACTGGAAGAGAGACAGCTTATTTTAAATAAAACTCTTTAAATGAGGAGAAAGAGCTTTTTAAGCAGAAAATGGAATTTACCTACAAATAACTTTTTCTTAAACAGGCAAATCTGTTCAAGAAGCTTAAAAAAATAGCAGTCACTCAACTCTAGATGTTGAATAAGGAAGAAAAACCAAAGGCTATTTGAAGAGAGAGATCCTCTGCCATTCCCTGCTACAATTATTCTATTTGTAATGAATTCGAATGCTCTGTAGTACTTAACAAGATGGGAGACATGGAAAATGTGACTATGCTTTCAGAATTCCCATCTGAATTATTTTAGGCAGCATTTTTAATGCAAGAAATAGATATTAAAAGCAGGCCAGTGTAAAGTTTTCCAATTTTTTTGACAACTCATCCTTTACATGTGTTTTTCAGAACAAATTTCAGAAGAAATTTTTCTAATTTCACAAGTTTTATCATAACACTCCAAGCAAAAACTTCTACTCTCCAGGAGAACAAATGTGAGAGCATTAAGTATTTGACTTTCCTTTACAGAAACTATTCACCAAGCTGAACCTTCACTCTTCAAAGCTGTTTGCTCTACAACCACAGGTTACTTTAACTCTGTTAAGGCACCTGACAAGCAGGGCCAGATGCCCAGAGAATCGGGAATAAAAGGATGCTGCACAGGTTAAGACACAAACCAGAGAAAGAGGGTAGGATGAGAAACAGGACATCACTGGGAGCAGGGCTCATCACTGGGAGCAGGGCTCATTTCTGGAGAAGAAGCACCCAGTCAGATCATCTCAAGATAAAAGCCAGTAAAACAAAGACACAAGCAAGCATTAAACCATGTGCTGTCAGTGCCACTGCATGCTCCCCACGTCACACAGACCTCACAGAATCAGGGAGGTTGTCCTGCACATGAAGTGTTTACAGCACAGCCTTTTTCCATCGCTTTTCCTTTAAGTTGGGGGTGGGGGGGAGGTCTGGAAACTACCAGAGTCAAATCAGGAAGAGTGAAATCACCATGAGTAGTACCCATATAGTGTGGGTCTTTTGATGTCAGCAGAACAGTATTTTCCAGGGAAGGAGTTTCAGACAGTTAGTCATTGGTGATAGTGCAGGATAGCAGGCTAATTACAGCGCTATTTCTGCACAGCAACTTTCTGTCTTCTTGTAGAACTCTGTAGTGAGACAGCTGGCACTATTTTTAAGGTACCCAAGGTAAGAGAAGACAGCTGTTTTGTGCTGCCCTACAAGCACAAATATCACAGGGGCCTTGGAAACCATGGTTAAGAAAGGAACAGAGTAAATTTCTGAAAGATTTCCTGTTCAGATGATAAATGGCAATCTTACAATATATTAAAGAGAGTTTCTTGATTGGCAATCCATGTTCTCAGCATGAATCCCTGCTTTTGACAACTATGCTTTGAGAATTTCACAATACAAGGGAGAAAAAAAATGAGAAATTGGAAAAAAATGAACACATGTTACACAACTCATTGTCAGTCAGGTACTGATCCAACTATAGAGTCAACCCACTTGAAGTAATAAACTAGCAAAACTTCACAGATGAAAAAAAAGATGAACAATAGTGTTTCAACACTTATCAGCATGGAAAAGAGACCATTCTGGGTTTCATTCAGGTAAAGAATCCAGACATTTGTGTAGGTTCTCCATTAATTTCAAGGACATAAACTACCATACAAGATATGCACTGAAATACCTCATTGAATTGGAAACCTGACAAATTGCTAAGATTTTTCTCTTCCCCAAGAGCTGCTCAGTACTTCTTCCTACCATATTTTTCCAACTCTACACTGCTTTTTTATATATCAATTCTATTCTGAGTGCTTACTCACAGGTTTCTATCAGGCTCATGACTTTACAGCATCCTGAATGCAGGATGCAAACTGAAGCATGCACGTATCAGTTAAACACCAGTGTTATTTTGAACTCATTGTACAGCTTTGACTACACAATGCTAAGCAGGTCAGACAGCAAAAATATAAGAATATGTCATATATACATATTACAAATTTTAGCTTACAAAGCTAAAATTTTAAGAACAAAAAAATTCCATAAAACTGCTTCACTCACATCTACAGAAATGTGAACCTGTTTACAGAAGGTTTTGACCTGACTCATGGAGAGAACTTATCCATTAGTGAGCCCAGGTTTTTACACTTCAGCTGCTCACAACTCAACTTCCAGCATCTTATCAAGAGAAACAGGAGTTCCTCTCATCCCCTCTGTGACACATTGCAGCAGCAGCAGCAGCTCAGGATCACATTTAGTGTCTTAGCCTCATAGCATAGAACACTATCCCCTTCATTCTTGCCAGGATATCTTCAGATACAGAAATCTAGGCTCTTCCTCTTTTCTTCCACCAGCTCACTCCAGATGACAGGAATTCGATTTTTTCCTCTGCACACACACCTGCCTTGTGAATTTTAAGGGGTTCTTAAGAAATATCCAAAGTAAACAAAAAGTTTGGCCTTTGCTCAGTACACTGTAGAAACCTGCTTTCATAAGTCTTCTTCAACTCATAATGAAACATCTTATCTATATCTGTTTCTTTCATACTTGTGATGTTCAAGGAGTATGTTAGCAGCCTGCAGAAAGGAGACTTTAATAAAGATGCACCACAAAGATCTCTGAAATGTAGCTTGTAGGAAGGAGGGCCTTTGTTAAGAATTCAGTACATTAAAAGAATATCTTGCCTGTGCTGTTTTCATATACGGGTGCGTCCATTATGGAGGAAGGGGGTTGCAGGATAACAAAGGAAAAATGTGAATCCATTTCCTTTAAACATTCTGGGGTGCATGGCAAGATAGCCCTGGTCTGACAGCCCCTGAGTGCACTAACACACCATAAACAGCTGTGACCAGCCTCAGCTGAGGCCACTCCACAGCCCTGAACCCGGAGTTCTATTCAAGCTCAGCCCTGGGCCTTCCCTCCTGGCCTGGGCCACGATGGAGCAGCGCTGCACTCTATGGCCATGGCTGGCCACTGAAGAGCCTCAGTTTAGGCTCTGCCCCACAGAGTGTTTTCCTGGCTCAACCTAAGCCTAGCTTTATTGCTACATTCCTGCTGGGTGATCACTGGGCCTAATCCTAACCCTGACCTATGGATTGACTTCCTGGCTTGACCTTCAATCTGCCTATGATACTGTATGATGATCCAAACTCTTGGTATTACTTGGTCACCACCTACAGATCCATCCTGCTTGGCTTTTGTGGGTACTGGAGAGTGGGCTGGGACTCGTGAGGCCCTTATCCTGATACTCCAGGGATCACCATTGACTTCCATCTCCCCATCCTTTAGGGAGCAGCCCTGATCTCAACACAGCTTGTATGCACAGCACAGTACAATCAATAGGTGCAAAGCTCACTCTTAGAAAGACAATCAAAAGGTGATTTGCTACCAAAATACTCTCTTTTGGGAGAGCAAAACACAGGGGCTGAGGGTCCTTTGCCTCCTCTTTGCCTGCCCTGTTTCTTTAAATTCAGCATTTCCTTGGTTCATCACATGCCTAATCTTTGTGTGTATTAGACGTGCTTGGCTTAATTATTTGAAGACAAAAAACATCAGAAATACAAAGTAAAATGACCTTCAGAAGCTCATGACACCAAAAGTCACACATTCATGTGGAGTTCAGAGCCCAAGCTCTGCTTTAGTCACAGGTGGTATTACCTATAGTGCAATAAAAGCAACTTGCTGTAGCTTACCTGGCACACCTTTGGCTGACCCATCCCTGGAATTAGACCTTCTGTCCTGTGCCATGATTAAAACAAATTCTTACTAACCACTCCACTGGGAAAGAAAGTAAATGGATGAGAATTACCTAGAATTTAACTTTATTTGGAGAAGCTGAAGAAAAGTAATAGGTATGCAGTTGGTTTTCGATGAAGTTGTGGTACTAGTTGCTTTTCACTTCTGTTGTTGTAAAGGTGCAGAACAAATTAGGGAGACACATCTCCCCCACAAGGGAAGAGGACAGCAGCATGAGAATGGAAATAAATAAAATTCATATGCAATTAATAGTTTTTATTTCTTCAAAGTAGATATAATGAACAATTTATTTCAAAACACCAAAGGGAGAGTTACTTTAAGAGACTTCAGGGATCATTTGTTACGACCAGAAATAAGATTTTCATATGTCAGATCATCAGTCACTGTCCTACTAGTACAACCACCAGGAGACCCTGACTTGTACAAATGACCATATGGGAGATTTATATAGGGGACATATATCTGCCAACTAGAATATTTTCCTAAAATAAGGAAAATTTATTTGTACATTTAGAGCTATAAAGGATTCCTGAAAAATAAAAGAATTTTCATTTTTTGGAAGCATGTTTCAGGCTGCATTTAAGAAGCAGGATGACTTGAGGTGCACTGACATAAAGGGAACTCAAAATAATTTTTTTAATTGTTCACCCTTTCTTAAAAGCAGACTGTTGGACTTTATAGTGGGCCTTGTTAGACAATTTAAGAAAGTGTTGGCCACTACTTGCATGAGAGTTAGATTTATTGTTCACTACAATACACTACAAATGATTTATTGTTCACTAAAATACAAAGGCCTTCCTTTTATGGGAAACAAACAAACAAAAAAAACCCCAACCAACCAAAACAAAAACATCTACCCAGATGAAGTATGCAAACACAGATCTTTTTCACTGCACAGATTTTTTTCTTTCTTTGAACTATTCCACAAGATTACAAAGATCCATTTGAAAAAAAAATGGAGCAAATCTATGCAGCAAATCTACACACCAAACTATTAATTTTAGGATAAAGATACTTAATTTTAAAATAAAAATTATGTAGATTGCTTTGCAAATTTTTAGATCTATAACTTCTATTTATTTTTACTCTCAGATTATGAAGCTTATTACAGAAATAAAAAAAATATTTTGTACAATCTCTTCCTGCACTAGTTTAAACTTCATTACACAATATGATGAAGTCACAGTCCTGTTTTCCAAAAGAAGGCAGGAAAGACCTGACCACAGCAGAAAGAATTTTGGGATGTAGGGGGCACAGGGGAAACAACATTATAAATCCCTTAAATACTGCAAGAAAAACAGGGGTAGTGAAGTACATGTTGAGTGAAAGAAACAAGGCTTCTGTTTACCAATGAAGGAGAGAGTCATCTTCTTTTTCTTGTGCAATCTGTCAAGTAAGAAATGTTTGATTTGGGCAAAAGCCAGCAGTAGAAGAAAAAAGAGTGCTACTGATCAGTATCAAATCACCTTTCATGTAGACCTAGACTAAAATTAGAATGAGACTTCTTGTACAAAATACATGAAAACAAGGGACTATATGTCTCTAACATTAAAATACTGATCTTTTGTTCATCACACTACCAAAAGAACTTAAAGTAATTAAACTGCAAGAAGCAGTTTACACACTTCTTAATCCACCTTATCTCTACAATAAACCTGGAGCTCTTGTTCAGACTGTGTTTGGATCCCTGTAAGTTTTCTGTCTCCTTCTGTTCTCCTATCACTTTATTCTATTTTTTTCATACTGCTGCTGGTGCAATGTGAGAAATACCCTTTGATAATCTTGACTTGACTACAGCATTTTCTAGATTCTAAACAGGGATAAGTTTCATGTGATACTGTGAGGCAAACAGCCATGCTGTGTAGCTAGCAATTTAGCCAGCATCTCTCTGTAACCAGACTCTTTCCTCAGTTACCAAAAGACAAGCTATTATTGAGCTCTTCCTTGACCTGCATATTTTTGCATCTTAGATTGACTCAAAATCAATTCTATAATTCCTAACAAGTGAGAGGAGCCTTTCTTTCCGATTTAACAAGAAGAAGAAAACCTCTCCTTTTTAAAAATCATACCCAAGGTATGAGGTCTGCTGCGATGGGATTACAGTCACAGGGGTAAAAGGAATGCACAACCACTGTGAAATCCAGGCAGAATACAGGCCTTTGTACCAGCCATAACCTATGCATTCAGGGCAGACCACTTAACTGCAAAGCTCATATCTCCCCAAAGATTTTATCTGTACTACATACAGTGAACCTTTCACAGACATCCTAGTGATTCTACTTGTTCCCTGGAATAAGAATGATGAGTCAGAAGATGCAGCTGCAGGGAAAATCACGCTGAGGTTGAGTGATCTTCCTTTGGGCAACTGGATACTGGTGCTGGAAAAGAAAATGATGTGCCCATCTCTGACACAGCCCCCATGGGATGTGGAACATTCATGCAAGACAGAAATTTTAAAAGTGCTAATTCCAGACACTCACAGGACACCCATCAATCTGGTTTAAAAATTCTCAACATACAGAGCTGCAAATGAAGTTGTGGAAAGACATGCTTCGAACATGTCATATAGCATTTGTGGGCTTTTAACATTCAGATTATAAAGACTTTTCGGATCAGATATTTCAACCAAAGAGCTTTGACTTTAATTTCTCTGTGTTTTGATTATCACCTCTCAAGTTAGGGTAATGCCTTTTACACAACTAATGCAAGCATCTATGAGAGTTAATTTTCATGGAACACTCTACAAAGTACACAAAAGAAATGTTCACAAACATCCTGCCAGCAGATGTGGCACACTCTGCTGTAACTGGAGTCTAGCATTAGGAAGGGAGTGGGAATAAGAGAACCTCTGGCAGTTTTGCAACAGCTTCCCATGAGTCCTGAGTCACCCAGACATACCTCAACATCTCAACCCTTCTATCTGCTCATGGCCACTGGGGGACACAGCTGTCTGCTCTTGCCCCTCTGTGCCAGCTCCTCACTCAGGCCCCATCAGGAACCAGAGGAAAAGAGCTTGCAAAGTTTTACAAGACACTAAGATACCTTACAGGGTTATTATTTCCCCTGTTACAGGGTTATTTTAATTTGTCTGACTATTGAAGAACTTACCTTAGTGAGGGAATTTATATTTTTCAGGGGGACTTACTGGCATCCTTCTGTGTGAAAAGTGGTTTACTGTGGACATTGCTGATTTGGTTGATAATACAGGATAAATATACCCAGTTTTCATTACTGCATCAGACACAGCAGTATTAAGCCACTCTGGGATCACAACAGTCTTGGGAGGGCTGATTCTCAGTTTTGTCTCAGAATGCAAAATAGGATATGACTATCTAAATAAAGATTGCATCAATGCCCACAATCAAGGAACCAAACTAAAATTGTTGACAGGAATGGAAAAAGACTGTCTGAACAATCCCCACACCTCTATTCCTGCCCCAATGACCTCACTTACTGTAATGTTTCAAACAGTTTAAATGTCACAGACTTTCACACACACACACACACACACACACACACACACCCGAAACAAATAATCACAGGAGTCAGAGGAAGCAAAAGTTTCAAATAATGGATTATACTGGATGTCTTCACTTGGTCATCACAAAAGGCTGAGGACTATGAAGCTTCTTTTACTGATAAATTCCTCCTTTAATACATGATATTCCGTTTGTTTAAATATAAGGCATTACATTTTCAATAAGACTTAAACTCATGCTAGGCTGTCTCAGATTTCCCTGCCAGTGCTTTCCCCACATGGGGACTCTCAAAGAAGCAGAAGTCTCATTTCTCCTTTTCAGAACTGGTGTGCCATTAGACTAACCAGAGAGCCACTCCTCAGTGCCAGGCCTATGGCCAGGACACGTCACAGAAAGAACTCAGCAAACATGCTCTGGATGAATATCTTCCCACAGAATGAAAGTCTGGCCCATAAAAGATAGGGGGGAGAATTTATGTAGTGAAGCTCCAGATTAAATTGTCTCAGTCTCACCTACAAGTAAGGAGCCCACTCCTTTTTTACAGATATCTCCAGCTTTGAGGACTCTCATTGAGTTAAAAATCAAAATCTAACCCCATCCAAGTGGAATCACAAGTAAAAACTCTAGAGAATAGTACCTTTTTAGATAGAGTTATTAGAAATTCTTAGTGCAGTTGCAAACACAACATACCAAAATTCTCAAAGTTAAAAAAAAAAAAATTAAAAAAGAATCGTTGCATATTTCTAGAGTACAAAGAGCCCAGTGTATTATGTTTTCACAGACTTTATGTGTATTAGTGTTAAAATTTTCCCTTCATACAGGAGATTCCAGTCCCACAGTCTTACCACTGCTGTTTGAACGGAAGCTCCAGTCTTACTCAGCATGAGCTGTTTGGTTTTGTTCAGAGGAATAAATCTAATAGGATAACATGCTCCTTGTAGACACTACTAAATGTAAACACCTGGATTTATTTTATATTTTCAATAAAATTACATATTTTATTTCTGATTCATTAGACAGTAAAATAAAACCAAAACAGAGCTCCAAATTTAATCAGCTTTTGCTGTATTTTTAGAAGTATTTTATTATGAAATACACCTTGTCTCTCCTCCTTCCCTACCAACTACTTTCTTGTATTTATCATTTCTACAACGATCATAGCCAAAATCAATTCTTTTTTTTTCTTCTTTTTAAGGGAATATTGTATTGACAGGTTTTAAGCCTGAATGCCTTTGCTGTTAAAGCCACTGGAAGGGTTCTGTTTATGAAGGTACGTGAGTCACATGCTGCAAATCAGCAGTGGGGGGGGTGTCTGTAAGTCTCTTTCCAGCCCATATACAAATGGTGTTCCAGTGCAGGCTAATGGAAAGCAGAGATAGATAATAAGCTGTTGAAGGCTTAAGTCACTCTATACCATATAACTCGGGATCAGATAGGGACTAGCCAGACAACAATATGCAAGAAAGAAGCTATAGAACTATAGATTAGTTGTGGACTGGTTGTGGAAGCAAACTCTAAATGGTGGTAATGTCAACTGTTCAGCCCATCTGCTGTGCCAGGTGACATGTTAGTTTTGTATTTAAGGTACTTATCCACCTGCAAGACAACCAAGAACAGCAGCCTAAAAGCCAGCCTAGAATCAATCCTACTTCTAGCATTACTTGCAAAGACAGCTATTTTGTGAAATTCTGCACCCACAGGTACTCTGGTGTCCAGAAACCTCCACAAGCCCTAAGGGCAAAGTTTCTGGACAATGTTTGCAGAGCACTCAAGCACACTGTTCCCTATGTCTTGGGAAACATGAGCGTTTCAATTTGATCGAGTTACTTCTCTTACAGATGGAGACATTTATAATTTGTTATTGTTATTGTTAAAACAACTGAGGTTTTGAAGGCAGGAAAAAACCCTTATGGAATGAGGTTTCTGAAACATGACCAAGCCAAAGCCACCAAAAATAAGTCCGGCCTGTCTGCAAAACAAAACTCTTAGTCTGTCTCAGGCCGTTCCCCGTGTTGCAGTTATGCTTCCGGCAATATGAACTCACCTTGTCACTTAATCACAAGAGGGAAAACAACCTCGACACCCCCAGGTCAGTAGTTGAACCCCAAGTAATTTGCCAAACAGTCTGGAAAACATTAGGAGAATAAGGTTTTATTCTCATTGTATTCCTATTAAAAACAAATATACACAGAAGGTAGGGTTTAGAAAAATAATCTAAACAGCACAGACTGCACAAACATGCAGTGACTTCAGCCACAGGACTCTAGGTTTATGCCAGCAGATAGTGGGGGGACAACATGAGCCCAGCTGACACTCTCCAAACATTTTCAGGGAGCCAGAATGTGAGACATTGCTGAGACAGCCATGCAAAACGTAGTGAAGGTTCAGAATATTGTAGCTTCCTTCAAAGATCTAACAGCAACCTTTCTTAAGTAACTATTGGTTTGAAGTTCATCAACAACTAATCAAACTGTGTAGTACAAAAATAATTACATCAGCAGACTTCAGAGTGGCACCTGAAAGGCACACCAAAGACTGTCCCAAAACACTGTTCCCTTTTTCCCTTACATCAAACCCACACAAAACAGCAATTATAGGGAAACCATGATAAAGAGAAAAGGAAGAGATCTTTGAGTCTTTCTCTGAAGGATCCCACACAGGATATTTACTTGGCCAGATGATGACTATGGAGAGAGAATTCCAGATGTGTGGGTCTCAGCTAGGAAAACCTTCCTCTCGCCTACACACCCACACATATCCACTTTATGCGACTCTTAAGCAAGCTTTGGAATGAAAAAATAAGAATTATGGGTGAAATATTTGACATGAACATACACTCTTGGCTTACACAAGCCTCTTGATGGATTCTCGAGAGTAAATATGTACCATGCAATTTTCCTTGAATAGAAGGAAATGCCAGACACTTACACAGGGATCAAGCTACCAGTGAACCTCTCTGCCTCCACTGAAGAGAGCTGTATATTTGAGAAGAGGTTTGGTTGTCAGGTTTCAAGCTGTGTGCTAGTAACCATTAAGAACTCCACATTTATCTTGCAGATCTTAGCTGATACAATGTCTTTATTTCTCATTCCAAACATTGGGAGCAACTGAAAGAGTCATATATGAGGACTTCTTGATGGCTGTTCCATGCTGCGTATACCAGTGTTGACTGTGACTCTCTCACACCCTGCATGAATACCAAATCATCATTTCAGGCTTCCTCTATTTTTCTTTTCAAGTTAGAAACTTTGTTTGAGCCTAAGAAATTAACCAGAAGATAAGCAAGACTAAGGAATTACGATTTCTATACTAATAAGAGAAAAATAAATATCGTCATGCCTCTCAGAGCTGATAAAATCTATTTGTGTTCAAAGTATTAAGAGACCATGTGAGGCATACAGTTGTGGAAGAGACATGACATGACTGCAGCAGTTTTTACTCTGCATTGAGCTTGAATATCCTGTGAACCTAGTGGCCTTTCAGTTGAAAACACTCTGTTTATTCTTTTTGGTCTGAGAAGCCAGCATTCACAGCAGTTCACAGCAAGTCATACGACCTTCAGGAGAATGAAGAGCTGATATTTGCACTTCATCATCATAAGTCAGGAAGGATGACTCCACTTCCCGATTGCCAAATTTACCATAAATCCCAAAAATTGACTGTGAAAAACAGAAGCTCCCGGAGCTCAGGTCTTCCCGAAAATTTATCACAATGGAAAAACAAAGTAGTTTACCCTCTTCCACACCCACACTCCAAAGGAAAATAATATTCTACCTACTGATCACAGAGCTCTGCCAGCTGGTCAAGCCATTCTATTGTTCTACTCTGGATTGCTTTCCTTGCTGGGTTTTAGTCTTGGAGAAAATTCATCACTGAAAAAAAAACATGAAAAAAATTCTCTCACTTATGTTCAGAGAACATATATGCAAAGGCCAATAGGAAATTTAGACCCACGATTATAGTTAAATACAACACCTTCTCAGATGGCAAGCTCAGAAAAGATGAGTCTGTTCCACATGGTCCCCTCATAGTCCCCTTAATTTTCCTTTTGTTGCTATTGTAAATTATGGAGCAATTAGGTATGGAGCATGCATCCACAGGCACTGCAGTATCTGAGTATCACACTGACTTGATAGGATGCATAGCATTCCTAAATACTTTTAATTGAATGTACAAAAAGAAAGAAAAAATCACTTCCTCTGGTAGAAAATAATCAATTTAAAACATATACTTTGCTTTTTCAGCTTGAATACTCCAATATGTAAAGATTGGTATCTTTGGGAATTCCTGTTTCTGACCACTGTGGGACAGAAAGTGAAGCATGCATGTTTCGTGCTTCCATGTTTAATCCACAATAAGATTTCTACAAATAAGTTTTCTACAAATGTATGCATCTTGTAATAGCCACACTTCAATCCAGATTCTGTCCCTAGTTACAAGGCTGGAGCTCCCTGAAGCTTGGCTAAGCCATTCCTCAATTTCAACTAAATAAACAGCTAATTACAGCCATATGTTGATGAGTGACAGATCTGTAAAGGAAGACTTTTGGAAAAAAAAAAAAATTAGCGGATAAATAAATGCTCGATTTCACTGAGAAAGCACTCACTTTAATTGCAAGCTGTTGACTCAGTATTTTAGTACAGCAATGGTATATGGAGACAACAATCATAACCAAGGAAATTGACCTAAAAATGCTTTTTTTTCTCTTACATACTGAAACTACAAAACAAAATTTGCAGCTTGTTTTGGAAAAGCCCCATTAGTTTTTACTGATTGATGACCTTCATGACAGTTACCTCGCTGCCTTGGGAAAAGCAGGAGCACACCATCATAAAGTGTTCTGAAATTTACTGGCATAGAAGCAAAGCTGGTCAATATGGTACCATCAGTCACCTAGATTTTAACCCCTGCTTGTTTGTCTCCTTCCTAAAGAATGCAGTTAGGCAATAAGGCAAGGACTTCCTGTTTTAAAATTACTATTTGCACAGTCTGATGGAAATGTAATGATGGGTCTGTGCTTCTGGTCATTGTGGTTTACCCTGTCACAGTAGTTTTGCAAGGGATGAAGGCGGTGGGGGGTAAGTGGGGAGGATGTGGCCACCCCATTAAAAAACAAAGCAGTGCAAAGCTGTCCACCTTACTGAGGATGCTTCTCAGAATAAGTGACAGCTGCTGAGATTCACCATAGAGCCCACTTTAGTTCTCTCATGGAACTGGTGGATATTCAGTGCCATCCTCATCCTCTCCCCAGCCAATATTTCCCTCTTGCTGATCAAGAACAGAAATAAAAAGAAAGTCCAGATGTTGAATGCAAGTGTAATTCCCCACTGCAAAGAGAAAGGTGTGACTGCATCCTTGATGATTAACATGGCTGGATTCCCTTATCTCTAGCTAATCATCAGGGCGAAGCACGAACTTCAAAAAGGCGATTCAGCCACATTTTGGAACTGCCTACCTATCTCCTTCCACCATCTGAGGAGAGGGGCAGAACAATTTTCATCTGAGGACATGCCTCTCATTTTGGAGGGCAGGAACTGATCAATCACACTGATGCCACAGGCAGGCCGTGTCCAGGTTCTCGTCCCAATTATCGCTTTTGAATGAGAATGCCAGTGACACATGAGATACTTTGGCATAGATGCCTTTCAGAACAGTACTGTCTAAAAAAACTCACCTCAATACTGCTGAAGTTTTCTGCCCAGAACATTTGAATAATCCTGAGAGAGCTCAGGACTCAGAACCCAACTTTCAATGAGTCCTCTTATTCTGTTAGTAAGGCATTTATTAGTGTAGCTGTTTCCTGCCTCCAGAACAAAGGGAAAAAAGTAAAGCATGCAAGAGACCCTAAAATCTATTAGCATTTGACATTAACTGCATCAAAATGATGCTATTTTGTCAAGGAATAACCTCTCAGCCTTGCAGCATCAGAGCCTTTTTTTGGCAGTACACATAAAATTCAGATTTCACAATGGTAAAATGGCACATCTGATTTTAGCTGCAGATAAAAGCACAACACAATTCTTCAACAATTCAGCTGCTGCTGATTATTAGTATAAGCTTTTATTATTAGTATAAGCTTTCAGACTGCTAAAGAAAATGAACCTATTGTCCTGTCTCTGTAGATTCGTACTATCTCCTCCATTTAAAAAGAAGACATTTCTAAATATATTCTTATGTCTTACAAATATTTTATACTGTTGCTGAGAGACAAACAAAATACAGTGCAATCTTACAATACTACAATTGTGTTTATAATTACTGCCATATATTTTCATTGTTGTTAAGTGTTTCAATGAATGTTATATCTAGTATTTGGGGCAGAAAGTAAAAAATCACCATATTTCATTGGTGAGGATTTTTGTATAGATAGACATTATCTATCTATCTCATTCCCTGAGCTGATAGGGTCCCCATCTCTAGAAAGATGGCCTAAAGTGTTGTGAATATGCAGATGTTTCTGTTGAAATCCTTGCCAAGCATTTTGGCAGCTATGAAATAAATGCTCAGTGTGTAATTTTTGATGGAAACCATATCTGACAAATGGATGAGCATCTTAAATTCATTCTCTGACACTGCTTTAGCCCAAATTTTTTTACATAATTTCTCAGAATAAGAGATAAGCACTCTGAAGAACATAACATCACAAGCAATACATGCAACAATGGTCATTCTTCTAATGACCACAGTTCAGAGGTTTCCATGCATTCACGTCTTCACTACAAGAGCAGGAGACATTATTAGGTGAAGACAGCTGACAGACTCCTAAAATTTGTCAGCTTGCTCAAAATCTCCAGAAGCTTTAAATAGCATTTATATTGTCAGCAC
Source organism: Urocynchramus pylzowi (assembly GCA_013397555.1). Taxonomy (NCBI): domain Eukaryota; kingdom Metazoa; phylum Chordata; class Aves; order Passeriformes; family Fringillidae; genus Urocynchramus; species Urocynchramus pylzowi. The sequence continues at coordinate 525,927 of VZRH01007273.1, read as the reverse complement.
CAACCAATAAAGTAAAATCAAATATTTAGTCTTCATATTTGCTTTCCAAGAGCTCATTTTCACATTTTCATAAAATCCACTAGCTACAGTACAAACGATTATTTTTGGAGCACTTTTCAATACCAGCAGGATGTCATCATAGAGGTAAATTGCAAAATAAAAATGTAACTAATTAACTTTGACAGTGCATTTATTTGATGAAGTATCATCTTGCACATCATAGAGTCAGTTACAAGCACCTGCTGCCAGACTGAAGAAATCACTGTTAATCTGCTTAACTGTGAGGTTCCTTTAGCTTCCAGACTCCTTCTGATGCAGACTCATGGGATCCTAGCAGTGGTATCCCCATGCCTAAAGCAGGCAGGCAGCAAAACCTTGCTTCCTTCCACACTAAAACAGCAAATGGATGTATTGATTAAGAAGAACTGTTCCTGCTTAGAACGTGGAAGTGTAAACAGGATGGATTAATAGTGATTTGCAAAAGATTAAAAATGGGAATCACATTTAAATCTCTATTCAATTAATTAATATTTACAAAGCATGTTCAGTAGTAACTAGCAAATCTTGGATTATTTACCTTTGATAAAGTGGTATCAAGGGGAGGACACTGTGCTGGGGCCCCTTCTGAAGGTCTGGCTCCCTGAGGTTGAGGGCCAATGTGGGCTGTCCATCACTAATGAATGCATTTACATTTAACACTGCACCTGGAAGAATTAGTATTTTCATTTATCCCGAGATATGAAATAAATTAATTACTCTCAGCAGATGCTGCCTGGCAACAAGGGATCTACCAAACTAGAATCAGGTGCTCAAAGAGGGTACAGGCAGACTAACATCCTCCCAAGTCAAATAAGAAACCTAAAATGCTGCTGCTGCACAAAGTGCAGCCAGTGGACAAACACTTTGATGGAGTGGCTGAAGCTCCATGCATGCAGGATGGCCTTGGGCTGAAGTAAAACCAGGTATTCAGTATCAAGCTGCTCTTACCCACCCACCCCGAATTTAGCTGCTTCCATCCCTTTGCTGTGTATCTGAGGTTGCAGTGCTCCTATCTGCACTAAGCCCCAGATGGGTATTGTACACTCTTTCCCAAATCCCATATCTGTTTGCTTTGGAAAGAAGACAAGCCTGCCCTGGAAAATGGTGGGCAACTGAACCAATGGACCTTTTTTGTACAGTACAAAACTTTTACAGACCTCACATGGAACAAGTTTCCACTAACTCTAACATAAATTTTGGGGCCACTTTTGTGATTGTGAAGAAGAACTTCCATTTTCAGAAACTAGAGAGAACACCCTCCCCTTGGTGGAGCACCTCTATGGAATCCTATGCCCTGGATTCCACTGTCTTTAAACAAAAGATTTTGCTTGCTTTACTGCAAAAGTGCCCAAAAATGCAGTGCTTTCTGACATCTTGCTGGCAATAACTAGATGGAAGAAAAATTTGGAACAGCTTCAGCACTTGAAGGACAACTCCAGGTCAAATGTCCCCATGGCAGTTGTAACAGCCCATGGGGTTTCCTGCATGAATGAACAATTTCATGGACTAGAAAGACCACACTTCATGTATTCACCCATATCCTTGCAAGATTACCATTTCTGGTCCAGACAGCCACAGGAGGTCAAGCCTCCAGTCACAGCCAGGGATGCAACCAAAATTGGAAGATTACTACCAAGAACAGCTATCACAGAATTTCCCATATGCTGTGTTAGCAAACTGAACTAAAAATGTGTTTCTTCTTCAACAAAGGAAGCTTGTCATAGACATGAGACAAACTTGATAATGAAAAGAGAAGTTAATTTTAAGATATTTTGTTCCTGGTTATGTGGTAAAAACATTGACAAAACAATCAAGGTAACATCTGATCAGGGCAGAACAAAATCTTAATGTTAACAAAGCAAAAGCATCCCTCAGGGGAAACTAGCAAACAGCTTCATTTATATTTTTTTCATTTAACAACCCAACAGAAAAAACAGTTTAACGTGGTTTATCTGTACTATTGCTTATATACCAGAAGTACACAATGAAATTTAATTTAATGCATAAGTAAAAATAAAACCAAAATATTCTGGGTTTTGTTTGTTTATGCCTTCATTACAGAGATGCCCAGATGTGTATCAGGAAGAATGAAATGCTAGGAAAAAGTATCAAGCTTTGTTCAGTGAATTTTGATAGGACTGGAAGTGTCAGACCTATTGAAAAATATACAAAAATTTAGTAAAGTTTCATACAGAGCATTAATAAATATTTTAATGAAATCTGACATCCCAGAATAACCTTACCAGTTCTGCATCCACATCTGGAAAAAGTGGGAATCAGATGGAGGAGTTTGATATATGTTAGTAAATATTTCTATACTCAAACAATTTGCAGTCAGTTAATAGAGAGCTAGTTATCAGCTTCAGGTGATTCACTCTTGAAAAGGAAATGTTAAAGCACTTTTTTTTTTTTTAATGCTAAAGTTCTGCTTGATGGAGTAGCAAAAGAGAGATCAACTTCAGAAGGATGATCTGATTAGTGTGATAAGGGGGACTACAAGAGGCAAAAAACTGGGAAATCTCAACTCCATCTCCTCAGGGCAGGTGTACACCTGTATCTCCAGTTACCTCAGGGATAACATGTTGTGTACATAGAGGCCTCAGGGTCAATCATTTAAAAATTAAATAAAATAATAGAAGTTAATGTCAAGCTCTGTTACCAAGCAGCAAGTCTACTTGAGGATCACATATACACACACAAATACCAAAGTTTCATAATTATGGTTTTCCCTCTCAACAGCTAATCTAGCCCACACAGATCAGAATCATCAGCCAGGATCTGAAAGCACATTTTGGGAACCTGATCACTATGAGCAAGTGATCAACTCAAAATTTAATGTTACACATAACTACTTCTCCTCAACCTCAAAGGTGAGCACAAAGCTTCCAGAGGGATTTCTCTGTTACATTCTCAAACATAGTAAGGAACTGCTGTTCCACAGTGCTGAACTCCTTTGCCCAGTTTAGTCCATATTTTCATGCCGAGGAGAAAAACTCAAAACCCAGTAGGAGTATACAAAAAAAAAAACACCAGAAGGAACACTTGCTTTGCTAATCCTTCCACAGAAGCCACCAGCAGTGGAACATGAATACTCAGTGACAGAGAAATCCCACAGCACTGCATTCCTTTCCTCTACTTGTGTGAATTCTCACACAGAGAGACTACTGTAGCATGGTAATTATTAAGTGAGTAACTGAAATGAAGCATGCATTACACCATAAAATAAGATTAAAAGAGTTATTTTTCTATACTAAAACTTGTAAGTATAAAAACAGAGGTACCCCCCAGCGGGAACAAGCAGCAATTGCTGGCTTGCTGGTGACAGGTCTTCATTTGTCACAGAGACTTGCAGGCAGCACAGTGATGTGTTTGCTCTCACGCTACAAAAACAATTATTTTTGCAAAAACAAATCACTTTACATTCTGGAGCTATATAAATAATTAAGAGTCAACTAAATTTGCCAAAATATATAAGCACAACACTCCACAAAATTAAAGACTCTGCACTATGCAAGAAGTTTCAGCTCAGAGCACGTATTGAAACCTCATCATTTTGTCCAAAGGATTTCTGAACCCTGAAGAGCTCAACTCAGACTGCACATCAAATGGCAGGAACCTGGGGTTGGAAAATTACCTCATGGTACTTGTAACATCTTCCACTATCAAAGCTCTGAGTTAAAAGAAATTGTTTAGGCAGTTGACATGCTGTGAATCAAAGAACGCCTTAACTTTACAGGGAGATTCATCTTCAGGCAAATAGCATTGCTTCTAACTTTGTATTCCCAGGGCTTCATGTCAGTCAAACAATGCTCATGGGTTTGTTTTTTTCTATATAACTTTTATCTGCACTAAAAGCTCATAGGGATCCATTACACCTTTATGAAAACCTAATTTGAATTTTTCCAAGGCTTTTGAATAAGTTAGTAAGCAGTCAGAAAATATCTGATAAAAATAGGGGGAAAAAAGACACTTTTAAATTTTTTTCAGTTTATTGAACAATAAAATTTTTCAGGCTCAGTTGTTACAGGTCATATTTAGCTGATTAAGTGTTTCCTAAGCACAGGAGGCAGTCTGATACTCTGCTGTTTGCCAGTTCATCCATTTGTCCTTGCCTGACATTCTTCAAGGTATCTGACCACCTTCAACTGTTTTTTGCTAGAGGAGAAAAAGCCTTGGAAGATCTTCTGAGTTCTTCAGGGATTAGCCTAACTAGGCATTTGGGAATTGTAAGAGCATACAATAAACCGAATTTTATTTTCTGGGCATTCAAAAATGATAGATAGCTTCCTGCTTGAAAGAAAACCAGACTTTACTGGGAAAACACAAACTTGGAAAAACCTGAAAAAATAGCCGCAGAAGAGACTGACATCCTTCAGAATACACTGGTGAAAGTCCTGATCCAGTCTGCTACTGTCTACAGTGAGTAGATAGAAAAGGATTCTTTCTTCGTCCTAAGGAAGACCAGACTCAGTGGATATCAGGTGAAGAAGTAAATATGTTGCCTTTGATAGATATTTGCTTTTGAGGACTGCACTTTCTAATCCATCTGGTGCCTCCATATGATGCAGGCACTAGACCATGGTGCCTGTGACATCTGCTAACTGTATGGATCAACATCTGTCCTTGCTAACCACGTTCACTGCTGGCTGTTTGTTACAGCAGTGGCTTCAGTGCCAAACAGGTCTCTCATCGAGAGATTGAGGGCGAATACATCCTCACAGAATCTGTATTTCAAAACACCTTTCACATGGTGCCTCTTCCTGTCCTTTAGCCAACAAGGAAAAAAACATCACACCACCAACAAAAATAACATTCTAAACTGCAGACTACACCGAGTACCACAGCATCCTTCAGCAAACTTACATCTGTTGTTCTCAGCAGGGCTGATCTCAAACAGCAAGGTACCAAGGCATTGCCCACCATCAATGTAATCCTGACCTACTGCAGATTCTTGGACTGATCCCCAAAATTACCCTCTTCCTCTACACCCCCATGAGATGCTGCTGCTCCCCCATCCTACCAGGTTTCAGGCCTTTAACCTTACCTTTAACACTTACTCAAGTTCAGCTCTCAGACCCTGAGAGGCAATGCCGTTACATCCAGCAAAGGCAAGATCCTTTGGGGAAAATCAATTATTTACCCTGGTGTCATGCCATAAATTCAAAGCAGAAGCAGCAAAGCACTGCATCACTGGTTTTACCACTGAGCTCCATCCATGCAGGCCGAAGATGAGGTTATTGTTGTCATTGCCACTGACCAAACAAGCCCTGCTCCACTTGTGAGGCTCATTTTGATTTCCCCACTCTCCCTCACCACCACTTCCAGCAGATCCTCATTCCCTTGCACCCAGAGCACAGCAAAGGCTTTCTGTGCAGCTCTCTGGTGTCGCTGAGATGTCTCTGGTGTTGGGATGCATCGGGCCAGCTTGATCCAGCGGCCAAGCTTCAACAGAGGAGCATTGCCCAGCTTCTTTCCAAAACAACAAAGGTTTCCCAAACACACCAAGCCCACCCTGCCACGTGTGGTTTCTCTAGTACCTCCTTTCACCTGCTCTTCCCTCCAGTCCATAGCACGGCTGCTGGATGGAGGACGGAGAAGGCATTTTTGCTGGAAAGGAAAGGAAAACATCATTGTCAACTGCTGAATGGATTGGTGGGTCTGGAACCTGTCTACACCAAATTCCTTGTGGTTTATGACAACTGAGACAACACACTTGTTACTTTAGTAAGAAATCCATTCAGCATACAATTTTTACTTTCAGTAGTAAATGAGAAAATAAATTCTGTTTTACTCCATTGAATATGACACATCTTTTTTGCAATTTAAGGTAATAACATGTTAATCTGAATTCTCATAGGCAGAAAGGACTGTGCTACAGTATCTTTTCTAAGTGTGCTAAGATAAGCCTCTTTTTTTAGGCTTATCTTAGGACAATGGGGTTCAGCTAATAAAGAGTCTCATTCCACCCACATGCAAGAAACATTCTTTTACTTCATCCAGATACAAATACACCTGGTTTAGATGGTAAGCTGGAGTCTGAAGGGCTTAACAAACTCATTGCACTGCACCCAAAAAACCAAGCAAACAACTGAAAAGTTTGATAACTTTAATCAAAATATTTAGTTTTCCTTGTCCTAGGAAGAATGTGAATCCTATTAATGAATTATGCAGAATGGAAGGTAGAGCGATTTTGAGAGAATCCTGCCTAAAATATTTCATGTCCACATGCAAATGACAACCAGTGCTGTGCCTAGTTTCTTTGTCTCTTCACAATACTGTTTTGAAACTAGAGAAAAAATTGACAGCAAACTGTTGGAAGAAGAGAAAATGCCAATAGCTATATCATTCATCACCCTTCATGAAATAAAAGATTTCTGTGCTCCTTTAACAGGTTTACAGGTGCTCTCATAGCAGACTTGAAAGGAAGTGCATGAAAGTACTTGAACATTGTATAAATCTCAAACTCATCTTTATACAATAGATTCAAAGAATCACAGATTAGTTTGGGTTGGAAGAGACCTTTAAAGGTCACCTAGTGCAGCCCCCCTGCAATGAGCAGGGACATCTCCAACAAGATCAGGTTGCTCAGAGCCCCATCAGGCCTGACCATGACTACAGGGAAAGGGTGGTATCCACCACCTCTCCGGGAAATCTGCTCCAGTGTTCCATCACCCTCATTGTAAAAAAAAAATTATTCTTTATATCTAATCTAAATTGACCTTTTTGTAGTTTAAAACTATTACCCCTTGTCCTATCGCATTTGATAAATACAAAATTTATCACTGGAGAACTCCTGCTGAAATTTATACTCAGGAGATAGTGGATTTAGGCATGCATATACGACAGCATTTTCAGCCCTTCAAGCACTAATAAATAATGCTTATGCATTTGCATATTACTGCATTCTCACAAATACATTGCTAACTGATTAGTTTACTACAGCCTCTGTAGAGGCTATTTTATGGCTTTCTGGGGTAACACAGAAGCCATGTTTGGCAAGACACATATTCAGGATGGACTGAGGCCCTTCTAAATAAAACTGGAGAGGGTGAAATATTGCAAGCTTATAAGTGCATATTTCTAAAACGTTTAAACATAGTCTCAACAATTAATCTAATAACTGAGCTCTACACAAAAGAAAATTGAATACAAGAGTTTAAAATGTAAAATCACCATCTCCTCCACAAGTTTTAGTTAAATGGCATTCAACTGCATCGATAACCTCTGAACAGCTCAAGTCCAGTATTGATTATTGTTTTAATAAAACACAAAGCCATAAAGGTTGACCTTTGTAACAGTATGCTGTTGGAGGCATTGTGTGTTATTAAATTTCACATACAGCATAGCAATTACACACAGACGTTCTAGTGAGAACCAAACAGGCTGCAAAAAGTACATCCTAATGCTTGAAGCAAAGATGCCAAATCTAAATTTAAAAATGGGTTCTGAATTCCAGGCAAATCCACATAAATAAATTTTAATTTATTAACTAGAAATATGGTCCGGAAAATATTTTAAATTATTACATGCATTTTTTTCAAAATGTTTGAATGCCCAAGTTATGACTATTAAACAAACTGTAATTTAGAAATCAGGCAAGGTAAATCCTACACAAAACTCACTAAGATTTAAGATAAAGGATTTAATTTCTTCCATGCTGAGAAAACACAACATTTGTACACATTTGCTTTGACAAGGAGAAAGTTTCTCTCCCTGTGATCATGAAGCAATTCTGGAGCCTCAGCCTGATGTGAGGGATGCAATTCCCTCTGTAGAATGCAAAGTTTATAAGCATTCCAGTCGCTCAGGATCCCAGATACCACGCTACAAGCCCTTGAGAGACAGAAACCTTTAACTCGGGCAGCACCTGGTCCAGTTAGCCTTCTGCAATGCCATATTTACATCAATTCCACTCCCACACCAAGGAAGGAGCTGTTTGGATTAATCAGCCAAGAAAGGGCACAGCATCATTGCTTCAGTGAGCAGGGTGGCAGCTGGGCATCCCTGAGCATCCCCACCAGCAGCTCGAGCCCAGCTGCTCCCACCAGCTCTCTTGAGTCGGAGCTGTGGCAGAGTCACGTGCCCCAGGCTGCATCAGAAGAAGGTACAGTTTTGTACTCAGAACACAAGCCCAAAGAACAAAGAACTCTCATAAGGCCAGTGCCACAAGGGATGCATACATTTGGGATTACCCCAGGCCGTGAGCCTGAGTGAGCCATGGAACAGACACCGCTGTAAAGATGGGGGATACAGAGCCAACACTCATGGGTGCCCTGTAGCAGAAGGCACATCCTGGACAAGTTCCCCATTGCAGGTAACCAGAGGCAGCACTTTGAGTCTAATCCAAAAAATAAGTCAGGCACTACTGAGAAAGCCAGGTCTCCTTGTGCCACTGAAACCCAACATCATTTTTATCTTGGTCTACCAAGAATTAATAGGAAGCTTCTTCTGCCTCATCGGCTGGGAAACAATTTTGCCTGAAGCTGCCGCCAGGGCGCTTGTGCCAGCCAAAAAAGAAAGACAGGGCTTTCCTGCAGGGGCACCATCCTTATCATCTAACTTGACAAGCCAGCTGCGTCCAGAGCGGACTGGTCTCAGGGAATTGGCATAGGTTAGTTGCAAAGACCATTTTTATTCTTTACACAGAGATGCAGCTAAATCAGAACTGTATTAGTCAGACACTTGCCTGACTGACAACCCAATTCCTTTGGCTGTTTTCTGATCTTTCAATTCAACCCTACCAATTCACAGAATATAAATTGCTACATAAATATTCTTTTCCTGCAGCATTTCTGTAGTCTTTCCAGTTGTGAACTGCAACAGCCTAGAAGCCATGGCCAGGCACACAACCCAAGAACCCAGAGCCCCTTGATCCTAAGGCTGATGCACAAGGAGTAAGACAAGGAGAGTTCCACTAACCCTGAGGTAAAGGCCTTCTGCACAATTCACAGTGATTGTAATGATTCAGGCTTCACTGAGCCCTGATAAGAAAAAGTGTTGTGCCTCTAGCTCTCCTTTGTCCTGTCCTTTACAGGAAAAGAGACAATAGAAATAGGCTTTCTGCAGAACTCAGGTCCAGGGAAAGAAGGGGATCTTCACCTGGGTCCTGAAGATTCCTTACAACTGTGTGTCTGGTCAGACCCCCAGAAAAATTAGTGTGTAGAAGAATGTCTTTATTTTTATTCCTCAACACACTAAATGGGAAAGAGTATTTTTCCATTTTGTGCACAAGATTTGCATTCTGAGCATTCCTTCAATAACATTCAGTCATAGTTTGACATTTTTAAATGACATAAATTTTAAATATCTTATTGTTTTAACTACTGTGGTGTAAAGAGCCGGAAATATGCATCAGACTCAGTTCCAACTCAAATTTGCAAGAGGCAGCTGTTGCTGAGGGAGGAATAACTCAAGACAGAAGTAGAATATGACTGCAGAGATGTCCTTCCACTTTATCTGATAACAGACAGGAAAAGATGGTCATCATTTGCTCTCTCCGAGCCCAAGGCCATTCAGAGACCAGAATAACTGGGCATTCTTTAGGCTGGGAAATCCAGCTCATCTGTCCTCTTTTGGGATGACTGGCTGAAAAATTTTGTTATTTGCTGGTTTGGGTTTCTTATACAACAAGTGATTTTAAATCACCAGGTCATAAGAAAAAAAAAATCCGATGTAGAAGAAAAAGTTTGAAAGAACCACAGTAGCTCCAAAAAGCAGGGATGACAGCTAAACAGCCAACTAGAGATGGAAAGCTCAAGCACAGTGATTTAAAAAACAAATCCAAGACCTGTTTTCTCTAGCAGGTAATTAGCAGTAGCCTCAACAAGGAAAAAAAGAGGCATTGTTCTGAAGCCAGGCAATTCCACAGCAGGGTCCTTTCAAGATTCCCACCATGTATGTGTGGTAAGAGGCCTCCTTTAAGCTCAGGACAGCACTGGGACTCTAACACATTAAAACCCATCTGTTGATCTGGATGTTGGATTTCTGACTGTGAGTAAAAGTAATGTGCACTGTCCTGATTCATTCTGCTACTGGGGACACCTTCAGGCTTTGCCCCCATTGCTTAAGCAGCAATTACATTTCATTACCAGGCACAAGAGAGTTTTGTGATACCTTTCATCATTTATATACTGTAACACATTGCAGCACTGTACTCTATTCATATGCACTTCTCCAGTGAGATGGCTCCAATTGAGATACTCAAGGACCAGATGATTTTTCTGTAAAAAGCAGTGAGATTATGGCTAATTATTTCCTGCTGTCCTCTCTGCCTTTTTTATTCCATTAAACAAACAGACAGTGTTTGGTATATGAGTAAGAAATGTAGTGTAACAGAAAACATGTTAGAAAGGAAATGATTACTAATCACTGCTTTTTGCCCAATACAGCTAAAATGACCTATTTCCTCAGCTCATCAGCTGAGCAAACTACTGACTTCAAGATGTGAGAAACTATCCTTGTTCTTTGGTTGCAAACATAATTTTGTTTCTGTAATGAATTCAAGGAGCAAATATGACCTGGGCTGAAAGAGAGACACACAAAAACTACAGTCAGCCCAGAAAAAGAAGACATGAATGGGAAGCAGAGAGACAAACCTAAAATATTGTCTAACAGTTTATTAAGTAGGTTTAATGATTTTAAAATAGAAAACTCCAAAAAGCATCCGTTAGGTTAACACTTGCCCAGGACATTCCAGTACATGTGAGGAGGTTAAAATGTAAAACTACTCTTAAAATAAAACTGTACTGCTTTGAGCAGCAGGAAGATAAAAAGTTAACCAAGGCCCTCAAGTGACCAATCAGATGGAAATGAATTTAAGATGTAAGGGGCATGATTCATTATCTGGTGGAGTTAAAAAGTATCAACTATGTTATGAACACATTAAAAAACCCCAAATGGATGCACTTTTCCTATACTACATTAAACTACTTGGGTTCCTCTGTATTTCCAGGACTGAACATGACTTTGGGACAAATAATCACTATATATTCTTTATAGTTTGCACTGTGAGACACACAGTGTCCAAATGGTTTGATTCAAGAAGCTTTAATTTTGGGGTGGCTTGTTTTTGCCAGGAATTAGAGAAGGTAGTTCTCAAACATCAGCTCATCTGGACTTTTCAAACGGCAAGTTGAAATCATATATTTACAAGTGGCTTTGGGGATTCCTCTTACTTTTCTCTGGCTCAAAACCAGCACTAAATGTTTCTTTCCCTTAAATAAAGAATCTCTCTAAACTGAAAGAAGAGGCATACTTTGCAAAGATACTTTAATACTCCATATTTTAAAATATGGAGTATTCAAGAATATTCTTTCCTAATTTCATCTACAAGTTGTTCTCAGACGCACGGTAGGGAGGAATGAGCTCAATGAAATAAATCCAATCCTGACAGGAAAAATTAGTTACTGGCAATACAGTAATCTAAAAACATACACATTCTCAGGAAGAAAGAATGTAATACTGAATTAATGCTTCAATATATATCCAGCCTTAAGGTCAAAAGGCACAAGGCTTGCTTCAAAGAAAAGGACCTGCAACTTACACCTAAGTGTACATAAAGGCTAGGCCTAAATTCAGGGAAGGGAATTCAGCTCAGTGCAAGCAAACAAGTAAAACAAGGCAGCTGGTGTAAGGCCTCTGCATCTCTAAAGTTTGTCCTTCAAGTCCAGCTTTAGTCAGGCTGGCTGGAGGACAAATGTTCCCTCTCGCTGGACACGGCATGAAGATGTCCAATGGATGAACCACTGGTCCATCTGGAGATGATTAGCTCTCCCTTAGGATAATGAAGAGTTGGTGCTGTTAATCCAAAGACACTCTTAGGCAAACACAAACAACTTCTGCTTCCCTCTTGTCAGTTCATGGTCCTCTCCTGTTTTTCTCCGCTTCACTCCAGGACACCATGCCTGGGGCATTGTAAGTGATCTACAGGATGAAGGCAGGTTTGCTCTCTTGTAAGCATTTGAGTTTGCTCCTCTGTGCTCAGCTCGCTGCTCCAGCTCAAGGGTTGTTAGGTGAGAGAAACTCCAGCTGTAGGAGGGAAAAATCTCCAGCACAACTGGAGCTGACTTTGCCAAAACACCTCAGGAGTCAGGGGCTCCTTTTCTCCAGCCCCACCCCACAGCATGTCATCTGCCTACAAGGGATTTTCAGTGCTCCCCTCCTGTTGACTCTCCAAATACGTGGAATGGTGCTTGGTCACGGGAACATTTTAATGCAGTTGTTTTTGGGAGAGGGAGGCTTTGCAGCACTCCTCTGCTGGCCACTGCTCCTCTGAGGATCAGTGGGTCCCCACCTTCCCAAAATATTTGCCAACTCTCCTTGAAGGGGGCAAGGTGAAGATAACACCATAAACCTAAATGACCCAGCGAAACTCAATTACAACCAAACCTTGAAACCATCCTGCAGTTTTGAAAAGGCTGAGGAACTTCTGCAAGTTGTTCAGAAGGGGATTGCCTTCTCATCTTTCTCCCACCCTTAGACTGACAAAACCTCGTGGTTTGCCACGGCCCCGGCTCAGAAGGCAGCCAGTGCCCCGGCCACTGAGGGCCCTCCTGCAAGCTCCCTTGGGCCACAAGCACATTCCCTTGCCCACAGCTCGGGCAGAGATATTGAAAGATGAAGATGTTACACTGCCAAACGTTCAAGATTTATTTATTTCACGTTTTTGAGCAGAAGAGTGTGGGTCAGACACCCTGGCTGACGCCTCAGGGTTCAGGACCCCCACCCTTCCTTCAGCCGCACGAGTGCCCCTGCCCGAGGCCCGAAAGCCCGGCCAGGGAGCGCCTTCCCTTGCTCCCAGCTGCAGAAGGAGGGCGGCGGGCGTGCGGCTGGGGGGAAGCCCGGAGCGCGCATCGGGACCCGGCGGGGTGAAGGGGCGCTGACAGGTGCCGAGCCCGGCCGGGCC